>OY747711.1:50406413-50548913 GCA_963556495.2 Valencia hispanica
ACAGAAAAGCTTATGGTACCGAATAATCAAGATCTAGTAATGATAACCTCAGCCCAAGAATATATCTGTAAACACCGGAGACCCCACACCTGTGTGTGTGTGAGCATGCTGGTGCATATAAGAGTGTTCGATAGCTGGTGTGAGCAGCCATCAATCCATCTCCCAGGAATCGATGCAGACATGAAGGAGATTGGAGCCAAGACGTTCAAAGGACCCCCAGAGCCCCGCTGGTCCGACCGCATCCCCAATAGCAGGAGCAGAGGATAACCCCAGGCGAACGTCCAGTGGCTATGATGCAGGGGCCCAGGGGGGCCGCCGGCAACCGGCTGCGCCAAGGCTCAATCTCTCCCGCCATTGACCGGGAGAGTCAGGGCCCAGGGGCACCACACCCCCCAGCAGGGACCTGACCAGGGTCCGGCCGACGAGGGGCCCCCGCCACCCCAGGCCAATTCCCACCGCCAACATCCCAGCGCCCCACCCTTGCCCCTCGTTGGGGCGCCCCACCAATAGCCGCAGCGGACGGACGGCATCCCCAGGCCAAGCCCAGCCAGTACCTGGACACCAAGTTGTACCAGCTCCTGAGTCCTGTTCCCGCGCAATACAGAGCGCTGAAACCAGGCATCCAACAAAGGCCAGGGCCAGTCCAACCCGCCAATGAACCGACCACGCACGAAGCGCACAGAAGAGGTGATTGAACCAGCAGAGATGCTGGATCTGTATCCCGCCGAGCCACTGAACAGGCACCACCCCACAATCCCAAACCTGGCACCTCCTTCTTACGCACATACACTCTAACCAACACACCCAGACACCCAAGAAAGGACGCTGTACCCTCACTCACACACCCCATACACACTCTATGCTCCCAGGTCCAGGTACCGATGCCCCAGTAGAGCAACCAGCCCCCGGACCCAGGAGACGGACCCCCTACCTTCTAGGACGGAGACAAGCAGACCGCCAAGGGCCCCACAGTGGCTAAGCAGCCCACTAGCCTAGGACCCCGACCGGACCACCTGTTCCGCCTTCGGACTCCAACCCCTGATGGCCCATATCGAACAGGGGTGTGAAAAGACCCCTAGACTACATCCTCCCGCTCGAATATGGTGTTGATGCGTGTTGTTATAATGTGCATTTAAAACAGAGGGGTGGGATGTGGGGAAGGCAGCCACACATCCCCCAACCCGAGCCCTCAGTGTCTATATGCGGTTTAACAGTGGGCACCGGCACCAGAGGTAAAGCTGGTTGAACAGCTCCGCCTCTTGATGCCGAAAAGTGTGCACACCCCAAAGTCGCTACATGTGTGTCTCATGAAAATATTATAAGCGGGAGTGTCTAAGTTGTATAGTAAAATCGGGACCCAGGCCACCACGGGATAGCGAAGATGGAAACCCCTCCTCGCACCCCAGTGATGTGCCCATACCCCAAGACCCTATACGAGCGGTAAAGTGATGGAGCGGGTGGACAGAGGTGTTCAGGGATGGGGAGGAAGGACTGGGAGACAAAATGCTTTCCCAGGGAGCCAGCTCCCCCACTGGCCCCAATAGGCACCGCTGTTCACCAGGATCCACCAGAAGAGGGAGGCCTTGGCACATTCAACCAGGGGCCCACGGCCACAGCACAACCAAGCCCCATGGACCCCAAGGCAATCCCCCCAGCCCCATCCAAGAAGGAGAGCTATACCCACCCTGAAATTTGCTCTACTATCAGAACACAAAAGACACTAGACACCCAGGTTGAGTTCAGCTCCCCTCCTACCGCACACCCCTCCCCCCGTCCAAGTGAACCCCGTAGGGGGAGAGCACCCACCTGTCGCTAGATAGCAACAGCCTCCCTGCCAGCAAAAGGAGGCCCCCAGTGCCATCTGCGCATCGGAGGCCCCCGTGCCCCAAACCCCGGCGACATACCTGCCCAGACCAGGAACAAACCGTTGCCCCGGGCGGCCGACCCACCAGGCCGACATCCACCACCCCCATTCCCTGGCCGATACTTAGCCCTTGCGGAGCGGCCACTGCTGTTCATTGGTTCGGCAAGCGAGCAAACCCAGTGCCCCACCCATTCGCCCTGCACGCCCACTACCCGGCCAGTCCACCGCCAAGACTGACCAAACCCCGACCGGGCCACAGTTTCTTTCTTTTCTCTCTGTCCTCTGCTGCAAGTCCTCCGCCAGTTTCAGGTTTTTGGTCTTCAGGAAGCCGGAGTTCTTTGCGGAGCGCCACACGGCATCACGGAAAGATCTGGACGAGAAGCGTACGATGACACCTCTCGATTGATTGTTACAAGGTTTCCTGGGGCCGAGGCGGTGAATGACGTCTATGGCATCTGGAAGCTTGGTTTTGGCCTCTGGAAGCAGACCCTGGCATATTTGGATGATCTCTTGTCGCAGATCCTGCTGATCCTTCTCTTCTAGGCCGTAGAACTTCAGATTCTAATTGAGATTGAGATTCTAATTGAGAAACACGCTGCTCAGTCTTGTCAGTATTTACTTTGCAAGCCTCAATCAGCAATTCACAGCGGTCAACTCTCTCTTTAATGCTTTTTACTTCAGCTGTAACATCGTAAAGCTGTATCTTGCACGCTGATTTTGGTGTGGTTTGCTGAGTTTGTGTGGGTGTGGTGACACAGGTGCACTCAATCAGCTAGTGAAGCACTCCTCTAAGTGGAAGGTACACAGAACACTAAATCTCTGTGGTGCTCTGAAACCTTGTGCAGCTAAAATTCATGTGGTGAAAACTTTTTTCTAGCTGTCATTGTTCCCCTAATCTGTTTAGCTGTTTTAATGTGGATGTAATTTTAAGAAGTTGAAATCTGTGTGGTGCTCTGAAACCTTGTGCAGGTGTGCTGAGGGGAGACCTCGAGTCTGGGCTGGATAAAGTACGATGGCCAGATCCAGCCATTGATGCCAGTTAGCAACTACTGGGACGACTGGGGGAAAGCTCAAGTATTGTCGCTGTATGATAAGGCTTCACCGCGGCGCTGGCTGTAAGAGACCATTCCGTTGACCTTTGCATTAGCTCTCCCTTGGCTGGCCATCTGGACATTGCACTTTAAAGGGTGGATTAATATTTTAGTTGGACTTTTAGTTTTTATTCCTAATAAATATTCTACTTTGTCCACAATAACGCATTGGTTGGTCAGAGCAAGGTGTAACACATCACAAACAGCATCAAAGGAATCTTTAACACCAGTGCTTGGTGTTTTCTGTAACTGCCAGCTTCACGTTGGCAATCATCATGGAATTGTCACTGACCAACTTTTCCAAGGCATCTGACCTGATGTTTATCAACTGATAGAGGGAGGAAAGCTGGGAGAGGATTGCGGCAGTTGAGTATCTTCCACTCGTCTCCATTTAGGTGCAGGTGATTTAACCGGGGTGACGAGAAGTGGCAGAAAATAATCATCCACTAACGAAACCTTCAGTACCTCCGTGTCTGACTCGAGGTAGTGGTGCATGTTGTCAATGAGCATGTTGTTTGTATCTGACTGCTGAGTGGGAGCTAACGTAGCAGCCTTGTTGGTAGAGCACGTGCTAGCAAGGGCTTTTTTTAGCGTCGCTCTACCTCTTCTCTTGAGGCTTCATTTTACCAGCAAAAGTAACCAGAATACAGCTGGAAAAATACGGTACATGAACTAAAAGCAAAAAGTCATTTTTTTACACACTTTAACTATATGGAAAACACTTCGGTTTGCGGAGCTCGGAGAAACACGTCCACTCAGAGACCCATCTTGGTCGACCCCCAAAAACTGCGTTTTGTGCCAGTACAACACGCGTAAAAAGCAGCGTTTTGTTGTATTATAATCAACCCAGCCCCCTTTTTGAACTGCCACAAAAATTTAACTGTGATCATCCAATCAGTAAAGCACAAGATCAGACGAAATCAGTCCATCTCTGATCTCCTTTGCAGTGTTTTCATTAAGCTTGTTCTGTTGTTGAAGCTTGTGTGCTACATCTGCAATGATATTCTAATACACTGCCAGGATACAGAACCAAACAAAAAGACAAATATTTTATTTTTGTTTTTGAAATTAAATAAAATGGCTTAAATATTTTTTTCTAAAAAGTCGCATTTTACGGCGTTTAACAAAGCATTATAAAACGACGTTTATTACGGCGTTTTGACGATAAAAGCGGCGTTTTCTGTGGAAAAACTGCATTTTATACGCTGTTTTATTGCAAACGCGCCAATAGAGTGCCGATCTTGGACACTAACGGCTTGCCATAATATATGGCTAAGTCGCTGCGCGTCGCAATTCACAACGGGTTCTCACGTAAATAACGGTCTTTCTCGTAATTTACGGGTTAAAATAACATGTAATCTACGCATCGTTTACAAGTCTGTTGTGGAGAGTGTAATCTCTTCTGCCATCATCTGTTAGTGTAGCAGCATCAGTATGGGATCAGAACAGTATCACCTTGAAATGAAACTGAAAATAAATATTGGCATTGAAAAATATTATTGTAACTGAAAATATTAATTTTGAATCTGAAATAAATCTAGTTAACATTTTTGTATTGAAAGTGATTTTTTTTTATGAAACTCCTGTATATGCATTGAAAAAAATAACTCAAGTTTTCAAACTTTCTTTTTTTTTTTTACAATGCTAATCTTTTTTTACAATGCCAATCTTTTTTTCAATCATTTTTTTCAGCTCCATTCAGGTGATACTGTTTTGACGCTTGTGTGTGCATGCGCATGAGGGGCGGGGCTTCAGCCCCCCATATGTTTGGATGAACGAGGCAGGAGGGAAACTCCAACTGTCTGAGGCGAGACGCGAGAGACAGCAGGACATTTACATTGCTAATAATGTGGTTTTTGGAAGAAAAAAAGACATAAACGGCTTCTACTCAATTTCTTCTACTGACCAGTAGACTAGAAGTCTTGTGATAAAGTTTTATGCTTGTGTAGCCTGTCTTTGTTGGAGGTTCTCCTCATTACAGACGGTTTGGTATGAAGGGATGTAAATACACACCATATTAAATACTGTATTTATTTCAGATCCACAATACATATTTACAATACATGTCAATAACGTTAACAAATCAATTAAGACTGGTGTAAGCAAAGCTAACAACTCGTTTTTTTTAATTAGATTGCAAAACGTAATTGTGACACACACTCTAAACCAGAAGGTGGCAGTAATGCGCGCCAAATGGCATGGCAAACTGAGAAGAAACCGTTAATATATATATTTTTTTATTATTCCACAAACCCCATTATGCTTTCTGTACACCTAGAGACTTTGAAACAATTTAGAAAAGATTCTTAAAGATTATCAGCTCACATCTAAAGACTTGGGTTAACAGTTTTTTAGTCTCAGACTAAAGATTTTATAAACACTGAATCTGCTTGGGACACTATTTAAGACTACACCTAGGCTATTTTAGCTTCCCGCAAAATTCCTCCCATTATGCTCAGCATTATACAGTTTCTTTATGTTGTAGCATTCTTACAGCCAAGATCAATGTTATGTCAAATCAAGACTTGCATTCAAAGTGGGTACTGTATCAACAAGTAACTGGTTAACTCATATCTTTTTAATGCAAGGTGTTCATGCTGTAACACTTGCTCCATGCAGATGCATATATAGCGCTGGTTTGTGCCTGTATTCCAGGGGGCAAGGTTGGCATACACTTTGTAATTTATGGCCCATTACTCAGCCATGAAACACAAATATTGTATTTGTTGTGTATAGACCCTGCCAGGCCCCATAGGTGGCTACAAAACTGTTATTTATAAAGATGACACCTATGTTTATAGCCTACTTTCCCGCAGGAACAAAGAAAATTTGATAGGTGGCAAGGTGCAAGACAATATTATACACGGGACTCGATCCCACCATCATCCGTGATGTAACCCTGCTTATTAACCATTGTGCTATAGCAGTAAAGTACAACCCAAAACAGCCAGGGTACACTGTAAGCGGACAGGACCCCCACACGGTCACATAGTTGAATGAACGGAGGGAACAGATTACGACTCCATGCGCATGGTTTAATAAACCGAGGGTACAGAATCTTCCATCCATCCATCCATCCATCCATCCCTTTTCTTCCGCTTATCCGGGGGCAGCAGCCTAAGCAAAGAGACCCAGACTTCCCTCTCCCCAGCCACTTGTTCCAGCTCCTCGGGAGGAACCCCAAGGCGCTCCCAGGCCAGCCAAGAAACATAGTCCCTCCAGCGTGTCCTGGGCCTTCCCCTGGGCCTCCTCCCGGTGAGACGTGCCTGAAACACCTCACCAGGGAGGCATCCAGGAGGCATCCTGACCAGATGCCCGAGCCACCTCAACTGACTCCTCTCGATGTGGAGAAGCAGCGGCTCTACTCTGAGCCCCCTCCGGATGACTGAGCTTCTCACCCTATCTCTAAGGGAGAGCCCAGACACTCTGCAGAGGAAACTCATTTCAGCCGCTTGTATCCGTGATCTCGTTCTTTCAGTCAGTTCGTGACCATAGATGAGGGTAGGAACGTAGATCGACCGGTAAATCGAGAGCTTTGCCTTTCGGCTCAGCTCTCTCTTCACCACGACAGACCGGTAAAGCGCCCGCATAACTGCAGATGCCCCACCAATCCGTCTATCGATCTCCGGCTCCATTTTTCCCTCATTCGTGAACAAGACCCCCAGATACTTAAACTCCTCCACTTGGAGAAGGACCCCATCCCCGACCCGGAGAAGGCACCCCCCCCCCCCTTTTCCGGCTCAAGACCATGGCCTTGGATTTGGAGGTGCTGATTCTAGTCTCAGCCGCTTCACACTTGGCTGCGAACCGCTCCAGCGAAAGCTGTAGATCACGTTCCGATGAAGCCAACAGGACCACGTCATGTGCAAAAAGCAGAGACCCGATCTTGAGGCCACCAAAACGGATCCCCTCAACGCCTTGGCTGCGCCTAGAGATCCTGTCCATAAAAGTTAGGAACAGGATCGGTGACAAAGGGCAACCTTGGTGGAGTCCAACTCTCACTGGGAACAAGCCCGACTTACTGCCGGCAATGCGAACCAAACTCTGGCACCGGTCGTACAGGGACCTAACAGCCCATATCAAGGGGCCCGGTACCCCATACTCCTGGAGCACCCCCCACAGGGCCCCCCGAGGGACACGGTCGAACGCCTTCTCCAAGTGCACAAAACACATGTAGACCGGTTGGGCGAACTCCCACGCACCCTCCAGGACCCTGCTGAGGGTGTAGAGCTGGTCCAGTGTTCCACGGCCAGGACGAAAACCGCATTGTTCCTCCTGGATCAGAGGTTCGATTATCCGTCGGACCCTCCTCTCCAGAACCCCTGAATAGACCTTACCAGGGAGGCTCAGAAGTGTGATCCCCCTGTAGTTGGAACACACCCTGTGGTCCCCCTTTTTAAACAGGGGGACCACCACCCCGGTCTGCCAATCCAAGGGAACTGCCCCCGATGTCCACGCAATATTGCAGAGCCGCGTTAACCAACACAGCCCCACAACATCCAGAGCCTTGAGGAACTCCGGTCAAATCTCATCCACCCCCGGAGCCCTGCCACCGAGGAGCTTTTTAACGACCTTGGTGACCTCAGCACCAGAGATTGGAGAGACCGACCCCAAGTCCCCAAACCCTGCTTCCAGATTGGAAGGCGTGCTGGTGGGATTGAGGAGGTCTTCGAAGTATTCCACCGACCCAAAACGTCCCGCGTCGAGGTCAGCAGCACACCATCCCCACTGTAAACAGTGTTGGTGGCAGACCGCTTTCCCCCACCCGAGACGCCAGATGGTGGACCAGAATCGCTTCGAAGCCACACGGAAGTTGTTTTCCATGGCCTCTCCAAACTCCTCCCACGCCCGAGTTTTTGCCTCAGCAACCATCTGAGCCGCTGTTGGCCTGTCGGTACCTATCAGCTGCTTCAGGGGTCCCACAAGCCAAAAAGACCCAGTAGGACTCTTTCTTCAGCCTGACAGCATCCCTTACCGCCGGTGTCCACCAGCGGGTTCGGGGGTTGCCGCCGCGACAGGCACCGACCACCTTGCGGCCACAGCTTCGGTCAGCCGCCTCGGCAATGGAGGCGCGGAACATGGTCCACTCGGACTCAATATCCCCCGGGACGTGTTCAAAGTTCTGCCGGAGGTGTGAGTTAAAGCTCCTTCTGACAGGAGACTCTGCCAGACGTTCCAAGCAGACCCTCACAACACGTTTGGGCCTTCCAGGTCTGTCCGGCGTCCTCCCCCACCATCGTAGCCGACTCACCACCAGGTAGTGGTCAGTGGACAGGTCAGCCCCCCTCTTCACCCGAGTGTCCAAAACATGCGGCCGCAGATCAGATGAGACGACAACCAAGTTGATCATTGAGCTGCGGCCTAAGGTGTCCTGGTGCCAAGTGCACATATGGACACCTTTATGCTTGAACATGGTGTTTGCTATGGACAATCCATGACGAGCACAGAAGTCCAATAACAAGACACCACTCGGGTTCAGATCGGGGGGGCCATTCCGCCCAACCACACCCCTCCAGGTCTCACTGTCATTGCCCACGTGAGCGTTGAAGTCCCCCAGCAGAACAAGGGACTCCCCAGTCCCCAGAAATTTTGAATATTTCAGATTCAAAATTATTATTTTCGGTTACAATATTTTTCAATGCCAATATTTATTTTCAGTTTCATTTCAAGGTGATACTGTTCTGATCCCATACATCAGAGCCAGGGACTTAAAAAGCCTAAACAACCGGAGGTTAAAGAAAGCTTGTTCTGTTCTGGGGACGACTGTGGATGATGCAAAGAAGGATTCTTCATAAAAATCCAAGACAGTATGGACAACCTAAGCATCCTTTTATTGAGACTATCATACAACAGTATCTTCAGTTAGAGATTTCTTCAGTTTCACTGTAACACAGACTGCTACACGATATCCTTCCTCCACACAGCCATCATGATCTACAGCAACTCCTTGAATAATTAATTATGAGCTACAACAGTTAATTTCTCTTTCAATTCAATTTATTTATATAGCGCCAATTCACAACAGATGTCATCTCAAGGCACTTAACAAGAAGTCATTTCAATACATTTATACAAACATTCCAATCAGTTAAAAAGTTTCCTATTTAAGGAATCTCGGCAGATTGCGTCAGTCATTGGCGTGAGGTTGGGCCCCGTTGATGCAGAATTTCCAACCACAGCAATCCTTCAGCAATCCCTCATACTGAGCAAGCATGTAGCGACGGTGGAGAGGAAAAACTCCCCTTTAACAGGAAGAAACCTCCAACAGAACCAGGCTCAGTAGGAGCGGCCATCTGCCACGACCGTCTGGGGGTTTGAGAAGACAGAGCAGAAACACAGAAGGAACAGAAGATCTGATATAAGAGAACTTTCTATGTTACAGAAAGTAAAAAGATTCTTTGGGATCAATAAAGTACTTTTGAATTGAATTGAGTCCTACCTGAAACCCTAAATGCAACCGTATCCCCGAAAATTCAGTTTAGATCAATTCAGTCTGTCATAAAAAAGGATTTAATCTACTGCAGATTTCATCTGTGTTACAAGTGCACAATTCTAAATTGAAAGTAAAAGGAACCATGATTATGGAAATGTTTTACATCAAGAAAGTGTGGAGCGCATTTATATCCAGGTCCCAAGCTTTGACCATTTCCCAGAGCTCTGTTCAATCCATCATCTGAACATGGAAAGAGGATAGGACCACTTGCAAATTTACCAAGACATGTGAACTCCGGAGGAGCTGCACAGATCCACAGCTCAGGTGAGATAATCTGTCAACAGGAAAACTGTTAGTCATGCACTTCACAAATCTGAGCTTAAAGGAAAAGTTTTAAGAAAATCTTTAAAACACTTGCTCACAGGCCCTGTAGGGCAGTGGTTCTCAGTCTTGCTCAGTACCTAATGTTCTGCATGTTTCACTGCTGCACACACCTGACATAAACAATAAATGGGTGATTAACAGGCTTCTGCAGGACTTAATGGCATGCTGAGGAGGTTATGGTAATATAGCTATAACTACAGACAGTTGATTCTGTTAAGGGGCTGAACATAAAAGTGTGATTTCATATTCTACCACACAATTATATGGTACGTTGTGTTGGTCTGTCACAAAATACAGCAAAGTTTGTGATTGGAACTTTTAAAATGGGAAAAAGTTCAAGGGGAATAAATTCGTAAGGGTATTTATTTCCATCTGAATACCTGGAGAACTGGTGGAGAACATCTGAATGTTCTCCACCGGTTTATTCATTCTGTCAAACAGCATCAATCAACTTTCAACTGTTTTTACTTTCAGTAAACTTAATGTGTGTAAATATTTGTATGAACACTAATAGAGTCAACACTATAAGACATAAACTAAAAATGTTTCACAGACATGTGACTAACAGGAATAGAATAATATGTCCTTGAATGAAGGGAGCCTCAAAATCAAAAGTACCAGTCAGTATCTGGTGTGGCCACCGGCTGCTTGAAGTATTGCAGGGCATCTCCTCCTCATGGACTGGACCAGATTTGTCAGTTCTTGCTGTGAGATGTTACCCCACTCTTCCACCAAGGCACTTGCAAGTTCCTGGACATTTCTGGGGGGAATGGCCCTATCCCTCACCCTGCGATCCAACAGGTCCCAGACGTGCTCAATGGGATTGAGATCCGGGCTCTTCGCTGGCCATGGCAGAACACTGACATTGCTGTCATGCAGAAACTCACGCACAGAACGAGCAGTATGGCTGATGGCATTGTCCTGCTGGAGGATCATGTCCGGATGAGCATGCATAAAGGGTACCACATGAGGAAGGAGGATGTCTTCCCTGTACCGCAAGGCATTGAGATTGCCTGCAATGACAACAAGCTCAGTCCGATGGTGATGTGATATACCGCCCCAGACCATGACGGACCCCCCACCTCCAAATCGATCCCGCTCTAGGGTACAGGCCTCGGTGTAAGGCTCATTCCTTCGACGATAAACACGAATCCGTCCATCACCCCTGGTGAGACAAAACCGCTACTCATCAGTGAAGAGCACTTTTTGCCACTCCTGTCTGGTCCAGCGAAGGTGGGTTAGAGCCTATAGGCGGCGTTGGTGCTAGTGATGTCTGGTAAGGACCTGCCTTACAACAGGCCGACAAGCCCTCAGTCCAGCCTCTCTCAGCCTATTGCGGACAGTCTGAGCACTGATGGAGGAATTGTGTGTTCCTGGTGTGACTTGGGCAGTTGTTGTGGCCATCTTGTACCTGTCACGCAGGTGTGATATTCGGATGTACCGATCCTGTGCAGGTGTTGTTACACGTGGTCTTCCACTGCGAGGATGATCAGCTGTCCTTCCTGTCTCCCTGTAGGGCTGTCTTAGTCTCACAGTGCGGACATGACAATTTATTGCCCTAGCCACATCAGCAGTCCTCATGCACGTTTACGCAGATGAGCAGGGACCCCGGGCATCTTTCTTTGGGTGTTTTTCACAGTCGGTAGACAAATCTCTTTAGTGTCCTGCATTTTTAGAACGGTGACCTTAAATGGCTACGTCTGTAAGCTGTTAAGGTCTTAACGACCATTCCACAGCTGCATGTTAATTAATTGATTATGGTTAATTGAACATGCATGGAAAACATTGTTTAAACCCTTTACAATGAAGATCTGTAAAGTTATTTTGATTTTTACAACATTATTGTTCAAATACACAGTCCTGAAAAAGGGACGTATCTTTTTTTCCTGAGTTTATTTCCCTCTTTAAAAATATCTGTATTACATGTTGCAGAGTAGAACATCCAATGCATTAAATCAAACAGAGCCGAACTGTCTAGCTTACTGTTGAAGTTATTACATCCATAAAATCTAAGTGTTGCTTCTGGAAGGTACAAGAGTTGCTAATTTCAGTCATGTGGCCCCTTGATCACAGCTGGGTCCTTGTCCTTCCCTCTTCCCACTCCAGTCACATCATGAGCACAGGTTAGCTGTGGGCTGCAGGGCATTTATATTTAAAACAAATAATATAAACAGTGATCAAAAAAAGGAAACCTATTAGGAATGTAAGCAATGAGACTCTCTAATAAAATCTACCAAAAGAAACAACAAAGAAAGATCAATAGATAGATGCAGAGAAGATACATAACAGAGTCTGTGATGTAGAGAGCACAGTTTCAACACAGCTGATACATGTCCCCTGCTGGTGGACCATGGAAAAAAAGAATAATCTGTTAATCAGTCCTCAAAGATGAGGTCACATCAGAGATCATTGTGGATGTTTTATTCAAGCTCCACCAGCAGGTCTCCTTCTCCCACCGTCTCTCCAGCTTTACAGTGAACACTCTTCACCTGGAAGCAGAGAGGAACAACTGTTTAAATGGTTTCCTGTTTTAAATCAGAGCTACATTCGTAACAAACTGACAAGTTTAGCAGAACCAGACAGGATGTTTTCCATAGTTACCTTTGCTTGCTTGACAGCAGCTAAACTGTTCTGCATCTTCATTGCTTCAATCACACAGATCTCCTGACCCTCTGCAACCTACAGAAGTCACAATACCCAAGGCATGGTTAGAATACAATTGTAACCTCAGAAAAGAAAAAATACAGCAGAATCTTGAGAAGTCTTAATATCCCTAATGGCCGGTTCACACTGCGTTTTTCAGCCGTCTCAAAGGGCTGCTTCATGCCACACTGTGTGAGCTCCACTACAAGTGTGCAAAGCTGAACACCCCAAGATTTCAGAGGGTCAACCAGCACAACATCTCGATTTGACTCCCAGGGTGCATCTTCATTGATCAATGGCAGACCAGGTCTGGTTTTTGTCTTACAAGCTCTAAATGAGCTGCAGAGGAGCACGTCATATTGCATGGCCACAGAGCTGCGAATCACATGCATCGTTTTTTAATCACAATTCTTTACACAACGAAAAAAGCTCTAGGTCAGCCAGAATCACACAGTGTGATCCCAGCTTAAGACCGTTTATAATTCTGTTCTAAGCTCATTATGATAAGAGAAGCTAATGCTTAGATTGTTGCAGTACATAAGTTACATGAAAACTATACAAAAAACTAAAAACCCCTTTTGATGTTTGACATCCCACTACTCCAGTAGGTTGAGTTCTTTTTTCTTTCCATATTATTACATATTTGGGTTGTTCTGCAATTATGGGTTGTACCCTCGCTTGCCAACAGGGCTGCCGTAATTCTTCATGGCACAGATTCAACAAGGTGCCAGAAACATGATTAAGAGATTTTGGTCCATACCAATGTGTCACAGGCTGGGTCATGCCAAGTGATGAAGAGAAGAAACAACACAGCTTTAAACGCCACAAAAAAATCTGGTCTCATTATAGTAAGTGAGAGTGTATATGATAGATTTATCAGACATGTAAGTAGTGCATGGATAAATAGAAAAAAATAAATAAAAGTGAAACAAAAACCTTGAGTTGTTGTTGCTGGGAGTGAGAGAGAGGTGCTAATTTAGTGCGTGGCTTAACCTTTGTGTCAGAGTCTACATGGGTGCCTTAAATGCTACCTACATCCCTCAGCACAGTGAACACCGGCAGTGGGAAGAACAGTTAATAAATGAAAGCATTACACAGTTATTGCAGATCTGTTGGCTGAACATCCATGATGAGAATCTGCTTTTCAACCACATTCCAAAGCTGCTCTGCTGGATTGAGATCTGGTGGTTGTGGAGGTTACTGGAGGACAAGGAGCTCATTGATATGTTCTAGAAAGCAGGTTGAGATGGTCTGATCTTTCTGACATGGGGCATTATCCTGCTGGGAGTTTGCAGCAGAAGATTTGAAATTTATTTTATTTGAGAGGATAGCCCCTTGAGATGAAACACCTCGTTTTCGAGAGGATCCTCAAAATCTCAAGAGAGAAAGCAAAGCACAAAAACAGATACAGCAGTACGGGCATAGAACCAAAACAAAGACAAAACAAACAAATTCTTAACATACATCTACTAACGCGTACACCCACACACCCCTAACACACTACAACACACACCTCCAATCAAACCACCACACACACACACACACAGAGCTCTCACTTTGAACAAATACAATTTCATAAGTGGTTTGTAAATATTGCAGGAGGACATTTTTATATGTTTGATAGTAGGTTATAGAGAGGATAGAGACAGGTTGATTATTCCAATCAAAAGGTGCTTTGTAATTAAATGAAAATTTTCCTATTACTTTATGTATTTGAGGTACGACAAAAAAGATTTAATTTGCATGTCTTAAATTATAAGAAGAGCTAAATGGTATTAGATACTGTCTCAAATAATTAGGATAGCTAAGATTAATACATTTAAATATAAATAACCAATGGAATTGGCGTCTGGAGGATGGAGTAAGCCAAGAGAGTTGCCGACAGTGGTGAGTTCTGAAGGGACAACGGAGAATAAACCTACACAGACTATTATATGTAACATTAAGTGGCTGAAGATTAGTGCCAGTGGTATTTTGATAGACTACATCACAGTAATCAAGAATAGGAAGTAACAATTAAGTGACAATCCTCTTTCTCACTGAGAAACTAAAGCAATTAATTGATAGGCAAAGTAATTTTAAATGATATGCAATTTTATTGGCAACAGCATGTATGTGAAAGTTAAAAGAAAGGTTAGAGTCAAGCCATAAACCCAGATATTTATAGGTCTCAACTGGTGCAATTGGTGCTGTATCGAGAAATACAATTTCAAGTGCACCAGCCGATATAAGTCTGTTTTTATCCTGGAATACCATTGAGTGTGATTTAGTTTTGTTAAGAAGTAACTTATTAGCTCGAAGCCAAAGTTGTACTGTATCAAAGTCGTATTGGAGAGAATTCTGAATATCAATAATATTGGGTTTTGAACAGTAGATAATAGTGTTATCTGAGTAAAGTTGAATATTGCAGTCTGAGAAGGTGAGGGGAAGTTCATTGATAAAAATTGAGAATAAAAGAGGACCAAGTGATGAACCCTGAGGTACACCTCGATCTATAGTTTGAAAATCAGAATAGTTGCCTTTAAAAGAAACACATTGTTGGCGAGAATGGAGATACGAGTTGAACCAAAAAAGAGAGGACCTGTCAAGACCAATGGAATGTAGCTTATCTAATAGAAGATAGTGATCGACCATATCAAATGCCTTGGAGAGGTCGATAAATAATGCACCAGTGAGCAAATTGTTGTCAAAACCAATTGAAAATATCATTTGTGAACTTAGGTAGAGCAGAGGTTGTTGAAAAAAATTGTCTAAATCCAGATTGAAAACGAGATAAAATATTGTTGTCAGACATATAATCAGATAGTTGATTAAAAATTAATTTCTCAAAGACTTTGACAATGCAATTAATAATGGATATAGGTCTATAGTTGTTCATATTGCAGGGGTCACCGCCTTTGTGAAGGGGAATAACTCTTGCACATTTCCAATCAGAAGGCACTTCACAGGTGGAAAAAGATAAATTGAAAAGATATGCTAAGGGAAAAGAAAGAACATGAGATGCGATCTTAATAAATTTGGCTTCAATACCATCACTTGAAACAGAAGAGAGCTTATTAATAGCCTGCTGAACATCCGCAGGACTTACTTGTCTGAAGGAAAAATAACTCACACAGGGCCGGGAGTCAGAAGACAGGGCAGGTTGAGAAGCAGGCTGCATTTCAGGCAAGCTGGAAAAGTGCTGACTGAAAGCACTGGTAATAATTGCTGGTGTTTTGATTATAAATAATCATATTTACAGAGGTACAGTCAGATTTGCAAAGTAAACTATTAAGTTGCTTCCAGAATTGCCGAGGGTTTTTAATGGGTCCACTGTGATCATAAAGAGATGGACATGGTCAGCAACCCTCTATTATGAAGCTCAGTTGTTACTAAGTGGTCCAAAATTTGTCAACCAAACAATGACACCACCTCCACCTGCCTGAGCTGTTGATACAAGTCAGGATGGATCAATATTTCATGTTGTTTACACCAAGTTATGATCCAGCCATCTGAATGTTGCAGCTAAAACAGTTTTATCAGACTAGGGAATGTTTTCCTAATCTGTTATCGCCCAGTTTTGTTAAGCCTGTGTAAATTATAGCCCCAGTTTCTCAGAGGCCTCTGGTGTGGTCTTCTGCTGCTGTAGCCCATCTGCTTAAAGGTTTCACATGTTGTGTTTTTAGAGATGGTGTTCTGCAGACCTTTGTTGTAACCAGTGGCTATTTGAGCTTTTGTTGCTTCTCTATCATCTGTGTTTTCTCCCTTGATATCTAAAAGGTAGCTGCTGCTCACTGGATATTTTTTCTTCTTCAGTCATTTTCTATAAACCTGAGATGGTTCTCTGTGAAATTCCCTGTATACCTGTAGTTTCTTAGTGACTACCAGCAAGAGGCTCGGTGTTCGGGTAGGAAGAGCAGTTGTCTTGTGATCCGAAAGTTGTGGGTTTGATTTCAGCATCCTTCTGTCATATGTTGATGTGCCCCAGGACAAGGGACTTAACAAGTTGTCCACTGATCTGTGTATTGTGTATGAATATGTGGGCATTAGTGAGAGAATGTGGCTGTAGTGTAAAGGGCTTTGAGTGGTCAGTATGACTAGGAAAGCGCTACATAAATTCAGTCTATTTTACATTTCTATTACCAACCCATCTGGCCCTAACAACCCTGCCACATTTAAAGTCACCTACCTAAATGATCTTTCTTTTGTTCAGTTTGAACTTCAGCAAGTTGTCTTTGGTTGTAGCTGTAATGTGATTGGCAATCACAAGCAAGTGAACAGGTGTAAGTCCTACCGTATCTCCAGGCGTGACGGACACAGCCACCACTGTTCCGGGCATGGGAGAGCGCAGGATGCTGCTTGTGTCTTCTGAAGCCTTCTCTGGCATGTAGGAGTTCAGCTCTGCAGCCCGCTTGGACAGAATCCGAAGCCTAAACTAAAACACAAAACACACAGCTTAAGAAACATATGTGGTTATGAAATTACACACAATCCTGTTTAGCAGCCGAAACCTTTTACATTTTTCTTTACATTTTTTTGTTATACTTAGAAACAATTACAAATATTTCCATCTATGCCTCCATCTCTCTGAGATTGAGTGGCAACAGGTCCAACAGGGAAACCGAGTCATCGCCCGGCTACAGCCTCCAGCTCATTCTGGGGATCATCTCTCTCATTCTTACGGTCATGTTTCTCTTGACCATAGGTGGAGTTGAAACATAGATGGATTGGAAAATTGAGAACCTTGCTTTTTGAGTCAGCTTTCTCTTCATCGTGGTAGACCAGAGTATCACCTGCATTACTGCAGACCAAGCCCCAATTCTTCTTAACATGTCTCGCTCCATCTACCATCCCTCTGAACAAGACAGTGAGATAGTTAAACTCCTCCACTTGAGACAAAAGCTTGAGCAATGTACCCTTTTCTGGTTAAGATCACTGGCCTCAGACTTTGAGACAGGCCCGGTGCTAGTCATTTGGGTGGCTTATAGTGGTGTTGGTGGTGTCTAGAACAGAGGCAGCCAGGACAGAGTCCATCTTGCACTAACAAGTTTGACGAGAATGCAGACAGCTCTTGCATTGATTAGTTTACAGTTAAATCAAGAAATATTTATTCTGGTTACAGTATAAATGACCATTCAACATAATTTACAGAGAGTTTGTTGTCACCTCTTACCATTTTGGAGAAATACGTTCCTTGTAAGTGATACAAACGCCTATCCTGGATAGGCATTATCAGGTATTTGACTTGATGTTTCTCCAAAAATCTGCAGTAAGATATTTATTTTGGAAATAGTATAGGAGAGTAGTAAGTAGGTCATAAATAAAACATTTTAATGGTTAAGTCTCTCGCTTCTTCTGCATTTAATTGTTTTTGCCTGCGAGGGCGTTTTAATACTCTACTACTGTAATGCACAATGTATGCATGAAGCAAATCTTTAGAAGAGCGTTAGCATGGGCTGGCTTGACTCAAGTGTCTGCTCCCTTCCCTGAGTGGGGAATTCAATATGAGACATGGACAGGTAGTTGTGAAACGTTGCCAAAAACTCAGACTAAACACGAAGGCAGGCTGAGCGCTCTGTTGGGAGGTGCTTCCTACTCTCTAGCTTTGCACTAGCTAAGCTAGAAGCTAGACTGGGAGGTTTAGCTTTGACTTGCTAACCCTGCTCTCCAGCACCTCACCACTTAAAGCTAGGGTGACCACATTGTCAAAACTAAAAACTGGGACACCTGAATTTTACCAAAAATTAAAGGTTGACATATCTTCTCACTGGTGACTTATAAAAGCTTTTTATTTTTAGAAAGTCCAAAAGTAGTAATACATCTATTTTCAAAATGTAATTCAATTCAAAAATACTATTGATCCCAGAGGGAAGTTTAGTGTTGGTATAGCTCATACAATTAATTCTTTAAGGAGTTGTTGTAGATAATGATGGCTGTGGGCAGGAAAGATTGATAGCGGTCTCTGTTGCAGCGAAACTAAAGAAGCCTCTGACTGAAGACACTCTGCTGTTGCAGGATAGTGTCATGGAGAGGATGCTCAGAATTGTCCAAAATCTTTTTGATTTTATGAAGAATCCTTCTTTGCATCATCATTTCCAGTGGTTCCACAGTAGTGCCAAGAGCAGAACCAGCTTTCTTTATCAGGTTGTTGAGCCTTTTTAAATCCCTGGCTCTGATGCTGCTACCCCAACAGATGATGGTTGAGCAGATTACACTCTCCACAACAGACTTGTAGAAGATCTGCAGCATCTTGCTGCAAACCTTGAAGGACCTAAGCTTCCTCAAGAAGTACAATCTGCTCTGGCCCATAAATGTAGACAGCTTTACTGTTGCGCCTCCAGTCCAGTCTGTTGTACAGTTGAACTCTGAGGTATTTATACTCCTCAATCACATCGACTTCTTCACCCATGATGGAAACTGTTTGACTTATCCCTGTTCTTCTGAAATCTACAATCATCTTCTTTGTTTTGTTCAAATTCAAGGTAAGATGATTGTTTCCACACCATGTCACAAAGCGGTCCACCAGCTCTCTGTATTCAGCTTCTTATCCATCTCTGATACACCTGACAATTGCAGAATCATCTGAGTATTTCTGCAGATGACAGGTCTCTGATTTGTACTGGAAGTCTGATGTGTACAGAGTTAAAAGGAATGGTTAGAGTACGGTCCCCTGTGGTGCTCCTGTGCTGCTAACCACCCGGTTTGACACACAATCCTTCAGTCTCACAAACTGTGGTCTGTTTGTGAGGTAGTCGTTAAACCAAGCGATTGTTGAGGGCTCCACCTGTGTCTTCAGGAGTTTCTGACTAAGCAAATCAGGCTGAATTGTGTTAAATGAACAGGAGAAATCAAAGAACATGATCCTCACAGTGATGTCTGCTTTGTCCAGATGACAGTGGGTTGGTTGAAGCAGGTGGATGATGGCATCTTCAATTCCAACTCCAACTCTACGGTGATAAGCAAACTGCAGCGGGTCCTGATATGTTTTTGTTTGCTTATTCAGGGGGGGCAACAGGAGTCTCTCTAGGACCTTCATGATGTGGGATGTCAGGGCAACAGGTCTATAGACATTGATGACTGATGAGTGAGTTCTCTTTAGTACTGGAACAACGCAGGATGTCTTCCACAACACTGGAACCTTCTTCTGGCTCAGGCCAAGGTTGAAGAGGTGCTGCACAATCCCACAGAGCTGCTCTGCACAGGGCTTCAGGACTCTGGGGCTGACACCATCTGGACCTGCTTGTTCCGGTTCAGTTTCTCCAGCTGCCTCTTCACCTGACATTTAGAGACAGGCAAGTGGGAGGGTGAGGCAAAGGGGGTAGCAGCATCTCCTGATTCGGTTGAAGACAAACTTGTGGAAGCAGAAATGTCTATGCAGTCATGGACATTTCTGCTTCCACAAGTTTTTTTATCCTTCACCTCAGTAGGTGAAGGATAAAAAAAATCTGAGATGTGACAGGAAAGCTGTGGGTCAGAGGAGGGTGGGACGTCTGTTTGGCTGGGGATAGGAGAGGAGGATGCAGAGCTAGTTCCTGAACTGAACCTCTTTAAGAATGTGTTCAGTTCATTGGCCCTGTCCAGACTTCCAACTATCCATTCCTTCCTGTGCTGAAAGCCTGTGATCTTTTTCAAATACATTTTCAAAAGAAGGAAATTCTTTTGTAATCTTTTTGTGCAACATTTTTATCAGATCAATACTGTATTTTTAAAACAGATTTGTTTGGGCAATATTATAAGTAGTCTTTTTGTGAACAGTAAAAAAAAAAAAAACTTAAACGGACCTCAGCTTGTTTAGTAACAAAACAGAATAACAGCATTACTGTTCTCCCCAACATTAGTGACTCTTATGTGCCACCGCTTATGTTTGCTAGTTATAACATGGCTCTGCACGTCTGCGTTCCCACTGTGAGCAACGGAGAATTCACACTTGCATAAAGCACAAAACGCAGCATATTCGTTTCCCCACACTTTTGTGTGCTTTTTCATTGGTTTATTACCATCCCTATGATAACTTTGTGATTGACGTGCAAAGACGGTTTGTTCTGTGCGCTTTAACCCATTACACTGGTTAGAAATCGGGAGGTGCGGGACAAACGCTGAGTGAAACAGGTACAACATAATGGTTTGTAAACATCCTTGAGGACACAGGACAAATGGCTCAAAATCGGGACTGTCCCGGGTAAAAACGGGACGCCTGGTCACACTACCTAAAGCACCTCCCTTTTCGTCTATGGTTCGAAGGAGACCTCCCTGTCAGTGACAGGCCTGGTGTTGAACCAGCATTTATCTGACTTTGAGATTCCAGCGGGCGGGTAGCTCAACTCTATGACAGACACACAGGACAGCCAGCAGCCGCTAGCCTCTTCAGAAGAGAGCCAGTTCTGTGTGAACTGGAGTCTCGGAGCTGACCAATCAGGCTATATATATATATATATATATATATATATATATATATATATATATATATATATATATATATATATATATATATATATATATATATATATATATATATATAAATAAAATAAAATACATAGTCTAATGTATTTATTGCTATATGTATTTAATTACATATGTAATTTCCATTTTATTTATTTATTTACTTATTTACACATGTATTTCCAAATTTATTTATTTGTTTTCACATTCATGTAGTTATTTATTTCCACATTTATTTATTTATTTCTATATTTATTTACAAATGTATTACCTAATTTATTTATTTATTTCCACATTTACTTGTTTATTGTCAATTGTCAATTTGGCAAGGAAGGTCCTCCATACAGAACAGCACAAAAATTTGAAACAAATCAAAACTCAGTCAATGTCTTTGACAGGACGTCTTGTGACAGTTACATTTGACAAAATGACTACTGTAGATCATTTATATCCAACCATGGTAAGTATGATTGTCAAGTCCAGAGCCCTCATTTATCAACAGTACTTACGCACAGATCTGTTCGGATTTCGTGCGTAGGAACAATTCTACGCATTGTGTGGTATTTATCAATTTGTACTTGTGCGTAGAAATGTTGCTAAACTTGTTATCGTGCGTACGCACAACATCTACTGTTATAATGGAGGAACTGGAACACTGAAACAGTTTTACTTTGACATAATATTTCTCTCAGCAGTTTATTGCCTCCACCAAGGAGCTTATGTTGGCGTCTGTCTTTTAGCAAAATAACTCAAAAAGTTATGGACGGATTTGCATTAAACTTTCAGAAAATATTTGAAATTTGTCAAGAAATACATAATTTAATGTTGGGGGTGATCATTCATGGAGATCCTGTCACTAGCAATCTGCGCTCCCCGTGCGCAGACCCCCCCCTTATTTGTTTGTCACATCAAGCGCTTCAGCTTAATGGGATGTTGTTACACCTTTAATTAAAAGGTTTGCCAACTGTACTGTGACAATGGTCCCACTTCTCAGTGAAGCAGGTTGTTTGTTTTTCCTTGCGTACTGATGGCAACCAAAGCTGTGTCTCCAATTATGCATGGTCAAACAAGTGTCAAATATGATGATCAGTGCACCCTCAGTAGGAAATCTGGCCAAGCTGTGTGCTGAGTGACGTTTTATTGTATTCAAACCATTTTTTCCTTTATTTCCAACAGGAACCTCTCCACTGTCCCGATCGGATTTACTGCTTGTGTCACCTTCTCCAAGGCAGTTTATTTTATTTTATTGGTTCTCCCCGAGCCGATAAACCAACCAGCAATGTTCAGTACGAATTTAACTTATTTAATTTGTTCAAAAGAAGTTAATAACAGCAATGATTCTTTGCCACATTTGTTATGTCTGCTCTGCAGCAGAAATATACCGACTGCGTGCTGGGGAAATGAAGCAGAACCGGTTTGCTGATGGCAAAAACTATCGGTGTTGAAATGAATTTCTATTAACTATGACAATTTTTTTTTAAAGTCTGTTCATCATGAATTATTTTTTATTGCCCCACTTATGTTTCATCTCGATCTCAGTGTCACTGAAATTTCCTTTTTCGCTCTCTTGGCCATTATTTTAAGGAAGAACGTAAGGACTTAATGTATGTGACAGATGATGTGGTGTTACCAAATATGGTTAATTGAGGGCGTTTCTGTATGCAAATGACTGAGAACAGGCACTAGCACCTGGGTACGCAATTGTGGGATTTATCATCAGATGAACATGCTTACGAGTGGCCACCGCACATTTCATAAATCTGACTTTTGACTGTTCGTACAAACATTCTAAATTTCATTGATAGGATAGAATATAGGACAGTTTCTACGAACGTTTAATAAATGAGAGCCCAGGTTTCTGTGTAACTGTAAAGTTACTGGTGCATCATGTGTGTTTTCTGAATCCGGTCAGAAATGACCTCTAGAAATCATGAACATCCTTTCTTCTTCCTGATTTGCTAACTGGCTGGTGAACACTGCAACGCTTTCTGCAAACATGCAGTCTTACCAGGGTGCCCATGTACTGCAGAACTATAGTTCCTGAAGCCTCCTTGGACAGACACTAACACAAAACAAAACAAGAAACATTAGTTTATAGAATGCGTTTTCTGTGATTAAAAACAAGATTTTATCTGACAACCTGGGTGTGTTACCTGGAGCATCCTGTCTGCACCATTTACAGTGATTGGCAGCAAGGGGGAGGCCAGATTCCACTGTCCACGGACATCAACCTTCCCTCCATCAGCCTCAACCTGTACAGCAGGCACATGTCATTCCAAGGTGGCAGCTTGTGATCAGAACACAGTCATACTCTCTACTCAGGAATTCTGAAATAGAAACATTTGTTCAGAACCTCAGTTTAAATAAACTGTATACAATAGGTGGCATCCAGTCCAACCATTATTTGATGATATTCAGTTTATTTATATACCGGTAGTACCAACAGTACCGGTATATAAGTACCAGCGTCCCAAGGCAGCTTACAAAATAAATAAATACATACAAACACTTAGACAGCAATATGCATAAAATTCTATGTAATCATCCAGACAGATTCCAGTTGATGGTCAGTTGATCCTAGTTATCAATCAATACAGTCAAGTTCTGTTTTTATTCACATTAGCTTAAAATTTTTTAATCTTAGAAAATCTAACAGACTGCATTGAGTAATTGACTTGCACAGCATTCACCTCTCCTGTACGACCGTGTAACGACAGTAGACAGTCACCTGTGTGTTGTCGTTGACTTCAAAGTAATCTCTTAGACTGAGCAAGCAGTGGAGTGGAAAAACTCCCCTTTAACAGGAAGAAACCTCCAGCATAATCACAATCGGTTCGAGAGGCCATCCTCCACCACTAACTTGGGGTTTGAGCAGACAGAGTATGACCACAAAAAACCAAGAAGCACTGATCTAGGAGTACTCTTACGGTTTGGTCGTAAGAGACCACAAGTACTGAAGCCAATAATTTGTTTTTTTTTTTGTGCGTATTAACATCCCACTGAAGCTGAGTAGGTAAGCAGTAAAGAGTTTTTCAAGTGCTGAATCTTGAGTGTTTTTAGATTTTGGTTTAATCTTCTGTGGGTCCCAAAAGTAAGAAAAATATCCATTAGCCATTTTACTGATTAGACTAAAATGATTATCATCAAATCTCTATTTCACGGTCATTTTCTCCATCCAGTACTTACATTATAAACATCGCCCGACTTGGTGATCTGCACATGATGCCGCACATCCCCTACCTCCACACACAGCTCCCAGCAGCTACATTTAGTCGGAGCTGAGGACACTCTGCAATAGATTGAACTTTATTATTTTTTCCAACAGGGAGCCCCATTATAGCCTTCAAATACATTAATCCCCTTCCAAAACATATCCCCAAACCAAATACCCAAGGCCTGGTTCACGTGGCAGAATTTTAAAATTGTCACAAGAGTTTCAGACCACACACACGCCAATTAAAGAATCACATATATTCCTGTTTTGGTCCTACAGTGTGTGGTGTGCGGCCACACAGCAATGACGAGACACCAGACAAAAAAAGATTTTACTCAAACATTCCAAGCTCAGAAAGGAAATCTCACAAAACAAAATAAACGTGACGAAGGAGTAAATAAATATAGATGCCGAGGATGAGGCATTGGCAATAGTTTGTGGACTAGTTTTAACAGAGAAAAAAATTTATCCTGGCATTGGATAAAGGAGCAGACATAGCAGGAGCAGGGGCTCTACTTTCAATATAAAAAGATATGGAGGTGATTTTTTTTTTTTTTCGCGGGGAAATGTCATTACACACTTTGCTCTGACGGATCCCTGTTGCTATGCGCTTGTGGACTGTGGTCAAGTTAGCCAACACTTGCAAATATTAATAGACGGTTCCAAGGTGTATCGCTGCCTGTCACTTCGCTTTCTGATTGGCTACAGGTCACATTCAATAGGCTGCAAGCTCGTTTATCACTGCAACATCACACATGCTGCGATATCAGGCCAAGAAAATCAAACATGTTGAATATCCCCCCATTTGTGGAGCAGTCCTGACGTCCTTCTGAGCAGATGAGAGCGCTCTTAACACACCGCATACAGCAGGAAGATCTGTGAGGATTATCTTAAGAGCAATCCTGATAATCAGGGTGAAGAATCGAGGCAAAATCGACCTAAAAATCCTGCCATGTGAGCCAGGCCTATCTTGGCATAATAAAGATACATGTATAA
The DNA here is from genome assembly GCA_963556495.2 of Valencia hispanica. Taxonomy (NCBI): domain Eukaryota; kingdom Metazoa; phylum Chordata; class Actinopteri; order Cyprinodontiformes; family Valenciidae; genus Valencia; species Valencia hispanica. The sequence continues at coordinate 50,431,457 of OY747711.1, forward strand.
TACAAGTTAACATGAATACAACAAACAGCCTCACTTTTATAATTTGAATCAAAATATCAGTCCTGCTTCTTCTAAACTAAGAAAGAAACCATTGACTCCATCTGAAATCATTGAGTCTGTGTAAAGGAGGTCACTGACAGCAGTTACAAAGTTCTGATGGCAATTTAAATAACTTTCATCAGAAGTGCAGAGGAGTAGCAAATACAAAACGACTCCTGCCCAAAATGATACACACAAAACCTGTTCATTGATCTAGTTTTACATTTACATTTTAGGAATGTTCAATATTGTAATGATATTCAAAAGGAAAATATCGATGTTTTTAATTTTATTTTTTTAGGATCTGAATGGAACCATTAATGGTGACAGAAATTTTTGTAGTAAAATTAAAAGTATGACTGGGTAGTTTGTGGCTGTTTTCACCTTCTTCGTTCCAATGGATCAACTAGATCTTGTAATAAAACTGGATGTGTTATGTATGAAATAGGTTGGAGTGTTTAGAATGCAGTGACAGTTTTTCTACAGTTAAATTCAGTTTTAAAAATCACAATATATTGCTTTACTGATAGTATCACAATATATCGTTATCATCTCCCCTGTATCGCGATACATATCGTATCACCAGATTTTTTAGAATACACATCCCTACTAAACCACCTTGATTGTCACAACTGTTCAATTCAGTTTATTTATATAGCGCAAATTCACAACACATCATCTCAGGGAACTTTACAAGAAAAGTTGTTTCAATTCAATCACATATACAATCCGTTTAAGATACAACTATTCTTAACATACTGTACTTCTAAACACTTTACAACAACATAACAGTAAAACATCCTGAATAACAACAGATATTTATCAAGAATCTAATAAGGAATAACAATATAATACACTGCTCACAAAAATTAGAGGAACACTTTTTTATTTGGGCCTGGCATGAAATCAATTAAACCTGTCTGATAATTTTCTCGTTGGCTAAGCAGCTGAGGGCATTGTTAATCACTTTCAGCTGTATTGGTGTTCATGGACTTAACAACAGGTGCACTACAGTGGCAATAATTAGAAAACCCTCAAAACAGGTATGGTTTTACATGTGGAGGTCATTTCAAGTTTCTCCCTCTTGATCTTTTTTGGCTGGTTTTCCACTCGTGCTGGTTTTGCCTTGAGTAATTATCTCTACTGGCAGTATGAGGCGATTCCTTAACTCTACAGAAGTTGCACAGGTTGTCCAACTTCTCCAGGATGGCACATCCACACGTACTGCAGCAAGAAGGTTTAATGTGTCTCCCAGCACAATCTCCAGAACATGGAGGAGATTTCAGGAGACTGGTGGTCATTCTCGGAGAGCTGGACAGGGCCGTAGAAGGTCCTCAACCCATCAACAGGACCGATACCTGCTCCTTTGTGCAAGGCGGAACAGGCTGAGCACTGCTCGTGCCCTACAGAATGATCTCCAGAGGGCCACTGGTGTGAATGTCTTTACCCAAACAATCAGGAACAGACTTCATGAAGATGGCCTGAGGGCCCGACGTCCTGTTGTGGGCCCTGTGCTCACTGCCCAGCACCGTGGAGCTCGACTAGCATTTGCTCAAGAACACCAGAATTGGCAAGTCCGCCACTGGCGCCCTGTACATTTTACAGACGAGAGCAGGTTCACCCTGAGCACCTGTGATAGATGTGAAAGAGTCTGGAGAAGACAAGGAGAACGTTATGCTGCCTGCAACGTCGTTCAACATGACAGGTTTGGTGGTGGGTCAGTGATGGTCTGGGGAGGCATATCCATGGAGGGACGCACAGACCTCTACTGCCTAGGAAATGGTGCTCTGACTGCCATAAGGTATCGAGATGAAATCCTTGAACCCATTGTCAGACCCTACGCTGGTGCAGTAGGTCCTGGTTTCCTCCTAATGCACGACAATGCCCGGCCTCATGTGGCAAGAGTATGCAGGCAGTACCTGGAGGATGAAGGAATTGAAACCATTGAATGGCCTTCACGATCCCCTGACTTAAACCCAATAGAACATCTGTGGGACATTATGTTTCGGTCCATTAGGCGCCGCCAGGTTGCTCCTCAGACTGTACAACAGCTCAGGGATGCCCTCACACAGATCTGGGAGGAAATGCCACAAGACACCATCCGTCGTCTCATTGGGAGCATGCCCCGACGTTGTCAAGCATGCATACAAGCTCGTGGGGGCCACACAAGATACTGAAAAGCATTTTGTGTTGCAGAAATTAAGTTTTTGAAAAAATGGACTAGCCTGCCACATCTTCATTTCACTCTGATTTTAGGGTGTCTACACAATTGAGCCCTCTGTAGGCTGAAAACTTTTATTTCCATTAAAAGACTTGGCATCCTTGTGTTCCTAAGACATTGCCCTGTCGTTATTTGTATAGATATCCAACTTCATATTGAGATCTGATGTATCTAATGTGGTTGTTTAAAGTGCTCCTTTAATTTTTGTGAGCAGTGTATATCAAAGTCATCAGGTGGGGACCATGAAAAGCAAAAACAGCCTATTCTTTATCTGATGGGGTACAATGTTGATGTTGAGACACTGCTGCTGTGCTGATCTGAGACTGTAGACATTGAAAAGACCACAGGAAAGCTGGTAGCTAATTAAACAAGCGTTGTAAAGTACATTATGGATTAATGCCTCACTAAAGAAACCCTAATATCTGACTGGTTAACCTCCACAGCAACTCCGCTGCAGACTGCTTTAAAGATCAAAACAGCTCAGAGGGGCTAACTCTACTTTTCTATAGTCGTGTTAAAACCTCTGAGATTTTTTTATTTTTAAAGTGGAGGGATAAAATACATCTCAGCCTGAGGCCGTTCTGCATGGATTTTGCATGTTCTCACTCTGCATGCGTGGGTTCTCTCCGGGTACCCCGGCTTCCTCCCACAGTCCAAAAAACATGACTGTTAAGTGAATTGATTTCTCTAAATTGCCCTTAGGTACAGTATGAGTGTATGAGTGCTTGGTTGTTTGTCCTGTGTGTCTCTGTGTTGCCCTGCGATGGACTGGCAACCTGTCCAGGGTGTATTACTGCCTTTCGCCCCGTGACAGCTGAAGATAGGCACCAGCCCCCCAACAACCCTGCATAGGCGTGACGGGTACAGAAAATGGATGGATGGATAAAATACATTTATAATATCATTCAGCCATGAGGTAAAACAGAAATAAATCGAAGGTAGGCTGTGCCTGCGCTTTCAGACGTGTTCCTCAGGTGAAAATAGCGGTGTTGTTGCTTTATATGAAAGTGATGGAGGCTGTCTGACCCAGAGAAGACTGAGAATGTATTATTTTTTTTCTCCCAGCCTGTAGTGCACAGAGCATGTTATTCACCCCTGCGCCAGCCTAATAAACTGAAAGTCGGAAGATTTCTCTGTGTCAAAGCCACTTCTGTGTTGGGGGAGGGGTGACGGAGGGATGTGAAAGTACTACTGCAAAGATGATTGGGAAGAAAATAAATAAATAAAAGTGGTTTCATGCAACTTTAAAATCAGGACTATAATTTTCTTCACACAAGGTCTATTTTGAAAAAAAATATTCTTGGCCATAATTTGATAGTTTGAGAGCCCAGTTCTGAGTCCCACCACCTCTACCACAGGCTTGGGAAAAATGTCACAGGTGCTGCTTGTTAGTAAAAGGACAGGTAATGTATTGTGGCGCAGTTGCACTTTGCACACACACCATACTCATTTCACTATGTTAGTTGCCACAAGACAACTTGATGTGTATATGGTAATCTAGTACACAGTAATCTGTGTAGTATATTGTGTACCCTACTTACCGCTTTTAACGCAGCCTCACTCGCAAAGCAGAGGAACATCAAGGATGAGCAGCCAGCGTATTTTATTTATGTAAATGGTAAATTGCCTGTACTTGTATGGTGCTTTATTTAGTCCCAGAGGACCCCAAAAAGCTTCACACTACATACAGTCATTCACGCATTCATGCACACATTCACACACTGGTGATGGCAAGCTACATTGTAGCCTCAGCTGCCCTGGGGCACACGGACAGAAGCGAGGCTGCAGAACACTGACAGAAGCGAGGCTGCCGAACACTGGCGTCACCTGGAACTCTGACCACCACCAGTAGGCAGAAGGTTGAAGTGTCTTGCCCAAGGACACAATGACAGAGACAGAACCGGCTCAAACCAGCAACCCTCCGGTTACAAGACATACTCCTAACTCCTGTGCCACAGTCACCCCAAAAATGTTTGTTGAGGAGCACATGCAGGCCTCCACACGCAGACAGTTAAAAAAAATAAAATAAAGGGCACTTGGCCAATTAAGGAGGGGAAGGGCAGGTGCCCTAGACCCTTTGGCCCCTGTCCCCTCTTTGCACGTGCCTGACATTAGCCATAAACTTTTTTTTGAATGATGTCATGAATATATATTTATATAAACTCAATGTGATAAAGGAGAACCAGTTTAAGTTGGAGCTGAGCAGTTGAAGCATTTTTTTTTTACCTGACTGAACTGAGACTATAACTTAATGAACTGACAACACTGTCCATGACAAACAGAGAGAGGTTGCTAGTTGCTAATTTCATACACCATCGCCAGCCTTTCAACCGCTGCTTTCTTTCATCAGTGACAACTGAGTCCCATCTGTTACTTCAACATATTTCAGGATGATTTCCAGCCATGAAGAAACTCAGTTAAGTGTTTAGAACAGTGGTTCCCAAACTTTCTAGCTTCTGACCCACACAATAAAATGTAAAAGGGCATGACTCCATCTCTTGGTTGAGGATATAAACATATTTACTAAGTCAGATAAAAAGTCTTACAGTGACAACACAATCAGCAACAGCCTGTATTGTCCAATATTTTGATTTGTTTTTTTTCAACCTTTTTTTATCTTTTACAGGGTGTCTACAATGCAAATTTTTCCTCATCATTTTTGGTATTTAGGTAATGTCTTAAGAGAACTTCAAGACCCCAGACTAACATACTTGTGACCCCAAGTGGGGTCCTGACCCAACTTTGGGAACAACTGGTTTAGAAGACACCTTGGACCTTCAGGAATTCCAGATGGACTTCCAATGTTAGTCAGCAAATAAACATCTTAACTATAACAGTGGCACAGTTGTCCTAATGTAAACCAAGAGGCATTGGTTGGGTAGTGTGCTAATGACAAAGTATTATTAAATCAAATTATTTTCTGATCCTTTACATAAAGAGATCTCAGTAACTTCCAACTTTTTATAAAACTGACAACACCTTCACCCTCCAAGATATGCTGTATTAGGAGAGTGAGTAATGTGGATTCAGTTCTCTGGAACATTCTTCCTACAGACACACTGACAGTCAGTACTTTTTAGAATATCAGAACAAAATCATCATCTGAACCACAGAAAGCAAACATAGAACTAGCTTTAAGAGTAGATTTAGATAAAATACCAATACAAACTGTAAATACTATGTAGTTAAACGTCGCAACATCTGTAACATCTCTAGCTATGGTTACCTGAGATGGCCCAGGATCTTCTGTGAGCGGAGCTGAGAAGTGATGTAAAGTGCTGCTGCTGCGGCCAACAGCTCCCTGCGGCTCTCCACATCCAGCTGGTGACCCTTGAAGCCATCTGGGTAGACCTCAGGCAGGAAGTTGGTGCTGATGTCACCGGAGATAAATCGAGGATGGGTGATGATTTCCCTCAGGAGAGGAATGTTGTGGGTTACACCTGAACAAACAAAGTCAGAGTCGTTTTACAGAGATCAAACTAAAACCAACACTCCTGTTGCTGATGCTCACAGCTCTACCTCTGATCACGTAGTTGTCCAAAGCGTCCTCCATTCTGGCCAGAGCTTCAGCTCGTGTGGATCCATAGGTAACCAGCTAGAAACACAAACTGTCACAGTTACTGCACAACACACCCCATGCAAAATATTTAGATTTACAAACCTCCTTATCAAATTTTCTTTAATCAGAGACATTTTTCAGACCAATGTAGGATTACTATATCTGTCACCTTGGAGATCATAGGATCATAGTAGATGCTGATATCACTTCCCTCCTCGATACCACTGTCCACGCGGACCTGGCGGAGACCAGACCAGGTGACACAATGTAATTCTGAGTAACCAGCCAGTCATCGTGACAAAGGGACTTCCATATAAACAGAAACTTACATTGCTGAGGTTAAGTGGCTCCTGGTATTGAGACAATCGTCCAACAGAGGGAAGACCAAAGGCTTTGTAAGGGTCCTAGAAGGGAAACAAGGAATAAGATAACCACCTGCTCACATTTGACTGAAATACTTAAGTTAAATTCAATTCAGTTTATTTAAATAGCACCAATTCAAAACAGATGTCATCTCAAGGCAGTTCACAAGAAAAGTAATTTCTATTTAATCATACACACAATCCAATCAGTTAAAAAATTTCATGGTTCAATCCATGGCTGCAAGTTTCATGAGTCCTGTGGCTGCCAAACAAGCCCAAACCATCACTTTTTCAACATGCTCTACAAATGAGTTCAACAGTTAGTGATTGATTCCGCTGCTGTTTTATACATGAACCAATCAGCAGCCATTTCTGTAATGACCTCACTTCCAGCTGCTGTTGCATTTGTAAATCGGTGTTTAGAAGTCCCGCTCTGCATCACACAGACACTCACTGACCTCTGCATAAACACGGCTCTCAATGGCCCAGCCATTGATGGGGATGTCTTTCTGTTCATGCTGCAACCTGTAACCCTTGGCAACCCTGATCATCTGCTCCACCAGGTCCAGACCTGTAATGCATTCAGTAATTGGATGCTCCACCTATGGTTAAAGGTTAAACAGAGGAAATATCAGTAAAACAGGATGTTAGCAGGCAAACATTTATATCATGCTTTATTTATAAAGCCTTTAAAACAGCACATGGTCGACCAAAGTGCTACACAGCAAACACATATAAAGTAAAGAACAATAAAGATGGTAGATAAATAACAATGAAAGTAACAACACAGCAATGTCAATTCCCATCTAATTTAAAAGTCACTGAATAAAAGTGACTTTTTAACCTGGACCAAAAAATTGCCACTCAGGAAGACTGCCTAACATGTAGTGGAAGACCATTCCAAATCTTTGGCGCCACCAATGAGAAGACACGATCCCCTCTAAGTTTTAACTGTTACTTGGGCACTAAGAGAAATACCTGCTCCGTTGATCTTAGTGCCCGTGGTGGGATATAAGGCTGGATCAAATTAGACAAATATACAGTTGCCAGGCCATTTAACGATTGAAAAGCCAATAAAAGGACTTTAAAATGAATCCTAAATTCAATGGGAAGCCAATGTAACAGTGGAGCCCACAACGGAAGCATTACATTAAGCAGATGCTTAGTGGGTAACTCGTCCCACTCTAACAGTGTCCACCAAGGGATCACTCAGAGCAGCACCCCAACACTAACAGGAATGGTAGAAAGGCTTCCAGCGAGGGTTAAAAGCTGTGATTTTAAGCGGTAAAGCTAAAACTGATGGTTCTGTCACAGCAACTACACTTTATAATGTGTATAGAGTCAATACAAACTATAGAAAAGTACCAGATTCTGAAGGAATCTTACTGACTCGCCAATGGTCTTTTGCTTTTGATGTGAGAGAAACAAAAGTGACAGCTTTGGTTCAGATAAAAACCTACTGTTCTAACCATGAACTTGTGGTTATTTCACACTGAAACTACACTATAATCCCTTCATAGTCAGAGGAAGTTTGGAACATTCACAGATGATCATGTTTTCATAAAGAGAGAAAATACAAGCAGCCAAGAGACCCATTACAGGTTCCTGTAGTGGAACATGCCTATGTTGTACCCAGGTTTGTTTAAAGATGTTAAGAAAAAAAGTGACAAAAAAAAAGAAGAAAAAAGTGACAAATGTTTAGTCTGAAAACTGCACAGAAGAAAAGTAGATTGTCAATTTACTTCATTTTAGATTTGCAACTGAGCTCACAACCAGCTGAGTCATGTAAACTAGGGGTCTTTCTACATGGGATGCATGCGGGTGGGTTCTCTCTGGGTATTTCAGCTTCCTCCCACAGTCCATAAAAATAACTGCTAGGAACGTGTGTGTGAGTGCATTGTTGTATGTCCTGTGTGTCTCTATTTTCCCTGTGTTGGTCTAGTGTCCTAGCCAGGGCGCATCAGGAAATAAATGATCACGCTAAAAACTGACTTATAGTGATCAATAAACTTTAATTCGTAATGCTGGTAAAGTCGAAAAAAACTGTTACTTGAATTGATAGTTGGGCTGTTTGAATTAGATGCTCCACTGGTAGATCCATGAGAGCATCAATAAAGAAATAGTTAAAAAAATATGATCGAATTAAATTACTGTGTATATTTTAGCAGTGAAACTGCAAAACTTAACAAGTACAGTAAAGGCAGCTGTTTTTAATGATTAAGTTATTTTCTTAGAGCAGCAACTGCGTTTGTGAGCTTCTGTACTGATAGATCTATTGTCAAAATGTGATGAACTTTTTATTCCCATGACAACAAACATCACAGAATATTTGGGGGTTATTATAGATTCTAAAATGAAGTTTGATGCCCATGTTAGAAAAATGTCTAAGACCATCAAGACAAATGATTAGATCTTGTGTATCAACTCAGGCGGCACGAGTATATCTACATGCTATGATTTTATCTCATGTCGTATTGTTCAATCGTTTGGGGCCAGGCCTCACAATCTGTCATAAAGCCTTTAACATCACTCTACAAGCAAGCACTTAAAGTGTTTGATCAAAAACCAATGAAGTGGCATCACTGCACTACTATTCAAAAATATAAAATGATGACACTCGATAGCTTCATCAGTTTCTCTTTTATAAAAAATATATTCAAGTGACTTAATGGTCTTGCTCCGTCTGTAATGTGTCAATTAGTACAAAAATACACTAATCAAGGAGTGAGCACCAGAGCTGGAGTCAGTGGGAACTGCAGAGTGAAGTTTTGTAAAACTGCTCTGGGTCAGTCTGCGTTCTCAGTAAAAGGGACACAGTTATGGAACTCTTTGCCAATGGAGCTAAAGTCCCAAATGGAGCTGAGACTTTTCTCACAAAAGCTGAAGCTATGGCTAAAAAACACAACAGTGTGAGCACTGAACAGTTTGGCTGGACTTGGGATGGGAAATGCCTAGATATGTCTTCTCTTATTTCTTTTTATTGTTGTATTGTTTGATGCCTTTTATTGATTTTTTATCTTTCTGCTCTGTTCTAAACCCTTTTGAAAAGCCTAACCAGGGACGGGGGCTGCAAATTAGCCTATGGCTAGATGCCTTATGTACATAACATCGACCACTGAGCTGGCAATGTTTTCCTGTACTGTCCCTGTCAAATAAACAAATAAATAAATACAATAAATAGGAATATTGTGACTCAGTTTTAAGTCCACATTGCCCCAGTCCATGTGAGATGTCCCAACTAATAACTAAAACCTCATCTTTAACCTCAAGCACAACCAGATCAGCCGTCGGCACATACCTGAAGTCGTGTGTTCATCTCCAGGAAATAGAAGTTTTTCTTAGAATCCACCAGAAACTCCACGGTACCAGCAGAGGAGTACTTCACAGCTTTGGCCAGCTGCACCGCCTGCTCCCCCATAGACTGCCGTGTGTCTGGGTCTAAGAAGGTGCTAAGGAGTAAGCAGGGCCGCAGTGAAAATCTCTCAGCTTTTAGTCAAGTTGAATCATTTGATGCACAAATACATTTATATTTTATACATAAGCAGTAGGAAGACAGATGTAATGTTTGCTTTTGCTAATATTAAGGAATGGGCAGAGGAATCTGAGTAAGTCTGGAGTTCTGAACATATCGTAGTATTGCTGTTCCATGTGTTAGTCTTGCTAAGCTTTTTGTTTTTTATTGTTTTTTTAAAATTCAAAAATATGGTTCCAAATCATATTTTGAGCCAATAGCAATCGATGCAATCTGCTGGGATTCATTAATTAAAAAACTTTAAAACTGATTGGAATGTTTATATGATTATATTGAAATTACCTTTCTTGTTGAGTGCCTTGACATGACCTCTGTTGTGAATCTGCACTATGTAAATAAACTGAATTGAACTGAATTGCATCAGGTGCATTTGGACTCTTAAAGCACAGCATCCCTGACAGGAGAATCATTCTTAGAATAGCACCACTTACTCTGTAGCAGCCCAGTTTAAAGATTTGGTTATGACTGGTGATTTGAATTCTGTTGGTCAATATTGTAACAGCTAAATTGAAATATAAGGCAGATCAAGTGTATTTCCTAGTGCGTCTAATGTAAGGAGTTATTACGAACATGGGTATAAAAATATCCATATAACCTCCAACATATTTATATATATATTTCGTTAATATTTCTGCCTTTCATTATTTGTATATTGTGGCCAGCAGGTAGAATGTTGCCATATTCAGTCTACACAGCATGATAAAAAAAAACAACCAACATGTCAGGCCCTCACAGACACTAAATGCACTAAAATGACAGATTATATTACTTCAAGTCTTTTTCAAAGTTCTAGATCTACTGAGAAAAACCCAGTGGTTCCTAAAGCACGTTTAACCTCGCCACCTGGTCTAAAACAGAACCAGCACTGTGTTGTTGTCGACAGAGTCTCACTGACCTTGGAGCCTCCTCCACCACCTTCTGGTTCCTCCTCTGGATGGAGCACTCCCTCTCATTCAGCCACAGGGCATTACCATGTTTATCAGCCAATACCTACAACACACACATGTTCTTCTGCACTTTGAATCCATTCAAGCACCAGCTTAGAACAAGAAACCCTGTGAGCATATGCTACAGGACAATCTAGGAAACAAACAGGAAGTTTATGTCAACAGTAACTCTCATGTTTAATTGAGACTAACTGTGTTTTCAAATACACCACTTTTTTCTGGAACATTGCCCTTTCGGCTGGTTTCACACAGCAAGAAATGTACCGGAGGATCCAAATGAGTGTCTGGGGGGTGGTTGGGTGGGGGGTGGGGGGTTGTACGTGGATATGGGCGTACACGTCATTTCCACAAAAACGAAGGGATTATTGCAAAGATGGCCGACGAAACAGCAGATCTACCCACAGTGCTCCTCTTTGTGATGTGTGCAATTTTGCGCACATGGAAATGCTTAAGAGACATCGATGAAGAAGCCGTGTTCTTATGCAGTGCCGTTCACGTGACATTTATATGTCATCAATGTGTGCACACACAGCGTTCCCTGCCCCCCTTTTCCCCACCGCCCCACACCCCTCCAGTTTTTCCAGAACATTACCAGATAATTTGAATGCATACCGTGAAAAGTCTGCTCTTGTTATTAGGTCTTCATCCGTAAAATTACCGGTAAAGGGTATCAGGACAAAGTCCGGAAGATTGCTCAAAAGCAAAACAGACGAAGTCAGGAAAATTACTGTTTTTAATGGCCTGTTTGAAAGGGGTTTAAGTGTTTAGTTCTTGCCTGGACTTCAGATGAGTCCACAGATCCTGACGTACAGCTGGAAGACAATAGTCCCCTCGTAGTTTAGGTGCACAAACAAAAAGTCAATAGGCATACAAAAAATATGCTAGATTATATACCAATCAGTCATAACATTATGACCTCTGACAGGTGAAGTAAAGAACAGTAATCATCTCTCCATATTGGCACTTATTAGTGGATGGGATAAATTGGGCAGAGACTGTATTAGAAGTAAGAAAACTGGGCAGAGTGAGTTTCTCAGGAGGCTTTATAATGGCCAAACTGTGATGACTGAACGACTGGGCTGGAGAATGGCCTGCATTTGTATAGAACTGTATAGAAGCTCCAGAAGGGCTGTTTTTGAGGGGTGTTTCTGGTCTGCAGCAGTCAGGATCCTGTAAAAGTTATCCTTTCTGATTAGGTGTCACAGTTCGTTGTATTCGGCTAAGCATAGCCACAAAGCAGCCATGTTGGACATAATGTTATGCCTGATCTGTAAAGAAGAAAATGTTAGTAGTGTGAATGTGCAGGGCAGATGGATCATGGGGAACAGAAACATCTTGGATTTCTCTTCAAAGGAGCAGAAGCTTCACAATCTGATCGGCATGGCTGAGAGGGTTGGTCCATCTCTGTGACTGGGATCAGAAGACCAGACCATCCAGACAGCAGTGAATTATATCTCTTGTGGGTGACAGTGGCTCAGTGAGAATTACAATCAGAAAGTTGGAAGTGTGATTCCAGCTTTTAAGCCACTACAGCTCAAGCTGCCTAGTGATCTGGGAAGTGGTGTGTGAATGTCTGTTTATTCTGAGTGTGACTGGATGGATATGGCTCTAGTGTAAAGCACTTTCAGAGGTCAACATAACTAGAAACATGGAATATCAATTTACCACTTTCAGACATTTCAAACTGTATTAATAGTTTAAAGAAATACTGAAATGTCAGCATAGCCTCCAGTCTATTCATCAGACCTTTCACCCATACAGGGTATTTTACAAACTTTTCCAGATGCAGTGATGGTGCTTGTTCACCAAAAATGCACTTATGTGTTAAGAATCAAGGGCGAGAATGACTTTGGGGCTCTTCTGTAACCACCTGGTTCTCCTGATCATTACTCAACATTAACCACTTCAGACACACAACTACCCAGTCATTCATGCATTATTGGTGGCCAGCATGGCTTCTGTAATTTTGAAAGGAAAAGGTTGTGTCGGGGGGGCTCACAACTTCACAGATTTTAGAGCAAAAGCACAATGGAGCTTTCTCTGTTATTTTCACAATAAACCTGATCACTACTAATACATGTTAGAGTAAAGGCTTCATACCTGAATCTCTATGTGTCTGGGGTTGTCTATGTACTTCTCAATCAGCAGCCTATCATCTCCAAAGCTGGATGCTGCTTCCTGGGATGAGAAACGGAAGCCTTCCCTGTAACGGAACACAGTATTATTACCATTTTAGTATACGATCTACTTTTAGTTTTAACTGAAGTAAACAGAAATAACAATTTAGTAGGAGAAGTGAAAACATTGGAAGCCTGGATGAGTTTTTAGAGCAGCTAGTAGTAGCTGATGAGTCAAGGGTGTTTGAAACTTTTCACAATAATTATAATAAACAGATTCACAAACAAACTCCTAATATTGCATTCAAACAGTCCTTTAGGATTGCAACACTGCACTCATGGAATGTTATTCAATCTACTGAGCATCTCTAATTACCACTGTGAACTCTGGGAAGTAGCTGAGGAAATATCTGCCAGTTACAGAAGATTATATGCTATCAGATCACATCATGACCATCGCCTGTTCCCTCAGTATAAACACTGTATAAAATACTGCTGGGCTGTCAGAGAGCTGAAGACTGAAAAAAGGAAAGACAATTCAAGTTGAATGATGAGGGAGTGTAGAAACAATGAACAACCTGCATGTCTATCTGACTTTCTAAACAATAACTTGTCAAGAAGCAGCTCTGCTACATGCTGCCTCTAACAAGGCCTTTTACACATCATTTAATGAGTGCATCCTGTCTGATCGTTACCCCATAAAGGTTTACGTAACATGCACCAGGTCAGATTCAGTCACTAATGAAACTGATTTTATCACTAGTGAAACTGTTTTAATGGCACATGTCAGGTTCTGGGAAGCTTCGTTAGCTCTTCTGCTTTTCTCACAATGAAGTTTGAGACAAACAGAAGAGGAGGCTAGCAGTCTGTCAAACTTTGCATTGGAAAATCCCAACCACTAGGGGCGTGACAGTTTCTGGTGTTGTTGATGGTATCTAAACTGAAAGAGAAACTACAGTTTGAACTGTTCTAAGTTCCAGTCAAGCTTAAATGTTTGTGATCACTAAGTTGTTCCTGAACATCCAGTTTCTTTAGATCTGAGGGTGGCTGATGTTACAGATTGTTGATACTTGGACATAAGTAGGTATTCCAAAAATACAATGATCACAAACACATCAAAATCTGTTAAGGAACGAATACACAGGCTAACATAAATTTGTATATAGAGCTTTTCTAGTCATAATGACCACTGAAAGTGATTTACACTGGAGCCACATTCACCCATTTTCACTCACAAACATTTTTACACCGGCAGATAGGTAGGTGGACACTTCGACATGTGAGGGGCAGAAGCTGGTATCTAACCTACAGCATTCCAATTACAAGCCAACTACTCTACCCGATGAGCCACAGATGCCCCTAAGATTCCTAAACAGACATCCAACAGTGTTAACCTCATCACCACTAAATTATTGTAGATCATCCAGACACAAGCTTGATGGATTATTTACAGATTTTACTGAGAGAGGACAGTGAGACAATGAGTTGGTGAGTAAAGGAATAATGAAATGACAACAAAGGCTTTGTGAAGCAAGTGTACTAAATAAAGAGGTTTGTGTATTTAAAAACATTAAAAGTTTAAAAGATTGTTTCAATTACAATCTACTATGCCCACTATAAGGCAGAGTTAAAGGAGTGAATGAAAAATAGACTGAAGAGCACTGTAACAAACCTAGACAGAGATACAACCAATGTTCCCTCTAATTTTTCATGTGTCTGAGCAAACACACAAATGCCCTGAGCGGTCCCTTTGACCACTGTGAGCAACATCAGATGTGTGCACTGTGGTCATGCCAGCATCACATCCATTCAGTTTAAATAGTTGATTAAAATAATTAAATTACAGCATAAAAATTTCTGTGAGAATACTTTTTAATTAAGTATATTATCCAACTTACAATGAAAATGACAAATATCTTATTCATGACCTGTGTAGTGTGTTAACAATATTGTAAGTATAAATATTTCATTGTAACTGTGGAGAAACATGAACTGCCAAGTAAGCAAAGCTAACTATGAACTCAAATTTTGAAAACACACAACATTTTTATTATAAAGGTCTGACTTGTATTATAAGCATGAGCTCTTGCATTATAAGCATGTGAAGCTCTTGCTGAGCACTGGTTAAGAGAGTCCTGTAACTCTCCTGTACTGTATATAATCACACATTTCTGCTACTCATACAGTAAACTGGTGACAGTATTTAATGATCAATTTTCATAAATGAACGTTGTAAATAAATGACACCAGATAAGCAGAAATCTGATTGAGGACTTAAATTTCACTTTATTTTTTTCGTCTGTCCCTCTCACATATCCAGTGATGGTACACGTTGTTCTCTTTCCTTTCCATGTTTTGAAGGACAGGAGGGCAAATGGGGCCTCAAACCCAGGGAAAAAAACTATTTACACCACAGTTTCACATCAATTACAAATGAAAAAGAACAATTTCATTCAGGCTCCAGTCTCCAACTTGTCATCTAGAAGTTTTCAAATTCTTCTCTTTCGGGGCGACTGTGGCTCAGTGGTAGAGTAGAGTTGGCTTGCAATCGGAGGGTCGTAGGTTCGATTCCAGCTTCCTCCAGTCACATGTCGATGTGCCCCTGGGCAAGGCACTTAACCCCCCCAAAAAAAACATCGTCCTACCGAGCCATGTTGGGTGTCGGTGTATGAATGCGAGTGTGAGTGGGTGAATGTGGCTTCAATGTAAAGCGCTTTGAGTGGTCAGTATGACTAGAAAAGCGCTATATAAGTTCAGTCCATTTACACGTTGTGCAGGTTGATGGTCTCATCTGCTTGCAGCTTTCACTTTATGCGCATCAGCTGATCCAAATGGTCCACTTCAAGACAATTTCTCAATGCTGTTTTGATACAATTCATTAAACTAAAGCTTATTTCACAGTCTGCGCTGAATGCTTGAAATGTAGTACAGATATCTATTGATTAGCTGCGTAAATACCTATGTGAATGGCATCATTGGAGCAGCCAGCCACTGGTCACTCAATGACAAACGTTATTGTCTTGAAGCGAAATCTTTTAACCCAAATGCAAATTCAAACAGCGAGATCAAACACTAAAAGATTTATTCACATAGGTAATCTGCAGCCCTGCTGACTGACAGGAGCAGCACTGCTGTGTTCCCATTGCAGGTTAAATGCTCAATTCTGATTTCTTGTTAAAATCCATTTTCCTATTCAACGTTTTTTATTCTTTTGTCTCGGATGAAAAAACCCAGTGATAAAGTTACATACGAAGACTGACAATAATGAGCCCGTTTCTGAGAGGAATAAAACGAAAACTTCAGATGTTTTCAGAACATTTCATAATCCCCTTTTCGTTAAAGAAAATTCCATCAAAACACTACAGACTTTCTAAATAAATCAAGCAGATTTCACAGCGCACGAACGTGGCGCTGTTAGCCGCTCTGCGCATAGACGAAAGCGCTCCGCTCCTATGTAAACAGGAGGATCGGAGTTTTTACCTGGATTGATTGATTTGTTTTAACGCGCGAAGACTGTCAGCAGTGCGCAATTGCGCACGCGCACAGTTTAGAGGGAACATTGAATACAACCATGGAGGTTTAGAATGACTGATTTTTTTTTTAAACTTTTTGCTTTGTACAAAGCAAATGAAGAAAAGCTACAGCATTTGAACAGTAATTAGTAAGTAAGTTCTTCTAATAGAACCACCGCTTCAGGAGCAGAACTTATCCAAGTAGAACATGCAGTGAACAGCAGCTGGCTTTCCTGATTTGGCTTTAAAACCCATTAATTCATTTAGAGGTGTGTTCCATGAGAGGACATTATCAGAAAAGGACAATACCGAGTCTCCCCATCGTTCCAAGCTATCCTCATTCCCTTCCCTCCTCCTCCAGCAGATGCTTTGATCATCACAGGGTAGCCTTCGAACAAAACACAGCAGAGGGCCAACATGAATATTTTTACAGTTTCACATCAGGAGCCATCTCATACTTATTTCAATGACATCTACAGTTAACTAAATGCAAATTATTAAATCCCTATTCAAAGCTCTAGATTGGTATCTGTGCCACTGCCTGACAGAAAGAGCACACTAGGCGCGTTTCCACTATCAGAACTTCAGGGTAATATTACCGGACCTTCACGGTATACGCGTTCCTCCACTACACCAGATAGGGTCGAGGGGGCCGTTTTCGGGGCCAATTCAGGAACCAACGGAGTAACAGTTTGGGGGTACGTACTCGGAATGGCCCAATCGAGTCGCTGGGCAGGAGCTGTGGTTAAGTCAGGCTGATTGGTTGTAATTCAGAGGGAAATGGCCAGACGTTGCCCATCTAAGAATCCCATGGAGACTCCTTCAAAAGTCTTTTAGAAAGTTCTAAATGCACCTAATTTCTGTCTCCTCTCCCATCAATGCCAGATGTGGGCAGTGTACAGTTTCAGAGAGAAAACTGATGGCTTACCAATTTCCTGAGCAATCTTCACAGCTTCCTCTGCAGTCTGTTGATCAGAGAGTAATGGTTCAGTTAGCAATGACAAACTAAAGCAAAGACTTCAACTGCAAATAGAGGTGTAAACTGGTCTACCTGAACCGTTGGTTATGTACTTTA
Source organism: Valencia hispanica (assembly GCA_963556495.2). Lineage (NCBI taxonomy): Eukaryota > Metazoa > Chordata > Actinopteri > Cyprinodontiformes > Valenciidae > Valencia > Valencia hispanica. The sequence goes on from OY747711.1 coordinate 50,448,821, forward strand.
ACCCCATATTCTATGAGTATAGGCGCAGCTCTTTAAGGCCAGTGTGTTTACCCCTGGTGCGCAGCACAGCACTGAAAAAATGTAGTCCACGCCCTCCTGCTGTGTGGGCCTCACCCCAGTCTAGTATAAATTACACTCAGACCAGACAATCTGCGTTTTTCTCTTCAGCCATTTAGGAACCAGTTAGGCCCAGGCTTAAAGGAATGCGCTGTGAATAGTGACAACAAAGGTTACGAACTGTAACAGTGAAATGATGAGCAGAGCAGGTCAACAACTCCTCATTTGGAGTATAAAATAAATCAGCAGCTGTGTCGTGCATAAGGACATGTGTAATGACGCCATGCGTCATGACGCAGCACTAAAGACAGCTGTGTGCAACCTGCCACATAACAGAGGGGAATAATCTCTGACCACAAGGGGGCATAACAAAACAAGCTGCAGGAACAAATAACAGTTGAAGTCACAACTGTGACTGATAAATATAATCTCACCCTGTGTCTGCCTGCAGGAAGGAGTGAGTGAAAAACAATAGTTATTCTGTCAGAATACTGAGAACAGAATTAGTCATGTTGAAAGTGGGAGCATCTCGCAGATAGAAACAAATAAATTAGCACAGGGATAACCAGGAAGCTGCAGTGCAGATGTCATCCACAGTCATCCCTCCATACAGAACTGTGGAGGATGAAATCCTTCTGGTGGAGTAAGCTCAGAGATTATGTGGAGGATCGAACAGAGTTACCTCTGTAATGCACGAACAGACGCTGGGAACAGCATAGTGCAGCTGTGAGCATCACATAACACGAGAGAGCGCGCACGTTACAGAGGAGATGAGACATGGCTTTCTCTTCAGAATTATGGTGTGGACAATAAAAGCTATCCATTAATCAGATCAGTTATGCAGAAAATATGGTCCTCCTTGTGTGGAAATTTAAACTGGAACCAAATTTGGCTGAATGTAGGAAAATTTTGTTGAAATAATGAGGTTAAAGAAGTTGCTTTCAAAATGTTACATAATGTTTACCCAGCTATACACACCCTTAAGAGATTCAACCTAAATATTGATTATTCATGTACGTTTTGTGAACAACACTTGGACACTATTTGTCATTTATTTTATAAATGTATGTACTCCAAGACCTTTAGGACAAATGTACAACATTTAATTGAACAAAAGTCTGGAAAAGCAGTACAACTAACAGAAAGAGATGGATAAGGACATTACATATTTCATCCAGCTTCTTCTTCTCTTGGGAAAGTTCCAAATCAATTCAATTCAAAAATACTTCATTGATCCCAGAGGGAAATTAAGTGTTGGTATAGCTCATTCAATTAATTCTTTATGGAGTTGATGTAGATAATGAAGGGGCAAGGAAGGATTTCCTGTAGCTGTCTGTATTGCAGCGGAACTAAAGAAGTTTCCGACTGAAGACACTCTGTTGTTGTATGACAGTCTCATGAAGAGGATGATCAGGGTTGTCCATAAGTTTTTTGATTTTATGAAGAATCCTTCTTTGCATCATCATCTCTAGATGTTCCACAGTTATCCCCAGAACTGAACCAGCCTTCTTTATCAGGTTGTTTAACCTTTTTAAATCCCTGGCTCTGATGCTGCTACCCCAGCAGATGATGGCTGAAGAGATTCCACTCTCCACAACAGACTTGTAGAAGATTTGCAGCATCTTGCTGCAAACCTTGAAGGACCTATGCTTCCTCAAGAAGTACAGTTTGCTCTGTCCCTTCTTGTAGACAGTTTCACTGTTCAGTCTCCAGTCCCGTCTGTTGTCAAGGTGAACTCCGAGGTATTTATACTCCTCAACCACCTCCACTTCTTCTCCCATGATGGAAACAGTGTTTGTAGATTTCAGACAAAACAGGGATAAGTCAATCATCTCCTTTGTTTTATTCATGTTCAAGGTAAGACCTTTGTTTCCACACCATCTCACAAAGCGGTCCACCAGCTCTCTGTATTCAGCTTCATGTCCATCTCTGATACACCCGACAATTGCAGAGTAATCTGAGTATTTCTGCAGATGGCGGGTCTCGGATTTGTACTGGAAGTCTGATGTGTACAGACTGAAAAGGAATGGTGAGAGTATGGTCCCCTGTAGTGCTCCTGTGCTGATGACCACCCGGTTTGACACACAATTGAAGCAGGATGATGGCAACTTCAACCCCAACTCCACGGCGCTAAGCAAACTGCAGCGGGTCCTGATATTTTCTTGTTTGCTAACTCAGAGGTGCCAACAGGAGTCTCTCCACGACCGTCATGATGTGGGATGTCAGCGCAACACGTCTATAGTCATTGATGACTGGTGGGTGAGTTCTCTTTGGTACTGGAACAAGGCAGGATGTCTTCCACAACACTGGAACCTTCTCTTGGTTAGGCTAAGGTTGAAGAGGTGCTGCAGAATCCAAAAGAGCTGCTCTGCACAGGCCTTCAGGACACTGGGGCTGACACAATCTGGACATGCAGCCTTGTTCCAGTTCAGTTTTTCCAGCTGCCTCTTCACTGGACTTTTAGAGACAGACAAGTATGAGGCGGAGGCAAAGGGGGTAGCAGCATTTCCTGACTTGGTTGAAGACAAACTTGTGGAATCAGAGGAGTCCATGGCTGAGGTGAAGGCTAAAAGATCCGAATAGTAACAGGAAAGCTGTGGGTCAGAAGAGGGTGGGATGTTTGTTTGGCTGGGAACCAGGGAGGAGGATGCTGAGCTAGCTCCTGAACTTAACATGTTGAAAATGTGTTCAGTTCATTGGCTCTGTCCAGACTTCCATCTATCCAATCCTTCCTGTCCTTAAAGCCTGTGATTTTATTCATTCCGGACCAGACATCTCTGATATTGTTCCTCTGTAGTTTGTTCTCCAGCTTCTTCCTGTATGCCTCTTTATTGTCTATGATCTTGACCTTAAGTTGCTTCTGCATACGCCTCAAAAATTCCATGTCTCCCTCCCTGTAGGCTCTTTTTTTCTTGTTTAGCAGTTCCTTCAGGTCACTGGTGATCCAGGGTTTGTTATTAGAGAAGCCTTTCACTGTTCTGGTGGGGATGATGTTGTCCACATAGAAGTTTATATAGTCAGTCACACACTCAGTCATTGCATTAATGTCCTCTCCACGTGCATGGCAAAGAGTCATCCAGTCTGTGGTCACAAAACAACCCTGCAGGGCTTCTTTAACTTCATGACCATTTTCTCAGTTTTCTTTGTAACAGGTTGGCTCTGAACAAGTGGCTTATATTCTGAACAGAGAAAACAAGATTGTGATCTGATTGTCCTAGAGGAGGTCTTGGTTTGGACATTTATGCATCCTTTACATTTGCATAAAACAAATCCAAGGTCTTGTTTTCTCTTGTAGAGCAGTTGACAAACTGTTGAAATGTTGGAAGTGTAGACGAGAGCAAAATCACCAGATATTGTCACAAATGCATAGGGGTGCTGTGTCTGTAGCTTAGCAACAACAGAACTGATGACATTACATGCATTGTCAGCAACGGCTGAAGGTGGAATGTAAACAACTGCCAAAACTACACTGGTGAACTCTCTTGGTAAATAATATGGATGAAAACTTAATGCCAAGACTTCCTGGATGACACCATCTTTTGTTGACAAGCACTGCTACACCACCTCCTTTTCTTACTCCTTTTCTTTCGTACTGAAACTTAATTTCCCCACGGGGATTATTAAAGTATTTCTTATCTTATCTTATCTTATCCTCATCCTTATCTGATCTCCAGATCTCTGTCTGCTCGTACAGTCAGGAAGCCTGGCGGAGATGTGGGAGTCGGGGATATGATCCTGCAGCCACGTCTCAGTAAAACACCTAACACTGCATTACCGATACTCTGGCCAAGTCCTTGTAAGGGCTTGGAGTTCGTTCATCTTGTTAGCCAGTGATCTCACGTTACCCATTATGATCGATGGAAGAGATGGCTTGAACTTCCTCCTTCTCTGTCTCCTTTTTGCTCCTGCTCTGCACCTACGTCTCCTCCTTATCAACTCATCTGGGATTTGTGGCTTCAGTTGAGGTATTATTTCAGCTTTTGTGATGTGAATCAGCTGCACCTGGCTGTAAACCACATTGTTGCCATGGTTACGCATCATAAGTTATCAAAAAGTGAAAAATTAACATCAAAAATCCTTCCAGCTTCACAGCACCAAAAACTAGAAAGTATACAGGTAAAAAAATGCAATCTTCCTCAAGAAAACAGAGGAACCACAATACAAACAAACAAAACTTAATATGTAGCCAACAGAGCCCACTCCAACATGCAGCCACCCAGAGCAGCGGAATTCTAGAATATTCCATATTCATTTATAAAGATGGACGAACTCCAAACTAAGAATACATAATTTCAGCAGAGAATTTGAACGATACATTTATATAATTAAAGATGTTTATAATCAAAAAAGCAATAAAAGCTAACTATGTTTTTGACTAACTGAACCTGGATATGTGATCCTATAGTACACCTTTTATTTTATGTTATTTTACTTTTAAGTTTGCACTTTATAACCCCCCTGTGATTTTGTCCTAATTTTAATATCAATAAAGATATTTATAAAAAAACAACAACAAAAAAACACTACCCGATCGGTATCGGAAACCCGATCCATACTACGCATGTGCGACATGCGGTTACTTCTGTTCGAAGTATTTTACGATAGTTATGGGTCAGAGTATCTGTTAAGATGTTAAAAATAATAAGTATCTCTTAAAATGTTTTCAATAATGAAAAAGTTTAATATAATGTTGACAAAAACGTGGGAAAAAACATATAGTTACAGATTAGGACTGGCTGATCCTTACTGCGCATGTGCAAAGTTGGACCGTACAGATCTCGATGCATACCACATATGTGCAACGTTGAATCTTTGTCCAGGTTAATCTATCCAGCATATTCCCTAGTCATCCCACCAAGAACCATATAAGAAATTAATAAAATGAATTGTAATTTTATATGGAAAATTAAACCTCACTATATCAGAAATAGGTACTTGATGTAAGACTATGAGGATGGGGGTATAAAAGCAATTGATTTTGAAAACATGAATGGAATGTTACAGATCTCTGATCCCTCTTAAAAAATTATTAGATCTGGCTCTTGATACAGTCTCTTATTTTCAACAAAGTTGGAGGTATTTTACTTTCTATTAGTGTGATTTTTACATTTCTAAACTATCCATAAAACTTTCCAAATTTCATCAACAGGTTTTTTAAAATTGGAAAATGATGTTCAAACATAATTTCAGTCCCCATAATGTTCTATGGTGGAATAATAGGGTGGTGTTGAGTAGGGGGAGATCTATGTTTGTGGAAGAATGGATGACAAAACAAATTAGGTCTGTCACACATATAATGGATAAAAACGGAAATATACTTGAATTAAATTATTTTAATGAGAAATATGGCATGAGCTGTTCCCCTGAGCTCTATAAGAAAGTCTTACAGAATATCCCAATAGTCTTTATCCACATGATAAAGAATAATATTTAGAAAATACCAACTCCAAATTTACATATAGTTAAGATAAATGTTCTTGACCTTGTTAATGAAAAATATAATATTCAGTATTTTGTTAACACCTTATATCCAGGTAGGACAAAAAAAAGTCACTCATTTTTAAAGATAACAGATTTCCAATTGCCCCTAAATTTAACGAAGTCCACTTTAAATTTAAAGAACTTTATAACTACAAAAAATATTGATCCTTCAAATAAATTTATGAAAGGAAGATTTAAATTTGTGTCAGACAACTGCTATATTTGTAAAACAACTCTAGAAACAACAGAGCACATGTTTTATGAGTGTGTGACTATCCAAAATTTATTTAATACCATCCGGTTCTAGTTTTGGTCTCTTCAAAATATTCAAATAAGAGTAATACTCAAGGACAGAAATAGTGAGTTTTTAGTCAGTAATCTCAAATATTACAACAAAATATTAAATACATAAATGCGGGAACCACAATGTGCCTTTGCACTCGGGGGCTATGACGATTATTAACAGCTGTTGCTCCCTGACTCAATCCAGGAGCCGCGGCATGGGAGGAACTGGATGGAAAGCATAAGAGGAGCATTTTTGGCCACGGGCTATGCACGAAAGGCATCCATGCCTACCTGTGGATCATCTCTTGGGCTCAGTGAGAACCACAGCTTGCACTGTGAGCTCTGCCGCGAAGCGAACAGATCCACTTCTGCTCTGCTGATTCTGTTCCAGATCTGAGAGATCAGCTTGACCAGTCTCCGTGACGAGGACCTCCCCTGGACATGATGTCCGCCCCTCTGTTCAGAACCCTGGGGATGTCCACTGCTCTGATGGAGAGCAGGTTTCTGCGTGCCCAGCACAACAGCTGTCTGGCTATGCCCAACTGCTGAGCAGAGAACACACCCCATGACGGTTTATGTAGGCTGCTGCCACTCTGTTGTCTGTGTGGATCAGAACATGCTGATCTCGCAGCAGATGAGCAAAGTGCTGAGTTACATTCCACACTGTGAGGAGCTCCAGCACATTTATGTTGAGAGACATGCGATCTGGCCACGGCTCTCCCACTGCCTGTGACAGACACGTCCCTCCCCATCCCGTTTATTGAGGGCATTTTAAATTTCAAAATGCATAAAAGGCAAAATATTTAGATTTTCATAATCTTGACCTGTGACGTAAGAGTCATATGCTTTGCGCTGCTTCAGGTGGAGCAGTCATGTTATCGAGAGTCAGTGTGTTCACTAGCTTTGGAATGTGTTGATTTTTATAAGAAAATTGCACATTATTGTGTTTGCTATACAAACAACAGCCTGTCAGGACATAGAGTCCACAGGTTTACAAAAAACGACACTCTTATGTGTTCTGGGTGCATTTTGTGCAGCTGAAACTGCACTTAACTTCTGCTTTGGCTATGAAAAACACGATCAAACCTTTGGTGCTTACAGCTTCATTGAGACTGCTGTCAGCGGCTGTTTCTGAAACTGCAGCAGGCGGGAGACACGATCATGGATTGATCAGAGGCTCAGCTCTACGCTGACAGGATCTGTGCATTTTAAGTCTTATTGTCTAACATCTGGTAATTACTAACTTTATTGAAAGAATGATATCAAAGATTAGAAGCAACATGATATGTGGGTTGTTAAAGAAAAAAGTAAAGCTAGTTTGCAGCACTCAGGCTAATAATTGTTAATGTTAGTTTATTTGGCCATTAATCCTTCCCCTACAAATGTGATCCATTCACGAGCTAGAGGAGGTTCCGGAAGCGCCGGATGTAAGACGTGCTTCACGGTGGCTCTGCGGGAATGTAATTATTACATAAATATTTAGCCTGTCTTCAGCCTAACTTTATAGTGATTCGAGTCTGGGTGTTTCTGAAATCGACACTTTACAGTGCCATGACACCATAAATGCCGAGCAATCGTGCCAAAAATGAGTCTACCAGGCCTGCCCGGGGTAAGCCGCAGCAGCAATCCTTGCCGCCTGAATCTCCGGAGAAAACCGGATGCTAACGAAGAAATGCTACGCAACATTAAGGCAATGATGGATGAGTTACGGACTGAAATTGTCACCAAGTTCGAGAAGATAGTATCGGAGGCGGTCAGGAAGGAAGTGGCGACTGCTTTGACACCGTTGGAATCAAAGGTGACTTTGCAAGGACAGACCGTATCCGATCTTGAGCGCTCGGCTAGTGAGCATAGCGACCAGGTAATGAGCCTGCAGGCTAAAGTCGTAAAGCTGTCCGAGTCAGTGGGCATTCTCAACAAGAAATGCGAAGATTTGGAAGCGCGCTCTCGGTGGAACAATATTAGACTTGTGGGTCTCCCTGAGGGCTCAGAAGGACCAAGACCCACGGAGTTTATTGCTGATCTACTAAGAGATCTGCTGGGGCTGGATGTGAGGCCTGGTGGTTATCAGAGTAACGCAATTCCAAACCAGAAATGCCATCCTGCGCCGGGCTGGAGAGACCTCTCCCCTGCTACACAACGGTAAACAAGTGTTTATTTTTCCGGACTTTACTCCCAACCGTGGCCAGATGGAGAGCATCCTTCGCCCAGGTGAAAAAAGAGCTACATGCCTGCACCGGCGTTAAATTCGGCTTGCAGTACCCGGCCACTCTGCACATCACCACGGTTGATGCCCGAACCCACCGGTTCGAGGACCCAGACCTGGCTCTTGAATTTGTGACCAGGAGGCTCAAGAAAAACCTGGACGCAGCGGAGAACTGTGTGGGAGACTGACTGAGGTTGGCTGGGCCTGATCGGGCACAGACTCTATGCAGGTTGTAGGTAACGGTATTTTACCAAGGTTGCACAATTGCTTGCATCTGTTTACAAGCAATTGTGCTTCTTGCTTTTAGACCGCTCTTCCTCCAATCCAGCTCCTCAAACAAATCAGCCAAAACAATTGATACATTTATGAAGGAATTTAATGTTGAAGATCCCTGGCGTTTTTTCAATCTAGATAAAAGTCAGTATTCCTATTTCTCACATGTTCACCACTCCTACAATCGTATAGATTTTTCCCTGGTAGACAACACACTGCGCTCAGCTATTTCTAATGTTAAATATGAACCAATTATGATTTCAGATCATGCCTCAGTCTCCATGAGCATCCACTTTGAAAGATTTGTGCGTCCACGACCGCAATGGCGCCTTGACCCACACTTGCTTCTCGACAAAGGATTTGTTAATTTAATTTCGAAACAGATTGATTTTTTCTTTGAGGTAAATAAAACTCCAGGGGTCACTGCCTCTGTGCTTTGGGAAACTATGAAGGCATTTATAAGAGGGGAGATAATTTCTTACAAGGCATTTTAAGATAAAATAAGGAGAAGGAAATTGGATGAACTCTCCCAACACATAGCCCAATTAGATTCCCTGTATTCAGTTTCAAAATCAGCAGATGTGTACAAACAGAGAATATCTCTGCAAACAGAATATGACCTTATCATGTCACAGCTTACCACGAAACTCTTACTGAACTCTAGATCTAAATTCTATTAGCAGGGGGACAAATCAAGTAAACTGCTGTCCCACCGTCTGACAGATATCAGCATCCCAGCTGATCCCTAAGGTTGAAACGGGCGCCGGAGTTACTTCTGACCCACTCCAAATCAGTAAAACCTTTACAGAATTTTACAAGCAGTTATACTCAGACGGTCCTTGCAATTCCACTGACATGAGCTCTTTCTTCTGCAGCATCAGAAGTCCAACGCTAAACCGGACTTTGGCCAAAGAACTAGAACGCCCTATTACAGCACTTGAACCTGCGGTTAAATCATTACAGAGTGGTCGGAGCCCAGGCCCGGATGGCCTTCTGGACGAATTCTATAAGACTTTCTGGAAGCAGCTGTCTCCATTTCTGTTAGAGACACTGCCTCAGACTTTAAACCAAGCCTGCATCTCGGTACTGCTGAAGAAAGATAAAAACCCATTATTAAGTGGGTCATATCGCCCTATTAGCTTGCTGAATGCCGACTTCAAACTGCTTTCAAAACTATTGGCTAGATGTTTGGAAGTAGTGCTGCCTTCACTGATCTCGTCAGACCAAACTGATTTCATATGTAATAGACACTCTTTCTTTAATCTAAGAAATGTTTTTTATGTGATCCATAATCCATCTCAGACAACTTTGCCGGAGGCTCTAATCATATTAGACGCCGAAAAGGCATTCGACAGAGTGGAATGGAACTACTTATTTTTGTCTTGCAAAAGTTTGGGTTTGGTGGCAAGTTTACCTCATGGGTGAGATTACTGTATGCATTCCCTCAGGCTGCCGTTAGAACAAACAGTATAACCTTAGAGTACTTTGCCCTATTCTGTTCCACCAGGTAAGGATGTCCATTAAGTCCTCTCCTGTTCGCTCTCACGATGGAGCCCTTGTCCATTGCTCTGAGATCCCACCCTGATATTCGCAGGATAACCAGACATGGTGTAGAAATGAAAGTGGCGTTATATGCTGATGATCTTCTCCTGCTTATTTCTGATTTGTCACATTCTGTTCCTACAGCCTTATCAGACGTTATAGAATTCTTAATAGGACCTATTGGACCCCATGTAAAATGGCACGGCTTTGACTTAGAGATTCTGATCTATGATGGAGATTTGATTCTGGGAGTGGTACGTTGCTACATATGCTTTTTTCCTGCCCCAAAATAGATTCTTTATGTTCCCAGGTTATTTCTTTTATCAATACTGTAATGTGGTCAGCTCTGGTACAGCACCCCCTGACCTGTATTTTAGGAGCACTGCCGAAATATTGCGGACTAAATGCCCATGAGATTTCATGGTGCAAGACAGCACTTATCACTGGATGCAGGGTGGTGTTACGTCATTGGAAGACTTCCTCCTATGAAAGGCTATGTTACAGAGATAGACAGGGAGGATGTATATATAAAAATATGGGGCTCGTATGAATGTCATGTTATGACCTAATTTGATGGTGGGTTGCAACCTTTTCTGCAATACTAATTTTATGTTGTATATATGTATGCGGCTGTACTATACAGGATCTGTATAATGCTCTGTTTTTTAGGGATCCCCTTTTTTCTTGTTTTATTCTTTTTTCATCTGCTCATGTTTTGTTTAGTCTTCCCTCCTTCCAATTGTTTTCTTGTCTGCTTGTTGCCAAAACTGTTCATGAAAACCTAATAAAAGTGTTAATTTCCAAAAAAAGAAACACAAAAGAAAAATGTTCTCTCCTTATTATCACAAATTAAACATGACTTCGAGCGATGGTCCCTTTTAAATCTCTCTACGGCGGCCAGGATTAATCCTATCAAAATGAATATATTCCCGTGGTTTTTATATTTGTTGTCTGGTTTTCTGAGCATCAATAATTATAATCAATAATTTAATATTAATATAATTATTGATGACGTTCGAGTTTAACCTGTTCATTAAAGATATAGGGGCACCGATCTCATAAATGAGATAATTTTAATAAAACCAGACTGTCAGTCTCTCTGAAAAGGTGTAGAGTTCGTCCGCGGTGTTAAAACAAACTTTACAGCACACACTGAAATAGCACAGGAAACTTCTCGTTACTTAAGGGAATTTATTAATGAAATAGGTCAACCTTACAGATTACATTTCATTCATAATTTCCATCTATTCTAACGCATGCAAAAATATAGAACAAAGTTAACGTCGAGGGAAGGGGCGTGTGTGTGCGGCTGTGTGTGTGTGCAGCTGTGTGTGTGTGTGTGTGGGAGACAGCGAGCCAATGAGGGGGGGTTCAGCTCACCCCCTCAATGCGATAAATAACTCGAGCCTTATCAATTGGCGCGATCGGTTCACAAAGGAAGACAAAGGAAGACCGCGTGGCGATTCAACAAAGGCTAGTTTAATTAGCAATGGCGGCTTGGACAAAGGAAACGAGGGCGACGGAGAAAGGAGATCTACTGAGTCCACACGACCTGTCTAAACAGACACGTGCCGACCGCAGCGGACAACAAACAAACAAGGAAATAATACAATATAATATACTGCTTCTGCTTGCAACCAAAGTCAAATAATAAAACACAAAAATCATGCACATTCAGGGTCGGTGTACAGCGACAGACGACCAAGAATAACAGTGGATAAGTTTACAGACTTATTTTAACCAACAGAGAAACGGATATATATATACACTAGACCTAATCTCCTCTACCCAGACCGAGAGATATAAATCAGTTTAATCCTACTTGGTGGGGGCAGCTCTCCACAGTCCACGACGAAGAACGTAGAAAGTGTCCAGTTTAAAGGAGTGGTTTGCGCAAAACCGAGGTCAGAAAAAGCAGACGTCCACCTTTAGGCGCTGAGGGACTCAGGCCTGTTTTCAATAGAGCTCAAATGGCCAGCTGACTCCTTGGTTACCCGTACAAGAAAGTCTGTTTGCTCGGCCGATTCACTTCGAAGTTTAAAAGGGAAGTTCTTCCTTGTCCAGCAGGTTCGAACGGAAAAAGGGAAAATGCTAGCAGTGGATTAAAGCGTCTCCTTATGGCACCGGGACCAAAAGACCAAGATTTCAATATTCGCGCTGCTTTTATCAACTCTGTGATGTCATCACTGGCCACAGACCAATGAGAATGGGTCGAGGGCAGCGCAATGGGTGCTGGGAGATGCAGTTCGTTCAGTGAAAGGATGCTGGGAGATGCAGTTCGTTCAGTAAAGGCCATAGCCTCAACACAATCCATCCCTTTATTTCTTCCCGTAAGTTTTTTTGCAAGGCTGACAGTCTCATTCTGAATTTTATCTGGAACCAAAAGCTCTCCAGGCTTCGGCGACAGGTTTTACTAAAGCCCAGAGCGTTGGGTGGGATGGCATTGCTCAATCTCCTGTATTATTATTGGGCAACAACTATTAGGAACATCAATTATTGGATTCAATATGAAAACATCGACTCCCTTCCATCATGGCTGGTTGTTGAGGCAAACTCTGTACGCCCGGTGTCACTGAAAGCTTTAAGTTACTCTCCCCTTGCTGCTTCCAACCCCATACATTGCAAAAACGATATTGTAGCTTCCATCCTTAAAATCTGGGTTCAATTCAGACGTAATTTGGTCTGCAGGCACTTTCTGTTAGGGCTCCACTTGCAGCGAACCCCATGTTTCCCCCATCCTTGTTAGAAGGGACTTTTAAAACACTGGCCAGATTAGGCATTTTGTCCTGGAAGGACCTGTATATCAACTCCACTTTCGCATCTTTTTAACAGCTCGCTATAACATTTTCCTTGCCGAAGGAACACTTTTTCAGATACCTGCAAGCCCGCAACTACATTCGTCACTCCTTTCCAGAATTCCCACAATCTCCAAGCCCTCCGATTTTGAAGTATTTTTACAACCACTTTCCATAATGAAAGGGGCTATTTCTCTCATATACTCAGAGATTTTTAATCTCTCAACCCCTTCTTCTAGATTAAAAAATGTGTGGGAGGAGGATCTTGATTGTAAAACTCTAGATGAGACCTGGGGGCAGATATTGAGGAGGGCCCATAGATCATCTATCTGTGCGAGACATAGCTTTATGAAATGTAGAATCCTACATCGGGCTCACTACACCAAAGCGCGCCTAGCAAGGATGTTCGGAATAGTTTCACCCCTGTGTGAACGTTGCCATCAGGCCACAGCAAATTACACACACATGTTTTGGAGCTAATCCTCTATAAGGAAGTTCTGGAGTGACATCTTCCATGCACTGTCTAGAGTCACTGACTGTTATTACTCCTGACGCTCTCACTGCTCTGTTTGGGGTGGGCCCACACTTGCTCACAACCTCAACTGATAAAAAAAAAAAAAAAAGACTTCATCGCATTTACAACCCTACTGGCCAGGAGACTAATATTGCTAAACTGGAAATCCAAACTGTCCCCATCCGACTGCAGCTGGATCAGGGAGGTCCTCTATTTTCTAAAATTGGAAGGTATCAGATTGTCCTTAGCCGGGAAAAAAAATCGTCATCTGAAAATATTTCTGCAACATTTCTAGCCTTTGTACAGGGAAATGATTGCCATGTCTCATCAGACTGATATGCCCTTACCCTGCGTTACTTCGTTTGCTTAATTTTTAATCTTATCTTATTTTCGTTTCTTATTTATTTCTCCTTTTTACTTTTTTTTTATTCCCTTAGGTATGGTCATATGGTGGTGATGTTGCTATTGTTGATATATTTCATTTGTACAACTGCACATAGGTTTATGCTTGTTAATACATCAAACTAAAGGATACAGTTTACTACTCTACTCCTAATATTGCAGTACTGTTGGGGAAGGTGCCTGGGGGAGGGTGGGGTCAAAACTCTGTTATGGTATTTGCCTTTTCTTTTCTTTCCACGTTTGTACTCGCGTGTTTATTCTGTACCTTTGTGAAAAGTATTTTTCATTGAGAAAATCCTCAATAAACAGATTGTTAAAAAAAAAACACACAAAAAAAACATTCACGAGCAGCAGCCGCCTCGCATGTGGGTGGACCCGAAACACATCTCGAGGAGGGAACTCATATCAGCGTAACAGGCTCATAGGTGTAAGGTTGTGGCCCATCATATGTGTAGTTGTAAACATTTAACGTTCTTTTCTGTGTCAGAGCTGGCATTAAAATCCATAGTTTTCTATTGATGGAGCTGACAGGACTCCCTTCTGCTACGTCACTTCCGGTCTGGTGGAGGTCAAATCTTCTCACAATAACGACTCCAAAAGTTAAAATAATTAATGTATAAGTACAGTTTTATTTAGAAACTGTTCCTAATGTACTGTGATGGACTGGCGACCGGTCCAGGGTGTACCCCGCCTCTCGCCCCGTGACTGCTGGAGATAGGCACCAGCCCCCCCGCAACGCTGCATAGGATGGATGGGTACAGAATGGATGGTGTGATGGATGGTTCCTAATATATTTCTCTAAACAGTGGTTTAAGGGGGGCTCTAATCTGCAACCTGCACTGCAAGTAAACCCAGCGGAACAACTACGTGAGGCACTGACATCATTCCCATCAGCCCCATAATTGACAGAACTTGCACCATGCTCTGAGGCTTGACGCGATGGAGAAGCGCTGAAAGAGCCTCGGCTCTTGGCTGTAATGGTCGAGCTTTCATTACGCCTGAGTTTAACTCCACCTCCAGATAAACGATCACCTGTGATGGAAGAACAGAACTCTTTTCCCACTTTATGGAAAAGCCCAGGTTTAGCAGATGTGTAGTGGTGATATTTGTGGTGTTTCAGGATGATTGGGATGTGGAAATATGCATCATTCAGATCTATGGAGGTGAACCAGTCCTTCTGGTGAACATTCTCCAGCAGCTGTCTGATTGTTAGCAGGTGGAACATTCTCTTTATGATCGATTTGTTGAACAGGGACAGGTCGAGTATGGGTCTTGTTCCTGCCGTCTTTTTGAAACCAGGAAATATTGGGAACAAAACGCTGTGTTTTCCTCTCCGTGGGGAACCCTGGAAATGACGTTTTTCATCAGGAGTTCCTCCATTTCTGACTGGAGAGCAGAGCTCTGCTCCGGGGCGGACTGAATTTTATCCACAATCCCGCTGAAATGTGGAGGGTGAGATGCAAACTGCAGTATCTAACTCCTGCTGATCAGTCTGCTCATCCACCTGTCCAGGGAACATACTCGCTGCCACTCTGAGTAACGCTCTAAAAGCAGGCACACATTACCCTGCTGAGCTGCGCTCCTCCTGGAGGTCAGCCAGCTTAGAGTCCCTGCCGCTGTTACCTGCCGTGGAGAATCGTAGAGCTGCGGCGCCTCTTAAACACCTGTTTAGAGGTTACCGGCTTACTCTATGTGGATGACCTGACAGGCAAGCTGGAATCTGCTGGAAGTTTGCTCTTTGGAAACTGTTTTTGTTTTATTTCAAAACATTTCGTTACAGAATCATTAGACACTTTCCTCCCAAGAAGTAATTTCTTTGACACTCTCATTCGCGTTCCCTGTGGCTGGTTGGTCCAGGAAGGCACCTGCTGACTGCCTCTGGGGACACGCTGAGCCAGGCCTGCTGCGCTGGGAACGTCTGCTGAGGCTGATGCAGGAGCAGAGCTGGAGGCTGCAACAGCTGTATAGTGTCTCTGCTGCTGAAGCTGGCCACGGCGGTCTCTAAAGCAACCAGAATAGAACAGGGTGCGGGAGTGTGAGTAAGGCCGCACTAGGACGGACTGGAAGTGGGGATCAGACGGAGCATCTGGGCTGATGGAACCTTCCAGCAGGTCCTTCTGCAGCACCTCTGCCATCAAAGGGGAGATGCAAAGCCATGATCTGCCAGGTACCGATCTGGGAAGAGCACACCGCTGAAGTGGCACACACATTCAGGATTGCATCAGCGGCTTTACAGAGGAACCCTTGCAGCTCCCCTGGGAGGTCTGCTTCCTCCGCCCTCTTGGAGATAGCGAAGGCCAGCAAAGCGGTGTTTTTTTATTTTACCTTGAATTACCTTGTTGTTGAAAGTGTGCTATACAAATAAAATTGGCTTGCCTTGCAGCAGCCGACTGAAAAGCGCATTGGTGAGCGCGATCAGTGAACCTCACAATCAGCTGATCATGTTTGCAGGGAGGGACAGGTCGTTGTCCAACTAGCCTGGCTGTCTTAGCTCCAAACACAGAAGCGAGGCTGAGCTCTAGAGTGAGAACAGGTGAAAAACTCAGCTCTGTAAAACCCTCCACTCTAGTGATGGAGTGACCGGCGTCCTAATTTTCGCGGGCTCGGCTGCCATCTATGACAGATACGTCATCACAGCCGGGAATTGAGGCCAGATCAGGAGTGGACAACGAACATGAGCCAAGCCAAACCTTCCTGCCCGATAATCAGTTAGTGGCTGGGCAGGCTGAGGGACAGAAAGTCCCTTTTCGCTAGCTGCCTCCTGGATTATACTAGGCAATTCCAGGAGGCAGCTGGGGGTGGCTTTGTAGCCGACATGTGAAGGCCAGAGGGAGCTGAGCGTCCGCTCTTCTTCTACCAGGCTCCCCAGCAGGGAAGAAGGAGCGGGAATGTTGCTGCTGCCATTGGGATGGGTAGAATCATCTGACTCCCGCCCAACATCGAATAACTCTATAGCTTCGTCCAGCGAGTAACAGTCTGCTGTTGTTACGTAGCGCTGATTGTAATTCAAAGGGAAATAAGCAGACGTCGCCAAACAACAGGCTTTGTAAAAATAAGAAGAGTTGCTGGTGAAGCAACAGCCCTGCTTCTTTAATGTTGATCTATTGTTATTTCTGCTACTCTGCGAGCGCTGACTCGCTACTGAAACTGTGATATGCGGATGTTATGAAAGGGCCGATTGTGTATGGAGACAAGAGGACCAGGCCAACAGATTACCCCGTCAGAAAAAGATCTGGTTAAGTTACCCTGAAATTCCGATAGTGGAAATGCGCCTATAGTTGTGAAATATCTGGAAATCAATATGTTAAAATAAATAATTACTGTTCTGTATTACACTAACAATAACAGCTCGCTTTGTAAGAAATTACACAAAAATCTGAAATTAGATTCTGAAAAAAATTAGCATGCTTTTTTTTATGTAACAGTAAAAGCAGACCAGAAAGACGGGAAGTAAAAATGTTGAATAAGTGTAGACAGAAAAAAACTGAGTATTGCAAAAGTGGAAAACAGTTTGGAAATGTGAGGGGGAAAAAGTCTTTTTATGCGCCCCGTTAGAAATTTCTTGCACCATGATAACAGTTTTACCCTCCCCAACCTGTTTTTACGCTCATTTTGTTATGAATTGCTCCCTCATATTAAAGAAAGTAATCTGACGACATAGGAGACATGCCGGCTGAGAGGAGTGGGCCAACAGATTACCCCGTCAGAAAAAGAGCTGGTTAAATTACCCAGAAGTTCCGACTGCGAAATGTGCATGTAGTTGTGAAAGGAGCGTCTTTGTTGTTGTGCATCATGTTAGCAGCAACATCTTCTTTTTCCCCGGACATGTCCACTTTATTGGTGCTGTCCGGGACATCCTCCCCAAGTGCAGCTCATGTTTACCAGATGTCAGACGTCATACTTAAAGTGTAGCTTCAAGTATGATAGACAAGGGAAATTTCTTCCATTCCATCCCGGTGGCCAGTAATGTGTGGCGGAGAGAACCGTACTCAAAGATGAAAAATTTGTTTCTGTATACAACAGGTGGCAAACATCCCATTGGTCAAACTGATGCAAAAACTATGAAAACGCTGCAAAGTTGAGTTCTGCATTAAATTGACAGCAAAAAAAGGAGCTGGAGTATACATTTAAAGTGTGTTTGGGAGAATGCTGCTTTTATTTTCCATTACTTTAAATACAAAAATACTTATTTTCTCAGAATATAATTTCATATTTGTGTAATTTTTTGTCCTGTAGCGTATGACTTAAAAAGGGAGCTATTATTATTATAGGTTTGTTTTCTAATACAGAATATTAATCATTTGCATTTAGACTTTAAAGTCATTTCTGTAATGGTTGATGTGTAAAAGCTGATCTGAAGTTGATTTAATTATTCTTTCCAACCACATAGAGCTGGAATACTTTAAATAATTAGGTCAAAAGTCTTCAAGTAAACAGAGCATGTGTTTAAGGATTGGACCAAGTGACAAACCACATTTCCTTTAGCATCCATTGAAAATATGACCTCAATATAAGTATGAAACATATTTTGGACATGTGTTGGTTTGATTTGGGGTTTTAAATAAATAAAAGACAGGACATCAATTGGTTTGGACACTTCAATAAATGAAAACTGGATAGATTTAAAAGTAGAAACTAGCAATGGAAGGAATGGAGAAAAAAACAACCTAAATGGGGTAAAAAAATATGCAACAAACATAATTTTATAATCAAATCGTAGCACCCGAATCGAAATCGTAAGGCACCCAAGATGGCAAATCCCTATTGCTGGACATCATCTTCTTAGTGCTTTCAGCTGGCTGAAGAAAAAAGGGGAGCAGATTGTCCGGCCTGAGCGCAATTTATACTAGACCGGGGTGGGGCCCACACAGCAGGTGGCCGTGG
Source organism: Valencia hispanica (assembly GCA_963556495.2). Taxonomy (NCBI): domain Eukaryota; kingdom Metazoa; phylum Chordata; class Actinopteri; order Cyprinodontiformes; family Valenciidae; genus Valencia; species Valencia hispanica. The sequence goes on from OY747711.1 coordinate 50,467,260, forward strand.
ACTAAATTTTTTCATTTCTGCGCTGCGTGCCAGGGTTAAATGCACTAGCGATAGCCTTAAAGGGTGAAGCCTATACGAAATAGAACTGAGGGTTCTGACCCAGGATCTGGGTTGGATCTCTTAACCCATATTGATCAGAGAAAAGGTATTTTTCTCCATTAGAAGAACAAAATCAATAACATCATCTGCTAAGAGCAGCATGCAGAGCAGAGACAGATATGTTGTCCGGATAAATATATTGTTTTAATTTACTAGCAACATTAAACGGTAAGAAAACAGTCAGATATGTTTCTGTGTTTTTAAACAATAATAAAAACAGAGAGAAGTCAGGCCAACAAGTTAACATGGAAAATTATCAAAGGTATATAAAAATAAAAATAAACTGCCTCAATTTGATAATAAACATCAATTATCTAATAGTCGTAAATTTTGGATTATAAAAGTTTTTATGGTGAATTCTTCTCCTAGTTTTTTTGTTCTAACATTTTATGTATTTTCTATCATTGGATACAGACTGAAGTTCTTAGAAACTTCACTCATTAAAATAATAAACTGAACTTTGATAGCCGTTTTATAACTAAGACCAAATTGAAATATTTGTAAGTGACTTTGAATCTGTATGATTGGACTGAATCGACTATAGATTCTTTTTTGTAAGGTGCCTTTAAACAAACAATTTTGTGAACTGGCGCTATATAAATTGAAAGTATTTAGACTTAACATGTCAACTGTACAGCATGTGTGACAAATTTCTATTAGAATTTGATTATTTGGAAATCATGTACGTTCAGGTTTTTTATTGGAAGTCTATAAGCAGACAGTTAAAGCCCTCATTTGTTTAAACTCTCATATTCAGAATCTTTATTGAATTGTTAGTCGTTTGGCCACATAGTCGAACCCCCTGTAAAAGACACCTCCTCTGTAATACCTCAATATACAAACGTATACTATTATTGACGCAGAGGAGGTCAGAACAAACCTAAAACTACTAAAAGAGAAATTGTGCTCTTGCTATTTGTTAAATTAGCTAAACAAAAGACAAACGGTAAGATCTAAAATAATAGACCAGCTGATAGGTATAAACGTCATAATCATGCAAGATTCCCGTCTCATGTCACAGGCAACCAGTGTATAAAGTTGGGGTTATTTTGGACGATGGGTGAGCTCCTACCTTGACGACTCCATCAAATCCCGGGATAGTGTTCACCTTGGCAGCCTTAGCAATCAGCTTGCTCTCTATTTTATCCCCCATTGCTTGTATTGCATGAGTGTCTGGGCCAATGAATGTTATCCCCTCTGCAGCCTAGCGACAAATAGACAGATAGAAAAAACAGGTGAAACATCACGCCATCACTTAAATCATCCAGAGTATTTTTAAACATCTGTCCTATATCATCAATAAACCAACCGAATTCAGTCATGTGTCTGCAGAGTAATGAGCAGAGGATTGAGCACGAATTCTTGAGGAGCCCCTGTGCTCAGCTTGGATGAGTGTGCGGTCTGACTGCAAATGTATACCTTTTGTCTTTCTGACGGAGCAATCAAACACTAGTGATTTGAGAAAGTAAGTGCTGTGAGTGCTCGGTATGACTAGAAAAACGCTATACAAGTTAAGTCCATTTAGTGCATAGTAAGATTTTTAATCTGACCAGAGAGAAGTTCATTAGAAGCTGCAGTGGGAAAATATAGTTGTTGAAGGCTAATCCAAAAATAGCTGTTGTTGTTTCCTGGTGAGGAATGTTCGAGGAATAAATAACACACTGAGGAAATTGAAGTAAGAAAACTGTCTTTAATGTTCCTCAAGACTGGAGTCTATAGGCGCGTTTACACAAGTCTAACGTCACTGCTCCAATAAATACAATATTTGAACATCATAGTTTTTCGGGGTTTGGATAAATCATAAAGTAGAGTATAAGATAATCACGATAAATCCCAACTCTTTTCATGATATAAAACATAACCTAGAAAATGAAAAACGTTTTGGACAACTGCCATTGTGACTTGAGAGAAATGTTAATTAAATTTATTTGCAATAAACACCATGTGACTCAAATATGTTTGGGTTTTTGAGTCCTTTTGGTTTCAGCTATGTACGATCACTCCTGTTCACCATTATTAATGGGTTTCTTTTCCCCCAGTGTCTAATTCTGTACTTCAAACCTTCCATGAAAAAAAAATTCAGCTCATCTACAAGAGATACATCTGTGACCAAAGGCGGGGGAGTTTCAAATTGGTTTCAAACGGGTGGGGCTTCCTCCTGTGCCACTGCTCCTAGTTTCAGTAGCTACAGTCACTGGGTAGGGGAACCAAGCAATGTGTGAAACCAGTAAGTGTTTAGTAAGTAAGTCTTTAGCCTGCTACATGTCGTTGGGTCCTTGGGCAAGACACTTCACCTACCTGCCTACTGGTGTTGCGCCGATGGCACGATATGGCAGCCTCGCTTCTGTCAGTCTGCCCCAGGGCAGCTGTGGCTACAATCATACCTTGCTTCCACCAGTGTGTGAATGTGAGAGTGAATGAATAATGGAGTTGTAAAGTGCTTTAAGGGTCTCGAAAAGTGATATATAAATGCAAGCCATTATTATTTATCTCACCACTTCTTCTATAAACTCATGAATGTCTGTTAGATGTGGTCATTGCTAGACAATATATTGGGATTTTAAAAGATATCCATATAATTCAAGAGATATTGTTTATATATATGGTTAATCCCCTTTTAGCATTAGTTAGCGTTGAATTTTTATTTATTTGGTGTATTCTCTCTTTATTGTGAAAAGATTACAGAGATGTTGTAGAACTTTACCTTTAGGTTTACATCTGTCCACACCTGATCAATGCAGTTGTTGATGTGCTAGTAAAAGTAGACATGCTTTATTTTTGGATCATTCTTTAAAGTATTTCATTAATAATTTTGTAACTTTATTTTGAGCTTAAGTTTTTAAGTTACTTTGATTGACAATAGTGGAAATTAGAGGAGGCCAGCGGTGGATCTAGAAAAATATTTATGGGGTGGCAAAAAAGGGGCAACTATTTTTCAGGGGTGGCACCATATACCAGAATTTTATATATATATATATTGGTTTTATTGATCAGTCAAACACATGCTTTACCTCTTTACTCCCCAGTATTTACATTTATGACAGATGCATACATGCATTTGTTTTGCTTCAAGTATTTAACCACATTAAAGCTGCATTATGTAATATTTTGGTTAAAATAAAACAGTAAAAAAAATCTGCTTTTTCATGTCAAGTACTTTTTTGCCACAGTTGCATGTAGAGGCAGAAATTCCATTTATTTTGAGGTGGTTCGGATCTGTACCTCATGGTACACTTGTGAGAGCGCATATCATGACGTAATGATGGCCACATGGTGCGCTTTCTGCAGCACTCAGCAAATTCCGCAGAGCAGCTTTAAAGGTTCACCAAAGAGAATATAATGCAACGATTTTCATGTGCTATGAAAAAGGAGCTTCGCGCTCCTAACGTCCAATTTTACGTAACTATTTCTTGAATTCCTAGCTGCCGGCCAAGGTGGCAGCAGGGGTAGATCCTCCCATGGAGAAGGGTGCAAATAAATGTTGTTAGATGCAGTCATAATGGTGCATCAATGCCAGCTTCCACCTAATACTATTGGTGATATTGCTGGTTGAACATTTAAAACCTGTATACAGGTAGAAAATGGACTAACACAGAACAATGCTAAAGCTACTATTATGTAATATTCCATGACATTATTTAACATTCCCACCATGCAAGGTAAGTTGCAAAGAAGCAGGAGAGAGCATTTTTTTCCATGTCACCCCCCAAAAATTACTTTCTGAAATGTTACTGTTTATAGTCCCCCCAAAAAATTAAGTGGGATTTCCACCCCTGCCTGTGACGGTCACCTTAGTGCATTAAGCTTCTTCTGTTCTTTTTTATTAATCTGCACCCCTAATCAAATCCCATTTTAGTCGTGGCAGATGACCGCTCGTACTAAGCCAGGTTCTGGTTCTGCTGGAGGTTTCTTCCTGTTAAAGTAGAATTTTTACTCTCCACTGTTTCGCTACATGCAAGCTCAGTATGAGAGATTGCTGTAAAGTCAACGACAATGCAGGTGACTATTGTTGAAACATGTTCATCCAGGAGGAGTGAATGTTGTAAGTCAACAACTTGATGCAATCTGCTGCGTTTCCTTATATAGAAAACTTTTTAAATGATTGGAGTAATGAACTGAAGGATTAATTGGAATGTATGAATGATTCATTTGAAATTACTTTTCTTGTTAAGCATCTTGAGATGACAAGTGTATTGAATTGGTGCTATATAAATAAACTGAATTGAAATTGAATTAAGCCTGAAGAAGAGCATTTCCACCGTCAGTTGCACTCTCACTGGCCAGACAGGGTTAAACCAAAATGCCTAGCGTAACTAGTATGCCTCGTGCTTGTCCCTTGCTCTGTCCCCCAATCAATGGACTGTGTTGTGCGACACCAGTAGCTGCGGCCTAACCATATCATACTGCTATGGACATACAGCTGAAGGGGGCCCAGGAATGGTGCTGTAAAATAAAGAGAGAAAACACAAGAGTACGGAACCACTTCGACCTGTGCTGTTTACCACTTGGTGGAAACGAGGCCTATGTTTACTATGGCTGGTTGCTGAAAGAAGTAGTGAAGTCAAAGGGGGATGTGGGGAAGGAGCACACAGCAACATGAATGATGGGGAATTCATTGTCAGAGTTCAGTTAGCTGAGGCTTGTTCAGCAGCTGCAACTAAGTTTATTTCAGAGTGAACAGACAGTAATGTGACATCATTCCATTAGGTCACTATTTTGAGTGATGCACCCTGTGTTTCAGCGAAGAAACTGGGTAAGGTTATTGTTAAGCGGTCTTGTGTAGTTCATGTTTTAGAGAATGAATGATGGAGACAAAGAGATGGTATTATGATGATGGTACAGTCACAGTATGTGTGGTTCAGCTTTTAACTGTATCCTGAAGCCAGCTTTTCTTTTTACCATTTTGGGTCTCCACGTGCACATCTTTTCTACAGGTCCTTCTCAAAAAATTAGCATATTGTGATAAAGTTCATTCTTTTCCTTAATGTAATGATAAAAATTTAACTTTCATATATTTTAAATTAATTGCACACCAACTGAAATATTTCAGGTCTTTTATTGTTTTAAAACTGATGATTTTGGCATACAGCTCATGAAAACCCAAAATTCCCATCTTAAAAAATTACCATATCATGAAAAAGGTTCTCTCGAACGAGCTATTAACCTAATCCTCTGAATCAACTAATTAACTCTAAACACCTGCAAAAGATTCCTGAGGCTTTTCAAAACTCCCAGCCTGGTTCATTACTCAAAACCGCAATCATGGGTAAGACTGCCGACCTGACTGCTGCCCAGAAGGCCATCATTGACACCCTCAAGCAAGAGGGTAAGACACAGAAAGAAATTTCTGAACGAATAGGCTGTTCCCAGAGTGCTCTATCAAGGCACCTCAGTGGGAAGTCTGTGGGAAGGAAAAAGTGTGGCAGAAAACGCTGCACAACGAGAAGAGGTGACCGGACCCTGAGGAACATTGTGGAGAAGGACCGATTCCAGACCTTGGGGGACCTGCAGAAGCAGTGGACTGAGTCTGGAGTAGAAACATCCAGAGCCACCGTGCACAGGCGTGTGCAGGAAATGGGCTACAGGTGCCGCATTCCCCAGGTCAAGCCACTTTTCAACCAGAAACAGCGGCAGAAGCGCCTGACCTGGGCTACAGAGAAGCAGCAGACTGTTGCTCAGTGGTCCAAAGTACTTTTTTCGGATGAAAGATAATTTTGCATGTCATTCGAAAATCAGTGGTCCAAAGTACTTTTTTCGGATGAAAGCAAATTTTGCATGTCATTCGGAAATCAAGGTGCCAGAGTCTGGAGGAAGACTGGGGAGAAGGAAATGCCAAAATGCCTGAAGTCCAGTGTCAAGTACCCACAGTCAGTCAGTCAGTCTGGGGTGCCATGTCAGCTGCTGGTGTTGGTCCACTGTGTTTTATCAAGGGCAGGGTCAATGCAGCTAGGTATCAGGAGATTTTGGAGCACTTCATGCTTCCATCTGCTGAAAAGCTTTATGGAGATGAAGATTTCATTTTTCAGCACGACCTGGCACCTGCTCACAGTGCCAAAACCACTGGTAAATGGTTTACTGACCATGGTATTACTGTGCTCAATTGGCCTGCCAACTCTCCTGACCTGAACCCCATAGAGAATCTGTGGGATATTGTGAAGAGGAAGTTGAGAGACGCAAGACCCAACACTCTGGACTAGCTTAAGGCCGCTATCGAAGCATCCTGGGCCTCCATAACAACTCAGCAGTGCCACAGGCTGATTGCCTCCATGCCACGCCGCATTGAAGCAGTCATTTCTGCAAAAGGATTCCCGACCAAGTATTGAGTGCATAACTGAACATAATTATTTGAAGGTTGACCTTTTTTGTATTAAAAACACTTTTCTTTTATTGGTTGGATGAAATATCCTAATTTTTTTAGATAGGAATTTTGGGTTTTCATGAGCTGCATGCCAAAATCATCAGTTTTAAAACAATAAAAGAATATTTCAGTTGGTGTGCAATGAACCTAAAATATATGAAAGTTTAATTTTTATCATTACATTATGGAAAAGAATGAACTTTATCACAATATGCTAATTTTTGAGAAGGACCTGTATACGTCCTCACTCAGTAAGCAGCAGCCTGTTTAGACTTTAGACTTCTACAAAGTCTACAAAGTCTTGGTTTTAAATAACCCTTCTAGTCTGCATCCTAACATGTGTACCCAAAAGCACTATTTAAAAGTTTTTTTGCAGAATAAATTTAAAATACATGTTAATAATTCAACAATGTACATGAATACCTTCTGTTGTGCTCTTTGTTTAACCACAGCCCCTTTGTACATATAAATAAGTACAATGTGCATCAAGGAATTGGAGAAAACAGCTTACCAAGGGGACCAAATAAGAACTTCATGTGACTGTTACTCACCAGGCGCTTTGCGAACTCCTTGTTCTCAGAGAGAAATCCATACCCAGGATGAACCTTAAAACAGAAAAACACCATAATTTTAGACTCAGATTAAGGCTGCTTATTGGGGCCTAAGTTCAGTTAAGATTCTAAATGTGACTCAGGATTCTCAGATGATAGCAACACATGCTACCCTGAGACTTTCAGAGAGAAATAAAAACAGCCATTATATCCACATGATGCAGGATAAATTCCAGAGATTAAGAGCTTACTGCTTGTGCTCCAGTTTGTCTGATAGCCTCCATGATGGCCTCCATGTTCAGGTAGCTTTTACCAGTAGGAGCAGGGCCAACACAGACGGCCTCATCAGCCATCTTTACATGAACCTGAAGACCCACATAAACAGATCAACGTTACTTTTACACATCTCAGGCCAGATCCTTGGATTTTAATATCTGCACCAAGCCTGTGAACCGCTGATGTAACCAAACTGTTGCATTTTTGAGTCATGATGCTTTACCAGAGTTTACCCACAGCCTTGTTTAGTTGCTGCTGGTTTTGGTGGGTAAGACCCTTCATTAGGTCTGAATATAAACTCAACCAGCCTTTCACTTCCTGTCCCTGATAAACTGTGGTTCTGGCTGTGTGCTTCAGAGAATTATCTTCCTGCAATGATGAAGCCTTGGGTTCTGGAGGGAGACACTATTTGTGATATAAATTAGATTAAAACCTAAATATTGACTTGACAGGTGAAAAACTCTGAATTTGAACTCATCATGCTCCTAAAACACTCCAATATATGTACCTAAGTGAATAGGTAATTATTTTGTTAGAAAGAAAGAAAGAAAGAAAGAAAAAAAGAAAGAAAAAAAAAAAAAAAAGAAAGAAAAAGAAAGAAAAAGAAAGAAAAAAAGAAAGAAAAAAAGAAAGAAAAAAAGAAAAAAAGAAAGAAAGAAAGAAAGAAAGAAAGAAAGAAAGAAAGAAAGAAAGAAAAAACAAAACAAACTTGGCTCCCCAAATCATCGCTGGCTATGGAAACTTCACTCTGGACTTCAAGCAACATGGATTCTGGTCCTCTCAAACCTTCATTCAGACTCTGGGAGCAACAATCCAGTTCTTTTTCTGACATTCTCTCTAGTCCGAGAGTGGCTTGACACGAGGGTTGCCATATTTGTAGCCCAGACTTCATCTGTGCATAGTGGCTCCTGATGCTCTGACTCCAGCATCAACTCCTTGTAAAGCTCCCTCAAATTCTTGAATGGATCTTCTTGTTTGTCAATTCTCAAGACTGCAGTTATCCCCTTTGGTGGTCTAGCTTTTCTACTACACTTTTTCATCCACTCAACTTTCTATAAATATGCTTGGATACAGTACTCTGTGAACAACCACCTTCTTTTACAATGATCTTCTGTGGCGTCCCCTCCTTGGAGGGTGTCAATGTATGTCTTCTAGACATCTGTCCATTGAGCAGTCTTCGACACGATTGTCACCTACTGACCCAGAATGAGATCATTTAGCAGCTCAGGAAACCTATGCAGTTTTTAGAGTTAATATCTGATTAGGGTGTGACACATTAAGTCTCCAATATTTCACAATATTCTAATTTTCTGAGACAATGGATTTTGGGTTCTCATTTTCTGTAAGACAGCCATCAAAATTACAGAAAACAAAAGCCTGAAATATAATAACACTATATAATCTATGAGTTTCACTTTCTGAAATTAGAAACAAAAATGTAAAACTTTTTCATGATATTCTATGCTAGACATTTTAGACAACTTCATGTTGGAACATTCTAGCAGCTTTGTAGAACCAAGCTAACCCTGTGTTGGAGCAAAGAACACCGTCCAGAAACTCAGATAGGAGCAAAATATTGCTCACTGTGAAAAATACAAAAAGCCTTCAGATCATTATTGGTTCAGAAGTTACAACAATGTGTAACCAAACTATTGTGGATTATTTTATACCTGTGAAATATTTGTTCATGTGTTCAGAGTTTTTATTTTACACAAACAATAGTTTCCTCATTACATTTTACTGTCAGAAATTAGAGCAGCTTAGAGTCACAACTAAATTGTTTAAAGCATAAAGCAACATTTGAGTATCTGAACTTAAATCCCCAAATCCCTGATCTGAAGGATTGCTTTAAACGAAGTGAAAATAACCCTTTACTTCACACAGACCAGAAATAGTTAAATCGACGAAGGTGTTATGAATCTGTGGGAAGGCATTATCTTGATCCAAAACATGTCACTAATAGAAAAGGACACACTTGGGGATACTCACAGCACTGGAGTCTACATCACTGTGAACAGCTACAGTCTGGATGCCCATCTTCTTACATGTCTTCATCACCTGGATGAAAAACACAAACGTCAATTTAATGTAACACCCTGACAGGTGAGGCTGCAGGAGCAACACTCATGGTACATGTGTTATAATGGAGAAGGGTGGAGCAATATCGTTTACAGGGAGGAGATCTGGAACATTGTCTGGGTTGTTTAAAGTTTAAACAACACAATGTGTTGTATCACTAAGATGCTTTTATTTTAATATGCAGTAAAAGAAACTTAGTGGAGTTGTGAGTTTTAAAGTTAAGCTGAGGACCTGAGCCTTGAATTTAGATCAACATCCAGGCTCAGAGAATTACAGACAAATGTATTTATCTAGTGCTTTTCTTAAAAGTAATTAACTTGATTTTCTAGAAGTGACTTTATTTATTTACATGACAGTGAGTCTTACCCTGCAGGCAATTTCTCCTCTGTTGGCAATGAGGATCTTCTCGAAGGTCTGTGGAAGAAAAAAAACAAGAAAGTCAATAAATGAACAGAGCTAATCTGGTTTCACACCCAACTTTAGTGTGTTTCAGGTGCATGGCGGACAAATAGTTGGAACTGTTCAATTCTCCAACTTCCAGGTACAAATGAAAAGCACCATCGGCTCAGCCTTGGTCCTTCAGAAGGTTTATGTGGGCCAACACCAAAACCACAAGCCAAAACAGACTTATAGTACTTTTACACAGTCGTGGCAGATGGCCGCTTGCACTGAGCCAGGTTCTGCTGGAGGTTTCTTCCTGTTAAAGGGGAGTTTTTCTTCTCCACTGTCGCTACATGCTTGCTCAGTATGAGGGATTGCTGTGGTTGGAGTCTGCATCAACGGGGCGCAATCGCCAGTCAATGACTCGATGCAATCTGCTGGGAATCCTTAAATAGGAAACTAACTAAAACTAAAAAGTGATTGGACTGTTTGTATGATTGTATTGAAATTACTTTTTTTGTAAAGTGCCTTGAGATGACATCAGTTGTGAATCGGCGCTGTATAAATAAACTAAATTGAAATTGAATTAAAGTGCTGCTAATCGTCACATATAGAAATTAGTTTTCACATCCCTGTACAGCAGGTTCCCTCTAGAATCAAACAGGGCATACTGTACATACACTAATTATGTCACAATAGATAACTTGGGGGAGGGAGGGCTGTGTAAACTTAAGCTCTGCTCTAACTTAAATATCATTACGAATAGTTGATGAGAATAATAACACTTCCAAGAGTAAAACAGGCTTAAGAGAAAAAGAACAGAGTCCAGGCTTACCTTTTCATTGGGACTGGTGGCAGTAGCATACTGAGCCCTGTGATTCCCTGCACAGCACCGGCTCTGGCATGGAGCGTACTGCAAAAATACACACAGCCACATCATGAAGGTTCTGATGAATGAACCCATCAGATGAGGCCCATTAAATCTGATTACTGATGGCCATTTACTCTACAGCTGCTGCTTTGGTTTAGCTACTGGCTCATCAGTAGAGGCATAGGAAATGCAGTGTGGTGAACATGATCTGGAATAATTAAAACATTATCTCCAGAACTGGAATACATTTTATTTCACATTTCCTTAGGACTGGAAAGTCAGCGTACCATTAAACACTTAAAGTACATTAAATTATGGTCAAACACATGATATAGTACCATGTGGGCATGGCAGTGGTTCGGGTGGAAGAGCGGGTGGCCACGGGCATGGAGGTTCCCAGTTTGAATCCCGTTCCTTCCCGAGGATAATTAGAGAGGTTGAATCAGGAAGGGTATCTGACAAACACCCTCTAGCAAGTCTGTGTGCATGCTGTGTTCAAGTGCGGAAAGCTGCTGTGCTGTGGCAACCCCATATGGTAGCTAAGTAGTGTTAGCTTTCCAAAACAAAATGTGTCTCTGATATCTTTCCAGGTCAAATCTTTGGCTTTCTGGTCAGTAATATATCTTGGAAACATATCCAGACCAACACAGCCTTTGTTAATCATTTTCTCTGATATTACTGGGAATGTTTACCTGGACTGTACCGCTCAATAACAAATATTCAAGTGTTCCTTTTAGGTTTGTGTAAAACTGATATTGGCCACAAAAATTTGGTTAATGATACCTTTAAATAGTGTTAAAATATTATCATGAAAGTCCTGGAGAACTCCTGTTGGCCCACCCGAGTAAGCACACAAGAACATACCATAACCCCCTGGAGTTTGCTTATCGTTGCAGAGTTGAAGATCCCATCATCCACCTGCTTCAACCAACCCACTGTCATCTGGACAAAGCAGGGAGCACTGTGAGGATTGTGTTCTTTGATTTCTCCAGTATATTTAACACAATTAAGCCTGAATTGCTTTGTCAGAAACTTCAGATGACACAGATGGAGCCCTCAACAATCGCCTGGATTAATGACTACCTGACAAACAGACCACAGTTTGTGAGACTGAAGAATTGTGTGTCAAACCAGGTGGTCAGCAGCAATTTGTTGGGTATATCAGAGATGGACAAGAAGCTGAATACAGAGAGCTGGTGGACCGATTTGTGGTATGGTTGGGAAAACAATCGTCTCACCTTGAATGTGAGTAAAACAAACGAGATGATTATAGATTTTAGAAGAAACAGGGATAAGTCAAACACTGTTTCCACCATGGGAGAAGAAGTGGAGGTGGTTGAGGAGTATAAATACCTCGGTCTTCGCCTGGACAACAGACTGGAGGCGCAACAGTGAAACAGTCTACAAGAAGGGACAGAGCAGACTGTACTTCTTGAGGAAGCTTGGGTCCTTCAAGGTTTCCTGCAAGATGCTGCAGATCTTCTACAAGTCTGTTGTGGAGAGTGTTATCTGCTCAACCATCATCTGTTGGGGTAGCAGCATCAGAGCCAGGGATTTAAAAAGGCTCAACAACCTGATAAAGAAGGCTGGTTCTGTTCTTGGCAATACTGTGGAACATCTGGAGATGATGATGCAGAGAAGGATTCTTCATAAAATCAAAAACATTATGGACAACCCTGAGCATCCTCTTCACAAGATTATCGTACAATAACAGAGTGTCTTCAGTCAGAGGCTTCTTCTGTTTCTGCAATGCAGAACGCTACAGGAACTGGAGGATTTATTGGAATGGTTGACTTAAAATGACTTTTCTTGCTAAGTTGACTTCGGATGACATGTGTGAATCGGCGCTATATAAATTAACTGAACTGAACGTTTACCGACTTACTACACCTTGGAGCAGTATTCTATATAGCGAAACAAAACCGCAGAGAATAGTGATTTATCAGTCACCCAAAAAAAGAAGAATATCCTACTAAAGTCAGAGGACCACATTTACTAGTCTTCCAGATGCTTCAGCTTTCTTTCACACCAGTGCTGTTATGTTTCCTACTGCTCTCCCCTCTTTCTGCCAGCTGTGAAGAACAGAAGAGCTGCAGCTACTAATATATCCGGGATGGTAACTACCCCTACCAGTGGTCATAATGTTATTCTCATAAGTGTAACAAGCACACACAACAAACACTGCACACCATGAACTACCAGAGTTTTGTCGGTAAAAATCTAAAGCGTTAAATCTCGGATAGTTTTCTGTTTCTGACGGCGCTGCGGAGGTGAGGTGTTCTCCGTGGGGTTTCCTTCCTTCCTTCTCTCCGCTGAGTCAGAGTCAGTTAGTGGAAAACTCACCTTCACAGCAAACAGCAGCCTGTCCAGTAACACAGCCTGTCTGTAAACCGCCATGTTGCCCAGATCGCCCTTCTTCTTTGAGCTTCAACCGAGCTTGCGTTACCGCCCCCTCCTGGATAAAGCTTCGAAGGGCAGGGTCGCGGGGGGCTGGTAGGCTACCTACCAGTCATTGAGAGAGAGTCGGGGTAAACTCTGGACAGGTCTCCAGTTCATCACAGGGCATCTCAGAGACACACAAAACAAACAACCATATACATGCACAGACATCCAGAACAGTTTAGAACAGTTTAGAGAGGCCTATTCACCTATACAGTCATCTTTTTGGACTGTGGGATGAGGCCAGAATACCCAGAGACAGGGGCGGATCTAGAAAAATATTTATGGCGTGGCAAGAAAGGGGCAAGAATTTTTCAGGGGTGGCACCATATGCCAGAATTTTATATATATATTGGTTTTATTGATCAGTCAAACACATGCTTCACCTCTTCACTCCCCAGTATTTACATATATAATAGATACATGCTTGTATTAGTTTTGCTTCAGGTTATTTACGCACATTAAAGCTGCATTTCGCAATATATTTGTTAAAATAAAATAAAAATTAATCTATAGTCAGTTTTTTCATCTCCTGACGATACAATTGAATCAAGTGCTGTAGTTTGCTGTAGTTTGATTCTACTGCGGTTGCATGTAGAAGCAGCAATTCCATTTATTTTGAGGTGGTTCAGGGTGCGCTTGTGAGACCGCGTAGCGTGACGTAATGATGCACGTACGTACCCATGTACGCGGTCTAAACTAGCTTAGATAAGTGTAGCTAGCCAGCCACGACACCTACACAAGCTCCACGTAAGTCAAAGAAGAAAATAATTTTATCCAGCATTACAAAAAGAGCAAAAATGGCCTCTGCCGTCGCAGAGCTCGGAACAATGAGCACACGCCTGAAAGTCATGGGAGTGCGCATTTTGCTGATTGCAGTTTGTCTAACGGCCACATGGTGCACTCTCTGCAGCACTTTCACAAACTAGCAGCTTTGAAGGTTCACAAAAGAGAATATAATGCAACTATTTTCATGAGCTTCAAGCTTCTAATGTCCAATTTTACCCCCTTAACATTCCTGCAATTTCCGCCCTACATTTTCTTAAAACGCATACCCAAAATTAACTTAAAGCTGTTCTTGAACCATTTTGAGTAGAGACATGGCTGGGATCTCTTTGGAAAGCAAACACTCTAAAATTTATCCCAGAATTGTGTTAATATCTCCGAGTGCGAATGTTACCAAGCAATATGAATTTTAATACACTGAAAAAAATTTTTTTTTATGTCCGATTATTTATTTTATATAAATACAATGTGTAAAAATGGCTTTAAAATTAGGTTGGGACCTAAAACACACAGTGGGTCAAAAGCCTGAAGTATTACCTTCATCCACACCACATTTGACAGCAATAAACCAAAAAATTTGTGTTCTGCACACATTTTTCTAACTACAGGTCAAAGGTGGTCAAAAGTGTGCCAAATGCGCCATCTCCTGGGTTAATGCCGTAATCCTCACTGAATGAAAAATATCATCAGAATCATAACTTCATCTTACCATATAAAGCTCCACGGCTTCCTTCAATGTTGTATTTTAATTATAAAGGGTGTTTGGACACTGTGCTGAAACAGTATGTTACTGGTACGCACTGTGCGTAATCTCTTCATGAATAAGACATTTTACGCGTCATATACTATGGCTGCGACTAAGTCCGCCCGGTCAAGTTATATATCTGCGTTTACAGCATTACATTGGGTATTCGATGCGTCAATCATCAGAGTTCTGGACCGTGATGGGTTCGAGTTACTTACCATAACGTGACTTTTCATCCATGCGCCATTGATTGGCGGATGGATGAAATAAACCGGATGAAAAATTTTTTTCTTCTGGGCATGCTCAGTGACCTTTGTAGGCGGAAGTAGAAGTGAAGGAATCGGAAACTAAGCCTTAAAGACTACAAAAATGGCCATAGACATTTAGGAAGCACATTTTCACTTTTACATTTTTTATTGGTTTTGCTGTTGTCCTGGTATAATCACTTTATTGGAGGACACTAATCGGACCCTTATTGATGTAAAAAGACCATTTTTGTTCTAAATGGATCGGTTTTGTCACGTTTATTGGACTACAAAGTGGTGAGTTCCATATTTTTATACCTCTGTCAGGAGAACGTTTTTGTTGGCAAAAGCGCTCACTGTGTCTTCAGTTATGATTGTATCCTTGATCGCCATCCATAATTGGAATCACAAGACTCTTAGCTTTCCAATGATATAAAATATGTATAGGTTCATAGAAGTTAGAAGTCAGAAAATCGATGGATTTAAACTACAAAATGGGCTGGGCCCGTCTGCGGGCCCACGGAACGTTAACGGGTTTGAATTCATAGCTGCTAGGGTGGCAGCAGGGGTGGCAAGGCTTTCTTCTAGGGTGGCAACTGCGAAACCATGACCTTCTTACTGCAAGTCAACAGCGCAACTGTGTCATTGTGCAGTCCTGTGTTCAAACCCATGCTAATTCTTCAGACTGACCACTTTTCTTTACTCTGCTATTTTTCTCTTCTGCTACTCTCCAGTTGCATTATTCGCTGTTAACTTTGTTTTTTCTCAGTGTTTTTTTCTCCACAGAAGCGACACCTGGTCTGGCATCCTTGCTCAACTGTGATGCCTTGTTGGACGGGGTGCATCAACTGGGATGATGTTTCCAGTAACTGAACGTCTTTGTGTCCTGTTATCAACTTTTTACTTTCTTTAATATAGGAAGTACTCTTACATTACGTCGGTTTTTTTAAACCATTTTGGGGGCATCTATGATAATGCAAAGAGCCCAATGTCCTGTGATAAGATTAATAAGAACAGACAGAAGTTAAAGTAATTTTGAGACACATTTGACCAAGTAAAATTATACCTATATATATATATATATATATATATATATATATATATATATATATATATATATATATATATATATATATATATATTCCTTTATTTTTTATATCTATATATATATATATATATTTTTATTTTATTTTTCAGCAAGAAATAAAGAAAAAAGAAAGAAAGAAAGACATTTTGGGGCATCTTTAACCTTTCATGGGTATATGTGATGTTTTAATAAATTTTTGGTAAGTAAAATTGTCATTTTCAGCCATTCTGGAAGTATTTAGGACGATGCAAAGGACCCAGTATGCTGTGTTGGGTACAGTTACATCAACAGATAATAAGATAATAAATAAACACATTTTTGGTAAAGTTAACTCCCCATGAGTAAACAGGATGCTGTAATCACTTCTTGGCAATTCCAATGATCCGTTTTAGCGATTTTGGGGTATCTAAAATGAATTATGCAAAGGACTTAGTATGCTGTGATGGTACAATAACGTTAATATATGGTAAATTCATTTAAAGTCATTTTAATCCTTCATAGGTAAACAGGGCATTATAGTCACTTTTTAGCTAGTGAACAATCAAAATTCAATGTGCTGAAATGTATTATGTTTATGCTTTAATCTGGTCACCTTTAAAAGCAAAGTCATTTAGAGAACACAGAGTCATTGTAAATACATAAGAGCTTGCTCAGTTTGATCACATTTTTTCAAGTGAACATGTGCCAGGGAGAGTTTTTACATTAACAAAAAACATTACTGGTAGCTTCATGTCCAACTAGAAAAAAATGAAAACAACCTAAACAGTATAACACGTTGTATGAGATTAAAATATTGGCAAAAACAAATAAGACCAGATTGATAAAATCGTTGGAAAAGAATTTATTTTAGTTTACATAACTTTTCACTTTACATTCAATGCAGCAGCGTTATGTTACGTATTAAAAAAATGTACAGCTCTTTTATTCCCTGTCTTACATCATTGGACAAGCTGATTAATCCAGGTGTGTCTGACCATTGTTGTTGTGACTACTGAGGTCAGACACACCTGGGGCCTGTTTCACAAAGCAGGTTGAACAAACTCTGAGTTAAAACCTCGACTCTGAGTTGGCTAACTCTGAGTTGAAAAACTCTGAGTTTTCGGTTTCAGAATAGGTGTTAACAATCAGATCAATCAACTCTGAGTTAAAGTAACTCTGAGTTACAATCGTGCATGAGAATATAAAAAGCCCTCATCAATGGGACACAGATAACATGATTCACCATGGCAACCAGTGAAATAAAGGGCAGATCCTCCTACTTCTCCCCAGTGGAAATGGAAATATTAATGACAGCATATGCTGAAAATGAGCATATCCTTAAAAAAAAAAAAGCAATACTGTGGCAGCGGCAAAAGAGAGAGAGCTTGTGTGGCAGAAAATTGCTGATCAAGTCAATGCGTGAGTATTAATTGGAGGGGAAAAAAGACATGTTTGGTCTTAAATGTTCCACTCATTCAACATTGATATCTTACATGTTTTTTTGAGCACATAGTTGCAACCCAGCAGGCCGAAAAAGGACATGGCAGCAACTAAAGATGAAATACAAAAACACAGTTCAAACAGGTAGGGTATAATTTAATTATTACCCATTGTGGTGATGTTTAGCCTGCCTTCATTAAACTGCATTCAGTGATTACATTCTACATGTGATAGCTATATTTAAGTAATTTTGGAAAATCCCTAAACAATGAAAAAGCCACATCTTCAGTCATACCATCACTGCCAGTATTCAATATTGTCTATATGAAAGCCACACCTTAATTCCTGTTATATGTGCATGTCTCAAAATTTGAGTTCTCTGCATATGTTCAAACTTGACCTCCATCGTAGCCAACAGAAAGAAGGCTGAGGCCAGAAAAACAGGCGGTGGTCCAGCACCACCACAACTCACAGAGGCTGAGGAGATGGCCCTCAGTCAGAACCATGGGCGACCAACTGCTGAGGGCATCTCTGGGGGGAGTTCGTCGGACCCAGCCATGCCTCAGGACACAAAGGCCTACATTAGAGGTATATCATTCAAATAAATGGAATTTGTTAGATGTAATGGCCATCCATTCATCTGCTACAGTTATCTGTAATTGGCTGCTCAGATATCAATCTAATCTAAGGTGGATAAGAGTCATAAGAATTGTGATGGGACCTGCACTTTATTTCCAAAACGAAGGTAGAAAAGAAAATAGGTAGGGCACTCTTCTGGGTAAAAATCAACTGAATAATCTTCTTCCACCAGTTGTTGATGGTGTGATCTGTCTTGTGGAGCCCTCTACTATAACAGACTTCCATGCTGTTGTTAGTAGCTACCAGAGTTTTTATTTATGTTTTTTTAATTTATTTTATTCCAGAGTTTTGATGATGGGTAGAATATAACACAATAATTGTTACAGGAGGATGATGAAGACACCTTGTCAGCCACCACAGGGAGGGAAGATGCAGAGAGGCCTGTTGAGGTCAAAACCTTTGTGTAAAATGACCTTGGTTTCAGTCAATGTTAGTGTTGTTCTGCAATACAACTTGCCGCTTCTTTTTCTCCAACAGAGCAATGCTGGAAACAACAGAGGGTCCATCAATGAGGAAGAGGTTCCATCAACTTCCACAGCACAGCTTACCTCAGTAGGAATATTCAGTATTGACCGACAACTTACTATGACACTAAGTAGACATGGCACTATGACATTCAACTTCATTTGTGTTCCTGTAGCTCCCTGTGAAGCAACTATATAAGGTCTATCTCCAAAAACAAATTGAAAAAACAAATGTGGAAATGGAACACATCAAGCAACAAGTGAAGAAGACACAAATGGAAATACAACTGCTGGAACATAAGTTAAAGGTGGGTGATGTGCCCACAGGTGGATGATTTTTTTATTTTTCAATCAACAAAATAACTGTAAACATGTGTACTTGCAGGAAATAAAGAAGACCTCATAAAATTAGAGGCCTTTTGTCCTTCTCTGACAGGGGGGGGGGGTTACAGTTGGAAATGATTCTGGCAGACAATGTCTCGAACAGCTCTCCCATCTTGTACATCAGCAGCAGGGTTGGGATAATCATCTCCATCATCAAGGGTAAGGGTGGGACATTGTTCCCCTCTGATCATGGCAATATTGTGCAGAATTACACATGCCACAATGATGTCACATGCCCTTTCGGGGGAGACCCTGAGCATACGCAGGCACTGGAATCGGGCCTTGAGCATCCCAATGGTCATTTCCACCCTGGCTCGCGTCCTGCAGTGAACTATGTTGTAGCGTTGCTGTGGCCCAGGCTAAGGAGCAGGGTTAGGGGTCAGCAGATGGCGCTGGCAGGGGTACCCCCTGTCACCCAGAACGTATCCATCAAACTCCCCTATGATGATAAAATGTAATGTTTCAGTTGCAATAGAAGGATATACCATATTGATCACAGTAGGCTATATAACTATACTGTATATAAACTCACCACGGCAAATCTGTCACTCAGTGTGGACTCACGGAAAATTCGAGAGTCATGTACAGACCCAGGCCACTTTGCTTCCACATTACTGATGATTTATTCTGCATCACTTATGATCTTCACAGTGGAGAACAATAATTAGTGGCAGTTGCTGTATTGTAACGTGTACATTTCATTTGGAATGCCGAAAGCTATTATTTAGGCTTACCTGTACATTAATGCTGTGGACAGATTTCCTATTCGCATAATCTCCTTCATTTATTGAAGGAGATATGATAGGAATGTGAGTCCCATCAATGCAGCCAATCACACCTGGAAACCCTTAAATATATCAAATTGAGTTCTTCCAGTCTCAACATTTTTAATTGCTTGACACTATTCATTGCTTACACTGATACCTGCAATTCTGTGGAATGCTTCCTTGAGATGTCTGGTGGTTTTGTGACCTGGAAACACCACAAACGTGTACAGTAACTGTTTAAGTGCAAGGGCCACATTTCTCACAGCCCGACAGACGGTTGCCTTGGATACATGCTCCGCATCACCGATATTGTACAAAAAACTGAAGTTTGCAAAAAAACGCAATACAAGGAATTTGTTCGGAGCAGAGGGCTCTTCCACGATGAGTCATGTGAGAAATGTGTGGGCCAAGGATATTGTTTAAATAAACTATTGATGGTCTAGAAAAACGGAAACTTTCAAAGAGGTACTCATCATGGAGTGATAAAGTATCCACTCGGGGTCTGATAATCCTCTCCCGACGCAGATTTCTGCGGAGTAACTGCGCTTCTACATCAACAGGCTCATCAAGAAACGGACATGCCATGTCTGCCACTAATTTCAGACTGCAGCTTCAACTTCAGAGCAGGAGAAACTCAGTTATTTGAAGCAAACCTGCTAGCGAGCAGGTTAGGTTCACGGAGTGTGTTGCATAACTGACTCAGAGCTACGCTGAACTGGCTTTGTGAAACCCAAAACTCTGAGTTTCCCTAATCTCAGGGTTAACTAACTCAGAGTTTTTACTAAACCCGCTTTGTGAAACGGGCCCCTGGATTGATCAATTTGTCCAATACAGACAGGAAAGAAAAGGGCTGTACTTAGTTCAGGAAGTAGTGGAGCTGTGCATATAGCTTATCAAGTCATTTTCAATAATCATCCCAAAACAATTGAACATAAACGGCTGGATACCAGTAGGCTACTATGTGAAATACTGATTATTTTAATGCCAATATTAACAACTTGAGGCATTCTTATTCTAAACATAAATACAATATTGCACAAACAAGTTTAGAACCAAACTGGAAACAAATAACTTATTTTACTTTTACACAAAAATTGTACACACAAAGCTTACAGCAGCGCCCCCTTGTGGCAGATAAATCACACTGCCAATGTCACCACCAGATATCTTGCCCGCCCTCACACAGCCTTGTGGCGATTTCTCTATCGCCCTTCATGCGGCCGAATCAACGACGCTGATCTGATAAATTCATGTTGCTATGTGCGAATTTCTTGTCGGTAATTGGCTGGCTGCTGCACTGCTTGGGGCGATCTTTCTGTCGCCCAAGCTGCAACACAGCGGGAGCATTTTCTCTGAAAATGATATATATTTTTATATATGATACTTTGTTACGAATTTAAACTCACAATTAACTTAGAATATGTGAATATTGTTAATTTAAAAAAAAATATCAAAAACACTTGGGAAACACTGGGGGGGCGGCGCCCTATCGCCCTCTATTGGCCAGCCGCCACTGATTGTGACTGTTTATGATATATGCCGACCACAACTTCTGAAATAGAAAATAAAACACGTTAAGTCCCTGGAGAAAGCCATCGATCAATGTTTGGCAGATCACTTTATGCTACAACACCTGGGTTCCCACTGCAGCATCTTCTTGCCCATATTGAACGAGTCGACGGAGGAGCAAAAGAACGCCACAGAAAGTGTAGCTGCTAGTATAAAGTGAAAATTACTGTCCCCATGTGTTAACCAATATGTATATGGAAAGATAAGTGTCAGACGTGGCGTCTCTGCATTTGGTCTGGCCCCACCAGATGTCACTGTGAAGCTCTATGCGCGCTTAAAAAAATAATCAGTAGATTCTGTTGGCAAGAAGATTCTTTTATAAACATTTGTTTATAACAAGTCTTTGCCAGAATACTGACAAGCTGAGTAGGCTAAATCCTCTTGAGGCACCAAATTGTCGAGCCAGATATATATTTCCCCCCCTAAAAAGGACAGTGAGTATCCCACATTTAAATATTCTAGTTTATATTTACCTTGGATTATGCTAATTTAATCCTGTAAATTCCAAGAGGTTTAGCTAATGATTAATAAATTTACCTGGGAGATACAAATTTTGGGGGGCATAATTATCATGCCTGATAGAATTTGTATTCCCCCTAAAAATCACAGTGAGTAGCCCACTTTTGAATATTTTAGTTTATATTTACCATGAACTATGACAATTTAATCCTGTTAATTTGGAGAGATTTTGCCCTTGTTTTATAAATTTACCCAGGGAATTCATTTTCTGACAGGTAGAGTTCAATTTAATTTCTTCAATAGAAGAAATATAGTATTGAAAAATCTTAAAATAAAATACAAGTTTTCGCTCTACTATAACAGTGGTGTTCTTGGTTTCATTTAGGCTATTGAAAAGCAAAACATAAAAACAACATCCACCACAGCATGTTTTCCTGCTAAATGAATGGTTTTACAGCAGGCACATCAGTAAAAATATGATGATACATGCTGAATGATGCATTTAAGTTTGAGAATACCTTGTGCATTTTAGCGAGCAGATGATATGAAAAATAAGGATAAAAAAATAATACATTTAATAGAGAAAAAAATATTCAGCCTGTGGAAAATAAAAAAACTGATATTTAAGAATGCAGTGAGCTTCAAAGCTGAGCATATATGACATACTGTATACAGTACTGGGCAAAAGGTTTAGGCAGATGTGGTAAAAAGAAAAAAAATGGCTGTGTTTATCATTTTCATCAATCAACAAAATGCATTGAATGAACAAAAGAGAAATCTAAATCAAATCAATATTTGGTGTGACCATCCTTTCCCTTCAAAACATAATAAATTCTTCAAGGTACTCTTGCACACCATTTTTGAAGGAACTCTGCTTCAAAAACTCGGCTGTTGTTCCAAACATCTTGAGGACCTAACTACAGATCTTCTGTGGATGTAGGCTTCCTCATATCTTTCTGTCTCTTTATGTAATCCCAGACACACTCGATGTTGAGATCAGGGGTCTGTGGGGGCTATACCATCACTTACAGGACTTCTTGTTCTTCTTTACACTGAAGATAGTTTTTAATGACTTTGGCTGTATGTTTGGGGTCGTTGTCCTGCTGCAGAATACATCTGGGTCCAATAATATCCCACCCTAATGGTATTCTTATGATGGATAAGTACCTGTATTTCTAAGCATTGAGAACATTAATCCTGACCAAATCTCCGACTCCATTTGCAGTAATGCAGCCCCTAACGTTCGAGGAACCTCCACCATGCTTCACTGTTGCCTGCAGACAGACATTATTGTACCACTCTCAATTCATTTCAGTTTATTTATATAGTGCCGGTTCACAACAGATGTCATCTCAAGGCACTTTACAAGAAAAGTCATTTCAATACAATCATACAAAGATTCTAATCAGTTTAAAAGTGTTCTATCTAAGGAATCCCAGCAGACCGCACTGAGTCATTTACTGGCAGTGGCGCCCCGTTAATGTAGATTCCATCCACAGCAATCACCATCATTCTGCAGGAACTGCCTGCTATCAGACTCTGGTGGTAAGGATGTCCGTTTTCATGAAGATATTGACTCAAACCGATCCCCGTGGAAGCCTGTAACCTTTGTCACTAAAAACAGATTCCACATGTTGTTCTGGTGTAAAGATATCCCAGGCTTTTTTTCTCTCACTGTCACTCTACTGGGTGAGGAAAGCGTTAATTAGAAAAGCAGCAAAGAAGCCCCTGGTAACACTGGAGGAGCTGCAGAGATCTATGACTCAGGGAAGAAAATGTGTTGACAGGATGACTATTGCACAAACCTGGCTTATTCTACAAACTTAGCCTTTAGGTTGTGAATATTGTTTTTGATATGACTCAAATATTACTAATAAAACATGGATATGGATTATCTGTCTTACCTGATGGTTCTGGGATTGTGACCAAAGGTGGTTGGACAGCTCAATACAGAGCTGTCGACAGCCGAATGGAGGTAAGTATTTAGGCTGACAGATGTTGAGGGTTGAGGGGTAAATGTCAGAGAGTTGTGAATGTGCCTAGCTTAAAGGATGCAGGTAAGGTGACCACATAACAGTGAAGGTGAGGTTGTTTTTTATTTTTTTGCATTTTGCTTTTATTTTACCAGTAATTATCTCAGTGAGATTTAAAATTTCTTTTTCAAAGGAGTTCTGGCCAAGACAGCAGCTAAAACAGTTTCAAATAAAAGATGTTCAATATAAAAACAGATGACATGAAACAACAACAGACAGTTTATAATCTCAACATCATCTCAACATGCTTGCCTGCAGTGCTCAGTTAAAACACATGTGCATCGGGTAATTAAACTGTTCTTTATCCTAGCTTTGAACTGTGTCATCGTTGGTAAATGTCCTAATTTAAAGTGACTCTGCAGTCTAAACCAAGATAAGGGTGCAAAAGCTTTAAAGGCACTTTCACCAAAAACAGTTTGCGATTATGGGATTTAAAACAGAATGTGCCCATGTGGTCGCAGATTACAGCCTCTGTTGGAGATCTTGGGAGCTAGGAGGTAACATAAAGAAGCAGTTGACATAATATAGCCATAAAAAGCAAAATATACCAATGCTCCAATCTATGGTTCGGGGTTTAGAAAAGCACATCATTTGACTTTTGTCAGAGTTTAGCACAAGTTTGAAATTTTAAAAATTCTTCTGTATGATGTTAAAAGCAGATTACAATATCTTTATGGTACTCGCTAAGGATAAAGCAGATCAGCACAAAACAGTGTCATCCACATTAAAATGGTACTTAGCATCAGTTTTTTTTTGACACAAGTCATATATATCGTAAACAAAATAGGGCCCAAAATGGACCCCTGGGGGACACCCTTTTTTTATAAATAAGTAGTTTGAAGACACACCATCTACCTAAACCCTTTGTGGTAGGCCACTCGAATAGTTGCCAAACCACTTGACCACTTTCAAGGACAACCAATATCCACCAATCTCTGTAGCCTATTTGTAATAGTACCATAATACTGTATACAGTACTGTGCAAAAGTTTTAGGCAGGTGTGAAAATATGCTATTAGCAAAGAATGCTTTCAGAAATATAATGATTGGTTATTTTTTTTATCAATTTACAAAATACAAATTGAGCAAACAAAAGAAAAATCTAAATCAAATCAATATTTGTTGTTACTACCTATCAATGTCACATGTAGGTTGAAACACAGTCATTAAGTGAAACAGAAAAAGCTGTGTATGAGGCTTAAAACTGGGTGAGGAACAGCCAAACTGTGCTACTAAGGTGAGGCTGTGGAAGATAGTTTCATGTCATGGTAAAATTGAGCACAGCAACAAGACACAATGTAGTTTTACTGCATCAGCAAGGTCTATCCCAGACAAAGATTTCAAAGCAGACTGGAGTTTCAAGATGTGCTGTTCAAGCACTTTTGAAGAAACACAAAGAAACGGGCAACGTTGAGGATTGTCGACGCAGTGGTCGGCCAGGGAAACTCAGTGCAGCAGATAAAAGACACAAACCCTAAGCATGATAATGTGATTTATGATGGTCTAAATTTATAGACACAAAAAAGACTTCTTAACAGGGATGTGAACACTTTTGAGGGTTAATGGATCTGTTGATGCCTGAGGATCTAGAGATGCAGTCAAAAAAAATGAAACTGAACAAAACAGCCGGACTCTAAGCTGAACCTGGTGATAGATCATGTGACCTGTGGTGTCAGTGGGCCCTTCAGAAAAATTATCACTAATTCATGCATGGTACTTATGACACTGTTATAATGCAATCTGACAAAGTAGAATTTGATTGGATTTACAACAGTAAGGAGAGGATAGAGTTTGGTACAAATCTAATTTGAATATTAAAAAGAATATTAAAAAGAGAGATCACATTTCTCTTGTTTTAGCTTCCCTTCATTGGCTCCCTGTTAAATCCAGAATAGAATTTAAGATCCTTCTTCTTACATACAAAGCCCTTAATAATCAAGCTCCATCATACATCAGAGATCTAATTGTTCCTTATGTTCCTAACAGAGCCCTTCGCTCTCAGACTGCAGGTTTACTTGTAATTCCTAGGATTTCTAAAAGTAGAATGGGAGGCAGATCTTTTAGTTATCAGGCTCCTCTCCTGTGGAACCAGCTCCCAGCTTTAGTCCGTGAGGCAGACACTCTGTTTACTTTTAAGGCCAGGCTTAAAACTTTCCTTTTTGATAAAGCTTATAGTTAGAGTGGCTTAGGTCATCCTGAGCTAGCTCTCTAGGTACGCTGCTATAGGGTTAGACTGCTGGAGGACAGACTTACCAATTTTCTTCACTCTGCTACTTCCTTTTCTCCTACGACTCTCCAGTTGTATTACAGTACATTCTGTTATTTCGACTGTTAACTTTGTTTTCTCTCAGTGTTTTTCTCTCCATAGAAGATATACCTGGTCTGGTATCCTGCTTGGCTGCAATGCCCTGTTGGACGGGGGGCATCGACTGGGATGATCCTCCCAGTAACTGAACATCCACTGTGTCCTGTTATTAACTTTTTACTTTCTGTAACATAGAAAGTTCTCTTATATCAGATCTTCTGTTCCTTCTGTGTTTCTGCTCTGTCTTCTCAAACCCCCAGACGGTCGTGGCAGATGGCCGCTCCTACTGAGCCTGGTTCTGTTGGAGGTTTCTTCCTGTTAAAGGGGAGTTTTTCCTCTCCACCGTCGCTACATGCTTGCTCAGTATGAGGGATTGCTGAAGGATTGCTGTGGTTGGAAAGTCTGCATCAACGGGGCCCAACCTCACGCCAATGACTGACGCAATCTGCTGGGATTCCTTAAATAGGAAACTTTTTAACTGATTGGAATGTTTGTATAAATGTATTGAAATGACTTCTTGTTAAGTGCCTTGAGATGACATCTGTTGTGAATTGGCGCTATATAAATAAACTGAATTGAATTGAATTAATTTGTTTATCTGAAGAGGCATGTAGAAATGGACAGGTTAAGCAAAATAGGAGTGGTTAGTGTTGATTAATTTATTGATTTATTAAGTATATGTGGCACTATACCGTGATAGACGAGGCCAAAATAGTAAAATAGAACACTAAATCTGAAAATCTGAAGGTAATAAAGAACAAAGATCATACTGAAGATGCGTTGTTTATTATAGAGTCATTAAAGAAAGTGCAGAGGTGTGGCACAGTAGTAAAATAGGAAGAGAAAGCATCATTCTTAACTTAACAATACAATTAAATCCAATTAAATCTTCTAGTACATTGGCTTGCAAAAGTATTCGGCCCCCTTGAACTTTTCCACATTTTGTCACATTACAGCCACAAACAGGAATCAGTTTTATTGGAATTCCACGTGAAAGGCCAATACAAAGTGGTGTACACGTGAGAAGTGGAACGAAAATCATACATGATTCCGAAATTTTTTTACAAATAAATAACTGAAAAGTGGGGTGTGCGTAATTATTCAGCCCCCTGAGTCAATACTTTGTAGAACCACCGTCTGCTGCAATTCCAGCTGCCAGTCTTTTAGGGTATGTCTCTACCAGCTTTGCACATCTAGAGACTGAAATTCTTGCCCATTCTTCTTTGCAAAACAGCTCCAGCTCAGTCAGATTAGATGGACAGTGTTTGTGAACAGCAGTTTTCAGATCTTGCCACAGATTCTCGATTGGATTTAGATCTGGACTTTGACTGGGCCATTCTAACACATGGATATGTTTTGTTTTAAACCATCCCATTGTTGCCCTGGCTTTATGTTTAGGGTCGTTGTCCTGCTGGAAGGTGAACCTCTGCCCCAGTCTCAAGTCTTTTGCAGACTCCAAGAGGTTTTCTTCCAAGATTGCCCTGTATTTGGCTCCATCCATCTTCCTATCAACTCTGACCAGCTTCCCTCTCCCTGCTGAAGAGAAGCACCCCCAGAGAATGATGCTGCCACCACCATATTTGACAGTGGGGATGGTGTGTTCAGAGTGATGTGCAGTGTTAGTCTTCCACCACACATAGCGTTTTGCATTTTGGCCAAAAAGTTCCACATGGCTTGTGGCAAACTGCAAACGGGACTTCTTATGGTTTTCTTTTAACAATGGCTTTCTTCTTGCCACTCTTCCATAAAGGCCAACTTTGTGCAGTGCACGACTAATAGTTGTCCTATGGACAGATTCCCCCACCTGAGCTGTATATCTCTGCAGCTCGTCCAGAGTCACCATGGGCCTCTTTGCTGCATTTCTGATCAGCGCTCTCCTTGTTCGGCTTGTGAGTTTAGGTGGAGGGCCTTGTCTTGGTAGGTTTACAGTTGTGCCACACTCCTTCCATTTCTGATTGATCGCTTGAACAGTGCTCCGTGGGATGTTCAAGGCTTCGGAAATCTTTTTGTAGCCTAAGCCTGCTTTAAATTTCTCAATAACTTTATCCCTGACCTGTCTGGTGTGTTCTTTGGACTTCATGGTGTTGTTGCTCCCAACATTCTCTTAGACAACCTCTGAGGCCGTCACAGGACAGCTGTATTTGTACTGACATTAGATTACACACAGGTGCACTCTATTTAGTCAATAGCAATCATCAGGCAATGTCTATGGGCAACTGACTGCACTCAGACCAAAGGGGGCTGAATAATTTCGCACACCTCAGTTTTCAGTTATTTATTTGTAAAAAATGTTTGGAATCATGTATGATTTTCGTTCCACTTCTCACGTGTACACCACTTTGTATTTGTCTTTCACGTGGAATTCCAATAAAATTGATTCATGTTTGTGGCTGTAATGTGACAAAATGTGGAAAAGTTCAAGGGGGCCGAATACTTTTGCAAGCCACTGTACTAGAAGATTTAATTGGATTTAATTGTATTGTTAAGTTAAGAATGATGCTTTCTCTTCCTCCCCTGCTGATTGGCTGCTGTGGTTCTGCTCAGTTTTAGGTCAGGTCCTTTAATGAAAGCCCGAGAGCTTGAGAATTCTACACAGTAACTTAGCTCCCACTAGCATTTTGGACAGAGATCTCAGAGGTTGTTCCTGGAAACTAAGCAAGTCAGTCTCCTAGTTAACAAGTGGAGCATAGCCCTTAGGTTTCCCAGTGATCACTGGAACCACTGAAGCTTTCATTTTCCAACAATTTCTCTTGTTCGGTTTAAACCCTAGGTTTTTGTCCAAGCTACTGGTGTTTGTTCTTCTTGATGCTGGTGGCACAAATGGTTACATATAACACTACAGCTTTCTGCTGAGGTTTACAACCAGTACAATGTCTGGAAGGTTAGCCACATATGTTTCTGAATTGGGATTAGAAAGTCCCTCTGATTCTCAGCCCCTTCATTCTCAACCACCATTGGCTCCCAGTTTGACTGTGGGCTAATAAAGAGGAATGTGTTGTTATTTTTACGTTAAATCATATATCCCATATATAGCCTACTTGCCTTTGATTTCTCAATCAGGCAAAAAAGTTTGTATTATAATGCCTTCCTCATTTCAATCACTGTTATATTTAAGGAAGCTGTAGATAACTCAGCATTTTCACTATGACAAAACAGAGAGTATACTGCAGATTTTAGAGCTAACCATTGGTCATTGCAGGATCAAAAGCATAAATGTAAATGGACTCTGGAGCAATGGAAGAAGGTCATGTGGTCTGATGAGTCCAGATTTACCCTGTTCCAGAGTGATGGGCGCATCAAGGAGAAGAGAACCAGATGAAGTGATGCACCCATCATGACTAGTGCCAAGCCTGTGGGGGCAGTACCCTGATCTGGGGTCGCTGCAGTTGGTCAGGTCTAGGCTCAGCAACAGTATGTGCTCCAAGAATAAGGTAAAGCTGACTACCTGAATATACTGAATGACCTGGTTATTTCATCAATGGTTTTTTCTTCCCTGATGGCACAGGCATATTCCAAGATGACAATACCAGGATTCAACAGGCTCAAATTATGAAAGAGTGGTTCTGGGAGCATGAGACATCATTTTCACACATGGCTTGGCCCCCACAGAGTCCAGACCTTAACCCCATTGAGAATCTTTGGGGTGTGCTGGAGAAGGCTTTGCACAGCTGTCAGACTCTACCATCATCAATGCAAGATCTTGGTGAAAAATTAATGCAACACTGGATATGGAAATAGATCTTGTGACATTGCAAAAGCTTATTGAAACAATGCCTCAGAATGCGTGCCGTAATCAAAGCTAAAGGCGAAATGCAACAAAATATTAGTGTGTGACCTTTTTTTGGGTGGTAACTTTTTTTTTGGCCAGGCAGTGTATATAGTCTAGAGTAATTAACTATCAACTCCATAATTTTTTTTATCTCTAGTGGATACCCTTACTTTGCTCCAGTTTAAAGTATGTGTTTCCAGAGGGAGGATTAGTGTTACAAACCAGGAACCAGTTTTGTATGCTGTGTAATATATATCTGTAACTGTAGACTTATTAATAGACTATAGTAATAAATACATTTATTGCAAATATGACAGTGGTTTAAAGGTAGATAATAGTGAGTGGTGACATTTTCCAGATATGAGCCATTTCAATACGACAGAAGATCATTTGTCTTGGCCAGTAACTGCAAAACAATCTAACTCAGTGGTCTGCAAACTCTGGCTCCAGAGTTTGGCTGTTAATAACTTTGTTAACCAAAGTTATTAAGAGCCATTGACCCATGATAAAGAAACCAGTAACGCTACTAAATATGGATATAGCAGATCCAGTTTTAGTTGTGTGTGTAAATGGAATAATTTCATTGAATTTCCGCAACAGAATTTCCACTAAAAGTAATTTTTTTTGTTACGTTGAAAACAATGTACTTTTTCATAAATATCAAGGTCCGATAGAAAAAAATTTATCCATCATTTGTCTGGAAAAGTTTAATCTTTTTCTTCATTTTAAAACATAAAAATAGAAATTAATTGGTAGTTGTTGGAACTGACAATTTTCCTATAGTAGATATTTATCTAAATTTATAAGATGTGTTTTTTTCAAAAGGTCATAACATGTGTGGCTGTAAACGAGTTTTATTTAGCTGGACCCATGGCCCAACTAAAAAGAGTTATCTTCTGCAAGGAAGACACTGTCTTTTAATGTCTAAACCCCTTCCCTTTAGTGTATCAAGATGTTAAGAGGTATATTATCTAGAAATGAACTTGGGACTGGAATGTTTTCTGCTTTAATTTATTTCAAATTGAATTTGCTGAGAATATTAATAAAAAACAGAAAATGACGAACAAAGAAGAGTGTCACCATAGGCTGTCTTTGTTTCACTTGTGTCTGTTACCTTTGTCCATGGTCAAAAAGAACTGCAGGAAATCTGCAACCTTAACATGTTCTGAGCTGACCAAATCACTCAGGATGCAGCAAATGGGTTGTTATCCATCTAAATACTGGCCGAACCTCTTCAATCTTTTGTTTCTGTTGTCTATAAAAAAATGCATACAAAAGGCTGAATCCAGGGAGCTATCTAAAAAAATAGAAGACAATAACAGAAAAAAGACAACTGTTTATAAAAACATTAGTCAGCAAGAGGATTAAACTTTTTCAAATCCAAATTTGTCTTTATTCTGTTTCTCTCATGTTTCTCACAAAATAGCTGGAGTTCAGAATGGTCTAATCAGAAGGCTTGTTTTATCCCGCAGGGTTATTTTACTGGAATTTACATCAGCAAACTCCATCTTTCATTTTAATCATTGCCTTAAACTGGTAACATATTTTACTGAGGACAGAACATATAGTCCCATAAACATATAACTGTCTGAGTTGAAACATCTCAGATAAGACAAGAAAGGGTCTGTGTCTGACATCTGAGAAAGACATTCTGTTGTAGGTGCAACCCATTGCCCGGTTCAGATTGGGAAACACATGCTTTATTTCCTTTGGAAAACCATGGAATTACTACTCCTGGAGGATGTTTTGTCCAAAACAACAGATATGACCCAAAGCTAGAGGTTTAACAGCTGAAGGATTATCTTTGTGCTACTTAACTCAAAATATCAAATGACACTAATGACACATTAATGGCTGATTGTTCTGTAAATCTGGTGGAGGAGAAATTATGGAATCCCTCAATTTTGAAAAGAAAGTTTGATACATTTCTTATGACAGTGTGAGTTCTTGGAGGAATGGAATTTACTGATTTTTTAAATTGGATGACGAACATTGAGTTGATCTGCCTTTCTAAAGAAAAGTCTCAGAGGACAGATGGGTAATCGTCCTGAAAGCTGATTACATTGTCACCAAACCTACAGTATCTTGATTGGTGGAATCAACAAAGGGTCTAAAAGTTCTACTTGTACATTTATTGTATTAGTGCATTTAATGCCATCTCTCCCATTCCCTTAACAATCCCTATATCATCAGTGACTGGAAAAATGCTTTTTTTCTTAAGGCATTAATTGGGACGGTACAAAAACAAGCCTCATCTTCTTGTTCAGTGAAAACAAGATTCATCAGTGTGTGCTTTTAGAACATGCAGCTGTGATTGTGGGACCAAAGGGTTACAGAAAATATATTTCGGAGCTCTGTGATTTGACAATCGTCACGCTGGCTGTCCAAATGCAATCAGTGATTCAAATACAAGGAAGTTTCTGTGCTCCATTCTCAACATCTTATCTACAGCAGATTCTGCAGTCCAACATAGTTCTCAGATTGGATGAACATCTTTATCTTGCTTTGGATCATCTCTCCACGTTGTACTTGTTCAACGATCCCATTACAGCCGCTCGTTTGATCAAACACTTAAAGAATTAGATCTCTTTCGGTATTTTCTAAAAGGACAGAGGAGGCATGGAGTTATGGTTGAACTCAACAAACGCCTCAGAGACGCGACGCGAGGTAGTCACAGCCCCAGAACAGCTGACTTATGCTAGGGTCAGCCAACTTTGCTTCTCAGGGGTATGATATAGAGATCACAGACAGTCTGTGCGACCAGTAGGTCAGTGGAATTATTGAAAAAACAACCCAGGATCATGGCATAGTGATATGTCACATGCATCACATTTCTTTACCGCACAATGGTCAGTGATCAGGGTTAAGTATCCTGAAAAAGAGCAAAACATTGAACTTAAGCCAAGGGTAGTTTCATCAGTAGTGGTGACACTGGAAAATATAATGAAACTCTGTAACCTACCACCCGTGAAACTAATAAGACATTACCCAGAACCCACGTGTTTGATCTATTAAAAAAGGAAAATGCCTGACGCACATTTTCTACATAACACTCTATATCAACGCTCCTGAGTTCCACCCCATGCCACAATGCTGGCTTGAACTTGAAAGCTCACTTTGTGCCAGATATAGCCAGTTTGATTGGCGATTTATGACTGGTCAGAGCCAGTTCAGAGAAGGGCTCATCTTGTAGGTATTGAGGAAACTGTTTCTTGAAGAAGATGTTGTTTTATCCCTAGGTCATTACAGCTCTGTGACTACCTCACAAGGTTGATCACACGTGTGACAGTAATGGGTCAACTTTGACCCCTCAACTTAACACCTTCAGAGGATTGCAAGGTGCAGGGAACACATGTTGATAACAGATTAAAGGTGTGATCTGACATGGGCTCAGAACTGTTTTTATAGATAAATCCCATTTCCTTGAATTTTTTTTATTACCGATCACTTTCCAACTCCGACTTTTGTTTCTCACCCTTTGTCCTTTTATTTCTTCTTCGGTTTAACCTAGTTTTATTTGCAGAATAAATTGCTCAGATTTCTCTTTCCAAATGCTTTAAAGTCATCCTTCTTTAATCTTTCTATCTAGTTTTAACTTATTGGGAGCAATTTCACCTATTTTTATTAATTTCAGCTACTATATTCAGCTGTTTGCGGTCTGCGTTATCCTGAGTTATGCTACTTAGACAGACTAACCACTTTTCTACACTCTGCTGCTTTTCTCTTCTCCTACTTTCCAGTTGCATTACCAGTATTTGCTGTTATTTCATTTCAACTGTTACGGTGTTTTTTCCTCAGTGTTTTTCTCTCTAAGAAGCTACACCTGGTCTGGTATCCTGCTTGGCTGTGATACCTTGTGGGAGGGGGGGCATCGATTGGGATGCTTCTTCCAGTAACTGAACGTCTTTTGTGTCCTGTTATCAACTTTTCACATCAGTTCTTTTTGTTCTTTCTGTGTCTCTGCTCTTTCTTCTCAAACCCCCAGATGGTCATGGCAGGTGGTCGCTCATACTTAGCATGGTTCTGCTGGAGGTTTCTTCCTGTTAAAGGGGAGTTTTTCCTCTCCACTGTTGCTACATGTTTGTTCAGTATGAGGGATTGCTGTGGTTGGAGTCTGCATGAATGGGGCAGAACCTAAAGTCAATGACTTGATGCAATCTGCTCGGACTCCTTTAACAGAAAACCTTTAAACTGCATGTATGATTGAATTGAAATAACTTCTCTTGTAAAGTACCTTGAGATGACAAACTGAATTGAACTGAATTAATAGCTTTACTATTTTGCAGACATATTTGGTGTGACTCAGCCAGAAACAACAGCTCATCTGTGGATATGCAAACACATTTCAAAAATTAGATCTATACAGGTATTTTTGTAGAAATAGAAATGAAAGAGTGCTTCTATATTTCTTTCTACAATATTGAGTGATCCCATAATTTTATTTCCTCAGATTTTTTCTTTGTTTTGCTACCAAGCAATAAGTGACTGAACATCCCCCAAGAGAAGTAAGTCCATCCAATTTGCTTAGGAGTTAGGTTGTAGCAACTTGAAGTAAAAGCCCCCCCTGGGCACTCAATAAAATTCAGCATTAAGCATGGTCACACTTCCACATTTTATGAAATTAATATGTATCCACCCAGTTAATTATCCATTCTAGTTTATCCCATTCAGTCCTCTGTGCGTTAGATTGTTGGTAATTTTGGAAAGCTTGAGTTGACAACTGGAATGTAACCAGACACATATAAATGAACCACTGAGGACCTGAAGAAGGTTAAAGGGCTGGTTAGGATTTTTTGAAGTGAAGTTTTGTGGTGGTATTGTCAGAAATATTTATTCTTATTTTTAGAAAGATGTATAACTGTGAACTTGTTGGAAATTGATCCTGCGATTGGTGAAGGCTAAAAGCTAGTTAGCTTAATGTAGCAATAAAAAAAAACTCAAATTGAAATTGTGGGATAATCAGTGGGCTATAACGCCATGTTAGTGGATATTAACAGACTTCAATACATTTAGCTTTTTGTCCAGCTGAACAGCCTCTGTGTTCCTATGTAGGGCTACCTGATATGCTGCGACTTGCCTGTTTCTTCTAGCCAAGATTTCAATAAAGTTTTTGGATTAAATCAAAGATGGTGAGCTCCCATCCTTTCTAGGTTTCACGGTTTAAAAATAATCCCAATAAATTCACAATCAGCTGATCCACCAAATGTGCTAGTGAGGCAGATTAATAGAGGGTATAATTGAATGGCTAGTTGGCTTTCACCACTCTGAGGATGTACTTACTTTCCAACAAGCTCATGATGATATGACATCTTTCTGCTAGAGAAAAGGGAACTATTGCTGAAAAATCCAGACAAACGCTTTCAGGAGGTGCTTAACCAATACACTGAATCGTTAGGCAAGCTGCAGCCACACCACTTGCCACCATACTGAAACAATCACAGCAACACTTTGACCAGATTTCCCCTCATTCTTTGTTACGAAAGGCCTCAGTTTGCTTCAAAGTGCTCGTTGAATCTTCTGACAACATGTTGAAGAAATCTCACCTGGCAGCAGGTCTGACAACCTTGAATCTAATAAACCCGCTGTTTGGACATGCTGAGCTGCCTGTGGCCTTTTTCATCACCGTTACTTTAGCCCTTAAGTTTGCCTCACATATCCCAGCCCTTAGACTGGTTGGAAAGTTCAGACACCCTGTTCATATAGCTTAAGGAAGCAACACAGCCCAACATCCTTGGGTACACTTGATTTAACAAAACCTGTATAAGTTGTAAAAATTTATTTAAGAGTCAAATGGTGACCACAGTTTCAGACACTGCATTTGTCCACACATCTCAGAGATTAGTTATTTAGTGAAACAATAACTGTCTTGATGTTTGATGCAAGCCTTCACTAGGAGCCACTGATGTTGTTCTGTCTGTATTATCTGTCTGAAACAACCAGCTCCTCCACCCTACGTGACATACTCATCCTCATCACTGCGTTCTGTTTTGATGTGGTCTGGATGAAGCAGTGGAAAGTGTGGCGCTGTAGTCCTCGTACAAACATACCACTCCTTAATGTTTGACAGCTGAGTTAAGGCCGGGTTCACTGAGCGCTGGCTCCGCCTGGGCGTCCTGGAACTCTGCTGCTTCTGACTTAGTTGACTCTTGAGGCCCGACAGAGAGAGATCCAGAGGCATTGCCATTGGAGACGAACTCCGCAGCAACACCTTACTACTTACTTCATTACCAGAACTAAGAGCTAATTCATGGGTTGCCAAGAGTGGGAAATGAACACCTTTGTTAGCAAGTGATGAAGAGAAGGGGTTCATTTTAAGATCAAGGGGCTCAAGGACAGGTTGCTGGAGCTGATGATGGCCAAAGCTGTACAAGTCCTGGTGATTAGAGGTAGGCGACGACTTGACGTGGATCTTCATGTGTTTACGCAGGGAGCTAGGGTGGGTGTAAGACTTGGTGCACCCCAGAGCCTTGCAGTCATAGGGCTTTGAAGCTGTGTGGACTTGCGAGTGCTTCTTCCTGTCACTACTGTTAGCGAAGCGCCGCTCACAGAACTCGCATTGGAATGGCTTCTCACCTGAAAAACAAACATTACACTCAGTTACAACAGTCAAACAAGATCTAAGATCTAAATGTGTCAACTGGACTTATATTTCTTGTTCATATACATGAGTAGAAAGCCTTTGATACAAGAAGCATATGACAATCTGTTTTGGAAAACAAGATGCTGAAAGGGCTGCATGGTGCCACATTTATTAGCACTTTTCCAGTCCCAGAAGCAAGAAGGTTCTGGGTTCATTCTGCATGATCTCCCTGTGCATACATGGGATCTCTCTGGGTACTCCGGCTTCCTTCTACAGTCCAAAGACAGGCCCGATTGTTTAATTAATTTCTGTAATTTGCACTTAGGAATTAGGGTATGTGCATGGTTGTATGACCTCTCTGTTGACTTGCAACTGACTGGTGACCTATCCAGGGAGTACCCCACCTCCCGCCCAATGACTGCTAGACATAGGCACCAGCCCCCTGTGACCCTGCAAAGATCTATGGCTATAGAAAATGGATAGACAGTTGGATGAATATGTCCATTCTACATGTCAGGTGCATGAGAATTAAATTGGTCATGCTGCTGGTCAGAGGTTTACATACTCTTTTCAGTGCCGTGAATGTCAAATTGATGAGGAACGTTTAATGATGCACTTGTACTGATATGTTTCAGAGTTATTCTTAAG
Source organism: Valencia hispanica (assembly GCA_963556495.2). NCBI lineage: Eukaryota > Metazoa > Chordata > Actinopteri > Cyprinodontiformes > Valenciidae > Valencia > Valencia hispanica. Next base: position 50,504,212 of record OY747711.1, read on the forward strand.
CAACAAACTAATGAAAGTGAAAAACACGAATTGGGTGCAAACTTGAATTTGAGGCAGATTTTTTCCAATCCACACAGACTCTTAATTAATGACAGGCTCAAACATTTGAATACACCCCACTAATTTTTAGATAAATGTCCCTTAGCAGAAACACCCTGCATTTTTGCAGCATCAACAAGCTCCTGATATAAATCTGGCTGTATATTTGAGCAATGTTCTGATCAGAAAAGCATGATCCATTCTGATCAGAATGTGTTAAATGGGTTGGGTTTCAAGCAAGGACCTGACTTTGAAGCAGTTTATCAAACTCTTCCAAACTAGTCTGGATTTGTGTTTGGCATCATAGTCCTGCTGGAACACCAAACTGTGTCCAAATTTCAACCATCTAGCTGTAGACCTGTGGTGAAGTTGAAAATTTGGAGGAAGTGCTCATCCTTACTTTTTTCACCCTCTTTGTGCAACGCACCCGTAGCACTCACAGTGGTCTTTGGTCTCACCCTAAAACCTTCAAGCACTTTGTCAATGTAGGCAGCTAAAAGTGCCAGTTGAACTTGAAGGGGTCCGTTTTGGAGTAAAGGCTTTTTATTGGTCTGAACCATCTCGATGGCGATGTAAAGCTTGCTTAACTGTGGACAATGAAGAAAGTAAAATACATTTTGGATGGGCTAGTTCCTAAGAACAGCTTGGGTCGGATGGTTAAAACCTGTACACAACTGGATGTTACAACAGGACAATGATCCTAAAAATGCATACCAACTGGTTTTGGAATAAAAAACAAATTTCTGAAATTACCTTGGCAAGGGGATAAGGGGCAACTGTGGCTTAAGAGTTAGGAGTTTGTCCTGTAAAAGGAAGGTTGCCAGTTCAAAACCCCCCTCTGTCCATTTCATTCATTGTGTCCACTTCCCCAGCCTTGCATACTGGTGGTGGTCAGAGGGGCTGGTGGTGCCAGTGTACAGCAGCCTTGCTGTCAGCATGGGCGCTGTAAAGGGGTGGAAGGTTGGGACGATTCTAAGGGCTCAGGCTGATGAAGGTTCCAGAAGAGCAGACTCCTTTTTTTCTTTTCCTATCTATTTTCTCATTTTAATACATACGTTAAATGTGCTAGGGCCCCTGTTGTATTCTACTTTTTTTGAGGCTATTTTTATTATGCAGTACATATGTTTTAATTATATCTTTTTTAAGCTTTAGAAGTAATAGGCCTGTTTATATTATTCAGGGTAGTAAAACATGACTCTGTTACCAGTATTTTATAGGGTTGAAGGTTTTAAGTAAACAAACTCTTGAGTAAAGATATGAATTGAAAGCAGGGAGGATCAGCTATAACTCTAAGTCATGTTATAACCCAGTTCATAGTAAGGTCAAGAGACCTGGAGAAAATAAATGGCCTGTCAAGATGTAGAAGGAGGAGAGAGGAGTCACGTGATATGTTCTTTGTTCTTCTTGAAATAAAAATGGTACAGCCTTGTAAGAGAACGAGTCAGTCAGATCTTGTCTGACTCCCATCTGCAGGTGCGTCTCTTCCAAAACAGATCTGATTTTGTGTGTTTTTTGTAACTCTTTGTCTCTCAGCTCTGGGTCTTATTTTGAAACAGTTCCCGTTGGGGTTTTTGGAGTTCGGCGCCCCCACCTCTCTGAGCAGGAAGTGAGTTGCAGAGCACATTGTGAGAAAAGCCGACAATATGGTGGAGGATGCGGGCATTTGATTTGGTTTTGAGTTTTCTCAGGGCTGGGAGAGATTGAGTGTGAGTAATGAGTGTGGCATAACTGATTGATACAGGTGTTTGTGGCAATTGTAGTGATTTTGTGTTTTTTCTTTGAGTTCAACAGAGAATCGGAGAGCGACTGGATTGATCCTTGCTAATCAACACCCGGGTGGTTTTGTATCAATCTGAAAAAGCGCTAACACCAAATTAATAGGTATTGATCGATTTAAACGTTCTCCATTTAATGTTGACGTGTTGTTTTTTCGGTTGAGGGTCGACCAAAGTACGGACCAGGGGGCTTGAGAGTTGGCCGCTCACTTCCGATGGGACGCTATCGGAAATTCTCCTCGGCTGGCAAGCGGAAGAGACAGCAGCAGAGCCTATGTGTTCTCTGTTGCCTAGACGGATTCCCTTGGAGAGGCTGGCGTATCTTCCAAACGCACGATTGAGCCACGTGAATTGGATTGTGTTTAAAGGTCCGGCTTTAGGTGGCTCCGGTAGAGGTTAGTGTTTGATGAGACGGTGAAAATTGTTGTTCTTTCTTTCTCTCGGATGTTTGTGTGTGTGATTGGAGAAGTCGCGGTGACGGAAAAGTAGCTACCAGGTAGCTTCCTGCACTCCGGCCGCATATAAACTTCTCATTTAGGGGAACTAACCGACTGAATCTAAAACCATAATTCCTCTGCGAATCTTAAACGCCTAGACAATGTCCGCGCTTCTTGTACAGACAATAAGCGTAGAAGCTTGACATTGTAGAGGAATAAGGGAATATCATTTTCAGTCAGCTAAAGTACCACCATAAGTTAGCTTACGGCTAACGCACGGTTTGGATGAGTTTCGCCTGGAAATAAAGGCGTTCAACCTTGTGCAACTACGTAAACACGTCTAAAGCATTGTCTAACACATATATATAGGACTGTTATTATGAATAACTGGTAGTAAACTCTATAGAATATATATAAAATAACTTTTTATGATAACGGAGCGGTCACGTTTGGCTTCCAGTTGAGCTAGGTTGCTCATGATGACAGCTAATCTTTGGTAGCTTAGCTTCCGAACTGTATTTATTTGGCTCGGTTAAACAGTCATTCGAGTATTGATGGCGAAGTGTGGTTTTGTTGGAGGCATTTTGTTCTTGGTTGGTTTACTTATGAGTACGGTTTGTTAGGTTTAGCATCGTAGTGCAGAATTAGCCATCTGTGCACCGGCGTATTTATTCCGCGGTGTGACACGGAAGTTTTATTGGGCCGGACTTTGATCTGTCAGTCCGGCGGAGTTTTTTTTTTTGGAGCAAACTGTTGACGATTTTGTGTTGCAAAGCGAGTTTTAAACGTATTTCTTTCGGTATATGTTTTAATGATAAATAAAAATAGCTTTATATTGGGAGAATTCTATTTTTCGTGTGTTTCACCAAACCCTCAACCCCAAACCCTATTAGGAATTCTTTGATTTTTAGATGAAACGGCAATAATCTCCGTATATAAATAAATTAATGATAAGATAAACAGTGCGTTATAAACCTTTTTAGCTTTCCTTCGTTTCGGCTTTGCCTAAAACATTATTAAGGTTAATGTTGCATGAATAAATAATATATAAACTCCTTCACTATAAAAAGAAATAAATAGATTAAATAAAAACGGTGCCTGCCTTTACTGTTAACTGCATTAATATTGGGATAAATTGGGATAAATTTGGGCCTACGAATTGATAGTTTATCAATTAAAATAAATAATTTATAGAGTTAATACAAATAACCTATTTCTTTTTTTTTTTTTTTTTTTAATCCATTTTGGATTTTTGTTACGAATATTCAATGGCAGCCGAATATAGGTTACTTCCTGCTCCACAGGGACGAAACTGACGTACTTTAGATGCCCAATTGTTAATATACATTTCTAAATTATATTCTGTTTTAGTTGATAAGCCCGGTAAAAAATAAAAAAGATAAAAACCAATTCCAGGGCCTTATGACGGCCAGGTGGGCTCGTCATGGTGCCCGAGGGGAGTATAAGAGAAGTCTCTCACAGAATGTGTTCTGGGGAGGAAAAGTGACACCTACTAAATTTAGTTAGCAACAAATTAGAAGGCACCGATAAATTGTTTTTTTTGGCATCTGTGGTAAGGGGTCAAGCTACAGACCTTTCAAGAGGTCCCAGCCCCAGTCAACGTGATGAATGTACGACAGTTTTACAGGTCAAAAATATGCAGACGTTGGGAGACAAGGGGAGTGAAGGACCATTTAAGAATATCAGATCTCAGGTGTCACTGGGGGCAAGTGGAGGCCCTGATTTAATGCTTCCTTTAGTGAGAGCATCTGCGTTAAAGGACGCTGAGGAGAATAAGAAAATGGAGACTGCTTTGTTAAAACTACAGTTAAAAGAGGCTCAGAATAAATTGACTGACTTGTATCAGTCTAAAAAAAGTGATACAGATGGTGGCTGAAGCAGCACCTACTGTTGGATCAGCGACAGTGCTGCCTTCTTTTCCTGTGATGTATGCTGGAGCTGCACCGAATACGCCATTTACTGCTCCTTATAGGACATGGCAGCCTCGTGGCAGGTCACGTGGCAGGGCCAGGTTTGGGGATTTTAGAGGCATGGGGAGAGGGCAGCCAGGTGCTAACGGTTGTCACAGGTGTGGCTCCAATGAACACTGGGTGAGGGAGTGCCCACACCCACAAGGGGGCGCTATACCTCCCGGTCAGCCACCTCTACATATGGCTCCAATGACTCTCCCTATAACTCAACCATTGCCTGTTTCAGTGGGTGATCAAAGACTATCACATCCTTTTGTCATTGCTCAAACCACGCCTGTCAACTTGTTAGGCAGAGATCTGCTTATCAAACTTGGTGCTACTATTCTATGTACCCCTGATGGACTTATGGTGACTTTTCCGAATGGACATACGCATTGCTGTGACACCATGAGTGGTCAATTTTTGCTGAAGGATGACACTTTACAAGTGGCTGATATTTTCTGGGCCAGATTGACTACGATGTCTGCACATGAATCTTCTGCGGCTGACTTTCTGAGATGCTGGAAGCCTTGGCTGCTTGAACTCCAGCCTTTTGTTCCACTGCCTGACCCTTTCCATGTTACCTTCCTTTATGAGAGGGGCGATCCTACCTTATATCAGGAACAATTTGAAACAGAACTTGAAGGCCAAAGTTGGTCTGTGGCTTCGGGTCCATGCTTTGTGGGGAGGAAGGGTATTGCACTGTTTGCTCATCTCACTTCAAAACAGCATAAATGGTATATGATGGAAGCTGAAGCGCTTCCACACATATCGCTTTTGTTGCATCCGAAACATCAAGCTAAAGATTTGGGGGGAATGGTTAAAAGGGGAGTTGAATTAAAGGATTGGGTTCCCACCCAGATATCTTCAGTCTCTTTTTCTCCTTCTACTCAGATGTACAAAATAGACACGCAGCTCTCTGATACTACCATTCTGGAACATTTGCAGCTTTCTAGAAATCATGGCAGAGAAAAAACAGATCATCCTGATGCAGTGGAGGCCTTAAAGGTCGTGCCTGACTCTTTGTGGTCAGATGGTCCCACTGATGTTGGTCTAGTGCAAACCACACCCATCACATTTGACATGAAACATTCTGATCCAATCTGGCGTTCTCAGTACCCACATAAACCTCAGGCTGAGGAAGGTATTGCAGACACTATTGCAGGCTTACTTGAAGCTGGAGTTTTAGAACCATCAAACTCTTCATATAACACCCCTATTCTTCCTGTGGAAAAACAAGGTACTGGTAAATACAGAATGGCACATGATTTGCGTGCTATTAATGAGGCCCTTAGAACCCCTCCCATTTCTACACCGAATCCGTATACAACTCTGGCATCACTGACTCCTGATTTAAAATGGTTTACCTGCATAGATTTGGCTAATGCATTTTTCTGTTTACCGCTCCATCCTTCTGTCAGGGATATTTTTTCATTTACATTCAGGGGCAGGAAGCTACATTATAGTAGGCTTCCGCAGGGTTTTGCTTTATCTCCAGGTATTTTTAATCAGGTGTTAAAGCAGTCATTAAGCACTGTGCAGCTCCCTCCAGACTGTGTACTGACCCAATATGTGGACGATTTACTTTTAGCATCCCCCACCGTTGAAAAGTGCATAGCAGCGACTCTAGTTGTGTTGCAACATTTGGGAAAAGAGGGATTTAAAGTCTCCCGCGATAAGCTTTAGTTGGTCAGGCAGGAAGTCCAGTTCCTGGGGCGAAGGGTGACCGCTCAAGGCGCTGGGCTGACGGACACCCACAAGAATGCTATTTTGGCCCATTCTAACCCTCTCACTGTTAAATCAATGCTGTCATTTCTGGGACTGACAAATTTTTCCAGACATTATGTGCCTAATTACACAAACCTTACCACACCACTCAGGGCTCTTGTAAATGCTCATGGTATGAAAAATCTGCATGCTAAATTAGAATGGGACATACCGGCTGAGGAGGCATTTATTAAGTTGAAACAGGCTCTAGCACAAGCAGCTGATTTAGCCACTCCTGACTATACATGTCCATTTTTTCTTAACACATCAGAAACAGATGAGGTGGTTAATGGGATTTTGTTTCAGAAAAAAGGTGGTCAGAGATACATTCTTATGTATCTTAGCATAAAGCTGCAAGCTATTGAAATGAGACAGCCACCTTGCACGAGACATGCAGCAGGAATTGCACACCTAGTGGAGAAAACTTCACACATTGTTACTTTGCGTCAGCAGCGGATTAGCAGAGTTTTGGAGGCACCAAACATTATTTTTACGCATGAAGGAATAAACATGGCTGAACAAATCACCGCCTCTGGGGAGCAGCATGACTGTGTCAGGCTGAATTCTGTTGCTCAAAAAATACGTCCTGACTTACGGTCTGATCCCTTATCTACAGGTTTTGTGCTCTATACAGATGGGTGTTGTTTTAGAGATGGACAGGGCCAGTTAAAATCAGGTTTTGCAGTTGTTGAGCAGAATGGAGATTCACTACATACTGTCGTGTCAGGGAAGCTGGACGGCAAGCAGAGCGCACAGCATGCTGAGATAAGGGCTCTTATTGAAGCATGCAAATGGAGAAGAGATAAAGACGTCACGATTTACACTGATTCGAACTACGGGTTTTCTGTTATACATTATGAATTACCACAGTGGAGGAGAGCAGTTTTGTTACTGCTATTGGGGTCAAAGCAAGGCTGACACTGTTGACGCGTGGGGAAATAGGGCGTCATCGAGCGGTCTAATTCAACTTTAAATTTACAGCTGGCAGAGAACCTCAGGTGTCATCGCATCCTGACCCGGACCCTCGCAGTGATCATCAGCATCTGAAGGGCCTGGTCTCCTTTTTCCTTCCGACCCCTCTCCTGTCCCTCACGCTGCAGCAGCTCTCTGCTGACCTGGGAGAATCTCTTTGCAGCGGGTGGTGTCGGTTCTGACTAGGCGGTGTCGACTGCCGAAGCCAGGAGGCGGGGCCTGACCCACCCAGAAGATTGGTTGAAGTTGCTGTATTCATCCAGTGTAATCTATATGTGATAAAAAATTGGGCGAGATAAGCAATTTGGACTTGCTTTTCTCGAAGAGGGATTGTACCGAAGAGAAGAGATCGCAAGAAATCAAACACATTTCACAGCAGGTTTTGACCACCTCACAATCGGTGGGGGAAGCTATTGGAGGCCTGTCTGTGCATTTGTGTTTACTGGGGGAAATGTTCAGTTAATGAAGTAACTGTCATTTCAGTGAGGGCGATCTGCAGAAAAGACAGTAACTTTGGGAAAATAAAGACTCCACTGTACTGAATCATTTCATCACTCTGGTAGCCACCTGCTGCCAGAGAAATAAACAAGAGCGAAGACTAGAGAACAAAATAATAAAGACTGAACACTTACTAATCATTTTTCTTGTATTTTACAGGTTGTCTAACCGATTTTTATTTACAGGTGCAGATTGCTAGACACTGCCTAAGAGGGTGTCAAATAATTTTTAAGTAGTCTATTTGTAAGATTTTTTCTTAATATTTAGTATTTACGGTTTTATAAAACTTTTTTAGTAATGAGATAAAATATTTTAAGGAGTGTTTAAAGTATAATCAGGTTCACTGACTAATAATTCTTGTTTTACTTATTCTTTTTTCATTATGATGTGGTTTTTGTAGGATGTTTTTGGGGTTGGTGACAATTGCTAGAGTTTGCTTTTACTAAAAGAATATTGAGAATTAGGTTAAAACATAAAAAACAATAATAATAAATAAAAAAAAAATATTGCTTAAAGGTAAGGATAAAAAAACAGACACTCTTCTCATTTTGAATGATCAGGTTAGAAAGAGGGACAAATTTGTTAAATAATGTTTGGTAAATGGAAGACTCTGGCAATGTCTATAATGGTTTCTTTAGCAGTATTTGTGTCAACTGTGGTGTTATGTGGATGTTGTTGTATTCCTTGTATACGTTCTTTGCTCACAAAGTGTATTGAAAAAGCTGTTGGTGATAAATGTGCAAGGTCAATATCTGTTAATACCTCACATGGAGCCTGAAGGGGAAGTACAGAGGAGTGATCAATCTATTTGAAAAATAGATTGAAAAAGGGATTTGTTGTATTCTACTTTTTTTGAGGCTATTTTTATTATGCAGTACATATGTTTTAATTATATCTTTTTTAAGCTTTAGAAGTAATAGGCCTGTTTATATTATTCAGGGTAGTAAAACATGACTCTGTTACCAGTATTTTATAGGGTTGAAGGTTTTAAGTAAACAAACTCTTGAGTAAAGATATGAATTGAAAGCAGGGAGGATCAGCTATAACTCTAAGTCATGTTATAACCCAGTTCATAGTAAGGCCAAGAGACCTGGAGAAAATAAATGGCCTGTCAAGATGTAGAAGGAGGAGAGAGGAGTCACGTGATATGTTCTTTGTTCTTCTTGAAATAAAAATGGTACAGCCTTGTAAGAGAACGAGTCAGTCAGATCTTGTCTGACTCCCATCTGCAGGTGCGTCTCTTCCAAAACAGATCTGATTTTGTGTGTTTTTTGTAACTCTTTGTCTCTCAGCTCTGGGTCTTATTTTGAAACAGTTCCCGTTGGGGTTTTTGGAGTTCGGCGCCCCCACCTCTCTGAGCAGGAAGTGAGTTGCAGAGCACATTGTGAGAAAAGCCGACACCCCTCATGCCCTTAATGTGTATTTTGTCTATTTTGACCATAGATTTAATATTTAACAAATAATTTATTTACTGTTTCAGTCACACCCCTCCCCTTTACAATGGTTCATTCCACCTGTCCTTCCGAGCTGCTTGCTAGCAGTGTTGCCAACTTAGCGACTTTGTCTAACGACTTTTCGACCCCCTTAACGACTTTTTCCCCCAAAAAGCACCTAGCGACAAGTCTAGCAACATTTCTGACCATCCTTAGCTCCTTTCTGTGAAACTTTGTCGCCGATATTTCCAGCAGTTTAGAGACCCAGCCTGCTCCTTCCCGACCCTCAGAAATAGAATGATCTGTGTATGTCTGTGCAGCATGATCAGACTATGTCCACTGACCAATCATAAACCTTTTTCGGTTCATTTCATCCACACACAAACGAAGTTGTTTTGTAGTTGATGTCAATTCAAAAGTAAAAAATAAACCTGCATGTATATAGACCGATCTTTCAACAGGAATTATGGCAGAAGCTTGTCTGTACTACGCTGCATCGCACATTCAAGGAACGTTCGAAATGTATGGCGAGTTCAAAAGCGTAGGATATTTAAAACTTATGACAAAAAACCCACCGAAAATAATACCATAAGCAATAAACTTCTGTTTCTGGCAGTTGGCAAGAAACATTTGATGCATGCTAAATATGCCCTACTTATTTTTACAAAGTACTAAAAAACAAACAAACATCTACAGGTCCTTCTCAAAAAATTTGCATATTGTGATAAAGTTCATTCTTTATCATAATGTAATGATAAAAATTAAACTTTCATATATTTTAGATTCATTGCACACCAACTGAAATATTTCAGGTCTTTTATTGTTTTAAAACTGATGATTTTGGCATACAGCTCATGAAAACCCAAAATTCCTATCTTAAAAAATTACCATATCATGAAAAGGTTCTCTAAACGAGCTATTAACCTAATCATCTGAATCAACTAATTAACTCTAAATACCTCCAAAATATATCCTGAGGCTTTTAAAAACTCCCAGCCTGGTTCATTACTCAATCATGGGTAAGACTGCCGACCTGACTGATGCCCAGAAGGCCATCATTGACACCCTCAAGGAAGAGGGTAAGACACAGAAAGAAATTTCTGAATGAATAGGCTGTTCCCAGAGTGCTGTATCAAGGCACCTCAGTGGGAAGTCTGTGGGAAGGAAAAAGTGTGGCAGAAAACGCTGCACAACGAGAAGAGGTGACCGGACCCTGAGGAAGATTGTGGAGAAGGACCGATTCCAGACCTTGGGGGACCTGCGGAAGCAGTGGACTGAGAGTTTCTAAAACTCTAGCATAGGCCATTATTAAAAAAAACAATAAAGTATATTTTTAGTTTTAATTAAATTAATAAGATATTGTAATGAAAATGAATTGCTTAGCATGTGCACTCCCAGGTTCCGTATGTTTGAAACCACACGAGTAATATCTGTTCAACCTGCAACTGCGGGCTTATTATACACAATATCATAGGAAAGTATGTGCACCATTACAGATGTCTTCTCTTTCTGCTTTTTTTCAGATTAATCAACAAGAAAAGTTATGATCACACAAAGATAACTTGAGTAAATACATTACGCATTCTAGCCTTCTCTGCTTTGCAGAAGTTTAACCAACCTCGCTATGGTCACACTGTGGTTTCTCAATCAGACTGAAGTAGCTACAGACTTGGAATAGCCCACTCCAAAACCTTCATTTTCGTTTTGTTTTGTTTTTAGCAGCTCGGAGGTGGACTTGCTGGTGTTCTTTGGTTTCTTGTCCAGCTACAGAACCCAACTGTGCTTGAGCTTAATTTTCTTCTAGAAAGCAGAATTTATCCATCCTAAAGCAGCAAAGCAGGGCCAAACCATAACACTACCACCACCATGTTTAACTGTAGGTACGACATTCTTTAAAGTTCAAATTATATTTTCACTTCACAAATAAAATCCTGATTTTAAAGCTGCTTTGTGTATTTTCTCGTCCTATCTTTGTCCGGTATCAACATTTGTTTGATGATCTAAAACATTTAAGTAAAAAAAAAGCAAAAACATGAAATACTTTTATACACTGTATATCTCAGAGTGTTCTAATGAGATTTGATGTCCTTCTCTTTACTAAGACTTTTTAACTTGCCCACACATTATCAAGCAACCAGATGGCTCCAACTTTTACAGATTAGACCCTCTGTCGGCGGTGTTGGAGAGGACAATGCCATCCAGGTCAAGGACAAAAAGGTCCAACATTTTACTGTATACTTTACACTTAAACACTGTACTGTTCATCTTAAAGCAAGACCACAGTTTTATTTATCTAACAGTTTTGTTTTTAGTTTCGGATCTAATTGGAACAACACATTTTCATTTTAAGTAATTCTTTGCAAACATGTTTCATATCTTCTGTATTTTTCAGATAATCCTCTAAATTGAGTGTCCATAACTTCCCTCTGAGATGAACAAAGAGTTTTGATTCCGACTTGGATTTGGAGGAACGTGCAGATGTTGAAACGCCAGTAATTCCTGTTATTAGATCAGAGCCTACAAGGCTGCAGGTCTTGTGCAGGAATGATATCCAGATACCGTACTCACATTTGGAATGGTCAGAATTACTAGAACGCCTAGTTTTGAGCCCAGATGCACACCAGCGGAAGACGGATCATGCTTTTTTCAATATAAATACAGGAGAGACAGTGGAGTGTTTGTTTGCATGCGTACATTTTGCATCTGGACAGTGACTCCTACTGAGTAGGGACGGTGTCAGAACTTTACAAACTAGCTCTTTAAGACCTAACTGCAGAGTCACACATAAGGGAGGAAGGACTTTACTAAAGTTTCCTTCATAGTAGTCCAACCACCTCTCTGCCGAAAATGTACCAACGGTAAAATAATATTAATAATAAAATAACTTTTAGGTCTTAATGTGACTTCTTCTAACATATACTCACATCTGTGATGGAGGGACAGAGGCAGCACATACCACAACACAATAAGTCAGCTATGATCCATTAAGTCTCTGTGTCATGAGACTTTATATCATGTGATTGTGTCATAAAGGCACTGAATGAATATCTACCTATTAACAATTGATACTGTGTCTTTAAGTATTAGTTTTATGCTCATATGGGTCTTCTTGCATTATCAGTAAACAGAAGTACTACTGCTCCTGGATTTTCTCCCATTTTGTCATGTTCCAACCACAAACTGCAGGGGATTTTATCACAATTTTATGCAACAGACAAATACAAAGAAAGAAGCTTATAATGATGCTTCGGGCACTGACTAAACTCCGCAATTGGTAAGTTATACGGTTAAAACACACCTGAGTTTTACCTTATTTTGTGTATGGTATGAGGATTAATTACTAAAGTCATGTCTGTAACAAATACAACATGCTTCACACAGAATAGGACGTTTATATTCAAAGGGACTACGTTTTATATTATTTTTAATGTGTGCATTTTATGCTAGGTATATTTGTTAAATGCCATTTAATAAGTATATAATTAACCATCTGTTGTGGGCATTCTTGGCAGTTTTTCTGAGGCTTTTATATAGTATACACTACCGTTCAAAAGTTTGGGGTCACCCAAACAATTTTGTGTTTTCCATGAAAAGTCACACTTATTCACCACCATACGTTGTGAAATGAATAGAAAATAGAGTCAAGACATTGACAAGGTTAGAAATAATGATTTGTATTTGAAAGAAGATTTTTTTTACATCAAACTTTGCTTTTGTCAAAGAATCCTCCATTTGCAGCAATTACAGCATTGCAGACCTTTGGCATTCTAGCTGTTAATTTGTTGAGGTAATCTGGAGAAATTGCACCCCACGCTTCTAGAAGCAGCTCCCACAATTTGGATTGGTTGGATGGGCACTTCTTGCGTACCATACGGTCAAGCTGCTCCCACAACAGCTCAATGGGGTTCAAATCTGGTGACTGCGCTGGCCACTCCATTACCGATAGAATACCAGCTGCCTGCTTCTTCTCTAAATAGTTCTTGCACAATTTGGAGGTGTGTTTTGGGTCATTGTCCTGTTGTAGGATGAAATTGGCTCCAATTAAGCGCTGTCCACTGGGTATAGCATGGCGTTGCAAAATGGAGTGATAGCCTTCCTTATTCAGAATCCCTTTTACCCTGTACAAATCTCCCACCTTACCAGCACCAAAGCAACCCCAGACCATCACATTACCTCCACCATGCTTAACAGATGGCGTCAGGCATTCTTCCAGCATCTTTTCAGTTGTTATGCGTCTCACAAACGTTCTTCTTTGTGATCCAAACACCTCAAACTTGGATTCATCCGTCCACAACACTTTTTTCCAGTCTTCCTCTGTCCAATGTCTGTGTTCTTTTGCCCATCTTAATCTTTTTCTTTTATTGGCCAGTCTCAGATATGGCTTTTTCTTTGCCACTCTGCCCTGAAGCCCAGAATCCCGCAGCCGCCTCTTCACTGTAGATGTTGACACTGGTGTTTTGCGGGTACTATTTAATGAAGATGCCAGTTGGGGACCTGTGAGGCCTCTGTTTCTCAAACTAGAGACTCTAATGTACTTATCTTCTTGCTCAGTTGTGCAACGCGGCCTCCCACTTCTTTTTCTACTCTGGTTAGAGCCTGTTTGTGCTGTCCTCTGAAGGGAGTAGTACACACCGTTGTAGGAAATCTTCAATTTCTTAGCAATTTCTCGCATGGAATAGCCTTCATTTCTAAGAACAAGAATAGACTGTCGAGTTTCAGATGAAAGTTCTCTTTTTCTGGCCATTTTGAGCGTTTAATTGACCCCACAAATGTGATGCTCCAGAAACTCAATCTGCTCAAAGGAAGGTCAGTTTTGTAGCTTCTGTACCGAGCTAAACTGTTTTCAGATGTGTGAACATGATTGCACAAGGGGTTTTCTAATCATCAATTAGCCTTCTGAGCCAATGAGCAAACACATTGTACCATTAGAACACTGGAGTGATAGTTGCTGGAAATGGGCCTCTATACACCTATGTAGATATTGCACCAAAAACCAGACCTTTTTCAGCTAGAATAGTCATTTACCACATTAGCAATGTATAGAGTGTATTTCTTTAAAGTTAAGACTAGTTTAAAGTTATCTTCATTGAAAAGTACAGTGCTTTTCCTTCAAAAATAAGGACATTTCAATGTGACCCCAAACTTTTGAACGGTAGTGTATATCGATATCGGAATTATATGATATCGACCAAAATTAAGAAATATATCGTGATATAAGTTTTGGCCATATTGTCCAGCCCTAATATATATATATATATATATATATATATATATATATATATATAGCTGTGAATATCGGTAGACTGAGCCGGACCAAGTTGAGAATATATACATTATGTTGAAAGAAATGTTTTACTGTAACAAGGTACTAAACTTTGGTTTTATTGTTCAGTCATAACACATGCTTCACCTCTTTCCTCAGCAGTAGGTACATATATGACCGATACATACATGGATTTGTTTTGCTTCAGGTTATGTAATCACCTTAAAGATGCATTATGTAATATTTTGTTAAAATAAAACCATTTAGTAACTATTTCTTGAATTCATAGCCACCAGGGTGGCAGCAGGGGTGGCAAGGCTTTCTTTTAGGGTGGCCACCCTATGCCCTGCCAGTAGATCCACCCGTGCCTTCTTGTCAGTATAGGTTGGCATCCATATCTTGGTTGGTCTGCAGGTGCTCCATTCTCTCTCCATATTCAGATGAAAGATTGAACAGAGCTCTGGGAGATGTCCAAAGCTTGGGATATTGTTGTAGAACCCAACTCTGCTTTAAACTTCTCCCCAAAACAATGTATCCTTCTCCTTCCAGTTCACAATTCCTTTAAAATTGTGAACTATTTTGGGTTTTCATATCACATAAAATCTTAGTGAAATACACTAATATGTGTGATGTGATGTGACAAAATGTGATAAGGCTGAATACTTTTCCCGAGGCATTGTTACAAATCAGGGAGCACATTTGGAAATAAGGGAAAAAAGGAGCTAAAATTTTTGGCATGACATCTTTTTTAATAATCTTAGTCTATTTTGCAACAAACATTAATTCTTAACTTTAGAAGCAGGAATATTCCACACCTACACAAATCCACACTATAATATCAAGAAGGTTAAAGATAAATGCTGCTACTTTTGCTTCTTTTTCAGACTTTTGTTTCCTTTAATTTTGATAACTCTGAATGAAAACCCAAACTCCAGTGTCTCAGAAAATTAGAATATTGTGAAAAAATGAAATATTGGAAATTCATGGTGTCACGCTCTAATCGGATAATTAACTCTAAACATCTTCAAAGGTTTTCTGAGCCTCTAATTGGTCTCAGTCTGGGTTAGTATGACACAATCATGGAGAACACTGCTCACTGGACAGAAACCCAGAAGACCGTCATTGGCACCCTCCACAAGGAGGGGAGCCACATAAGACCATTGCAAGCATATTCATATAGATTTGAGTGGAAGGCAAAGGTGCACCAGCAACAGGGATAACTGCAGCTTTGAGCAAAATCCATTCAAGAACTTGGAGAAGCTTCACAAAGAGTGTACTGAGGCTGGAGTTAGAGCATGAAGATCCAACATGCACACACAAATCCTACAGATGGGCTATAAATGTAAAATTCGTTATGTCAAGCCATTCCTGAACAACAGACATTAAAAGCATGTTACCCGAGCTAAGGAGGAAAATACCAGAACTGTCCAAAGTCCTCTTTTCAGATGAAAGTAAAGTTTACATTTCATTTAGAAATCAAGGTCCCAGAGTCTGAAAGAATAGTGGAGAGGACCAGAAGTGTGAGGTTCCAGTGTAATGTTTCCACAGTCAGTGATGATCTGGGGTGCCATGTCATCTGGTGGTTCTGGTCCACTGGGTTTTCTAAAGTCCACAGTCAATGCAGTCATCCACCAGGACTTTTTAGAGTTCTTCATGCTTCATTCTGCTGACAAGCTTTATGGAAATGCTGATTTCCTTTTCCAGCAGGACTTGGTACTGATCCACATTGCTAAAGGTACCAAAAGCTGCTTCAGTGACCATGGTGGTACTCAGCTTGATTGGCCAGCAAACTGGTCAGACCGTTAACAAGAAGAAGATGAAAGACACTAGAACCAACAATGCAGATGACCTGAAGGCTCCTATCAAAGCAACCTGAGCTTCCAGAACACCTCAGAAGAATCACAGGCTGATCTCCTCCATGCCATGCTGTGTTGATGCAGGAATTCACGCGAAAGGAGCCCCAACCCAGTATTGAATGCATAGAAATGAAGCCTGATATTTATGTTTAGAATTTCCATTTTTATTTATCTTATATAATTTTCTGAGACATTGAATTATGAGGTTTCATTCTCTGTAGGTATAATCATCACAACTAAAAGAACTAAAGGCTTGAAATATTTCACTCTATGTATATTGAATGTAGAAAATATATAGGTTTCACTTTCTTAAATAAGTGGAAAAAAATGTCGAACTTTTTCAAGATATTCTAACCTTTTCACATGTACTCAGTACCACGTTCAACAGATTTGACGGCTTCATTTTTCCTTGTAATAAATGAGGTGAAGGATCACTGCCTGCAGGCTGAACCCACTTTTCACCTAGCATCCTGACTTGTGTGTTTTTGAAGTGAAAAAAATATACTTTGAGCAGTTTAATTGCCTTAACGATCTGTTCAGAGCTAAGAATATTTACACCCAAAGCACTTAATTGGAAGGTTTGCAGGAAGTTCAGTCTCAGTTCATCAGCTTAATCATGCCTTTAACAAAAAAGAAACTGGCTCAGCTAAACATCTCGTCACTTTGGCAGTCCATTTAACACTTGATGCTCTTTGATGGTTGAAACATCCAAGCTTTTTAATGCAAATTTTCTTTTTCAATTATTTTACTTATTGTTAGACATGTTTTTGCAGTAATCAATTAAACCAGTAATCGATTCATCCGTAAACAGTTGTGGGAGGAAACTGGAGTACCAGGAGATACCCCCATATGCTCAAGGAGAACATGCAAACTCCAAAGGGAAAGGCCCAAGTCAGGATTTCAACCCAGGGCTTTCTTGTTGCAAAGAAACAGTGCTAACAAACGCCCCACCATGCAGCCTACACTTTAACACAGTCACTGAAAAGAAAACAGAACTACTTCATGTCATAATATTTCCTTCTAAAAACAATTATGGCTTAGTAACAAACACTGGTTCAAGGAATATCTGACCAGAGGACAGTTTCCAAGCTTATACCTGGATGGTCTAACTAAGCCAGTGTATATCACATTGGTTGAATGTTTACCATTTATACAATAAGTTGTCCCCATCCAGATCCTTTAAAGGAACATATGGAATTAAAAAGTGCATCAGAGCACTCTGCATGACTCCTCAGACTCGGTGTTCCAATAGGAGACAAGGAGGCAGCGAAGTGAAAAGTATGCAGATCGGGGACTCAGCCTTTAGAAATATGGGGGGGGGGGGGGTTCCCTGCAGACTGAGAGCTATCTTTATTAACCTCACATTGTGTGTGTTGTGTATCTCAGGAAGCTGCTGTCTGTAAGGATGACACGGATTAAAACCCCCCGCAGCCAGCGGTGTGACTCTGAATAGACGCAGAAGCAGCAGAACCTACCCGTATGCGTGCGCGTGTGGATCTTGAGGTTCTCGGAGCGTGCAAACATCTTGCCGCAGTTGGGAAATGCGCACGAGAAGGGCTTCTCCCCGGTGTGCACGCGGATGTGGTTGATGAGTTTGTATTTGGCTTTGAACGCCTTCCCGCCGCGCAGACACTCGTCCCACATGCAGACATGACTGAGGCTCTCCAGCCCTGCTGCTACGTGCTCGCTGGTGACGTGGTCCACGAGCTCGGGCATGGAGCTGAAAGTTTGCTCGCAGACGGATGTCGCTGTCCGCCCGAGCCTCTGCTTCGAAGAAGTTCGGCCAATCCATTTGCACACCAACTCGGTTTTTACGGTGGGGCCTTTGGAGAAATCCAGCAGGCCGTCCATCCCACCCCCGGCTGGAGTGTCAGCACAGGCGGAGACATTCGTAGCTTTCGCTTGGGGTGGGGAGACGATGCTCGAAGCCCCGGAGTTGTTGTTCCCCAAAGGAGAGACGAGGCCATTGTGCCTGGCCACCACGGCCATCCGCTTCATGCTCCGCTCCTTTCCCCGAATAGCCTACACTCCTCGTTTTTCCTAAAATGACTTAATTATAAATGACAATGCGCTTATTGCACTCCTGTTTTCTCTCGGTGGTGGAGTTTCACCAACAGCGCATGCGGCAGCGTCTTTACCCCCCGCTGTTCGACGTTAGATCCCGAGAGTCAAGCCTCCATGCTTCTATTTACTGTGAATGGAGGTCAACGGATTCGAAGGAATAGACCAGGCTGCGGTCTAACCAGCGGAGGGGCGTCCTTGTCTCCTTTCCTTGCACCCTTCGTCCAATTTCACTTTCTTCCTATTTGCTAACAGTCCCTCAAAGTTAAAGATTCACCCTTAGAAATATTCCCAAATAGTTATTATGAGAACAAAGATACAGTTACAGCAGCCATATGCAGTAGGCTATTAAACATTAATATGCTGCTGCGTGTTTTCTATTGCAGAACTCTAGATCTTGATTTTTAGATTTTCTCCCAGTTCTCAAAATTAGTTTATTTTTAAAGCTATTATCTAATCTTAAAAAATTTAACAGATATGTTAAGTAGCCTAATGTTATTTTTTTTAAAGAAATTTCCTTTTTTTCAAGTGTTCACTGTTGCCTTGAAATATATATAGAAAAAACAGATTAGAGAGATGTTAAATTAAAAACACAAATCATGACAATCTGCTGTATTTGCACAATATTGCATTTTTAGCTATTATATTTCGGACCTTCTGTGGCATATTTACTAACCCATTGAAAACCAATGGGCCATATGGGAGCCTAAGCCCGGTCCTAATGTGGTGAACCCCATTTTATCAGGGTTAGGTTTAGAGATATGGTGTGAATTGAGTGTTTGGTTAGGCATAAATGCAGTTAATAAAATGAATAAAGTAATAATATGGGTAGAAATACGAATGTGTGTGTGTAAGTTTGAAAAGTTACAATTGCCATAACACTGGGAGAATTCACTCAGGACTTTTGATTTGTAGCAAGAAATACGTAAAAAAACACATATTCACACATATATTACAAAAATAGTTCATTTAACACTTGAAACTTCTGGCTTTGTCAGACATATAAAAATGTACATTTTAATACATGTAATAAGTTAAACATCTTGTTTTGGATGAAGATGAACAAATTATAGAATTACTTAGTTTTAAGAAATAGTACAAATAAAAAAATCACCCTGTGATTACCATTTTAAATGGTACCCAATTATGCAAATGAGTCTGCAGCAAAAGAAGAGTGTGCAGACCTTAAAAAAAGTGTTGCTTCTGGTTGATAGGCAGGGAACATGACCCCAACAGAGCGATCAGTTGATACTGTGGCTGAAGCATTGAAAGTAAGGAGACAGGAAAAGCCTACATGGTGGATTTTTAGTTTTATAAGAACAAAGAAAAATGCCACAACAAGAATGAGAATATAGGTGCTGCTGCAGCCTTGGAAGACACAAGGATCAGATGAGTCAAACAATGTTTTAGACTGGCTGTTATCAAGCAGTTCTCTTACCAGAGGCTATCAGGCCCCCAGCCCCAGTGTATGCAGTGTCAGAAACATATAGAACATGTTACATAATGTTTTAGAAGCACTTCTTCACAAGCTTATTTTATCACCAGCAGTTTGTAAAAGTGGAAAGGATTATAAAACTCACTTAACTATTCAAGAAGGCTCAGTTTAGTCAATCTGTTTCTACATCATGAAGACTCAAATTGGTCCGTATTTTGCATTCCCTTAACAAAAACCTGCACACTTCTAGTTCTGCAAATAAACCAGCATTTAAAGCTTTGCTAGTGTTGCAGCAGGAAACATGGCCCCAACAAGAGAGCTGTTAAATGGCTTAATGGAAATGATTCTAATCTAATAAGGAAGTAAATCTATGTACACAAAAACTCAACTAAACTACCATTGAGTCCTGAATTGTAGAAAACAAATGTTCAGTGGGATAAAGAGTCATGAGGCGCGGAACTATCCGCTATCGGAACTATCCGCTATCGGAACTATCCGCTATCGGAACTTCAGGATAGTTTTACCTTCACGGTATGCGCGTGGCCCTACTATGTCGAGTTCTGGCCGACAGGGCTTTTTTCAGGGCCATTTCAGGAACCAACAGAGTACCAGTCTGGGGGTATGAACTCGAAATGGCCCAATCGAGTTACTGAGCGGTAGCTGTGGTTAAGTCACGCTAAGTGGTTGTAATACAGAGGGAAATGAGCAGACGTTGCCAAACAATCTGCTTTGTAAAAATAAGAAGAGTTGCTGGCGAAGCAGTTTATAACAACAGCAAACAGAAACGCAGCAACAAGCCCTGCTTCTTCCATGTCGATCTCTTGGTATTCATGCTGCTGTGGGTGCCTTTTTCCACTGATCATGACACTACTCTCTGCTGAAATTATTGTGATATGCTAATGTCTTAGCTGATTCCTTAAAGGGCTGATTGTGTATGGAGACACGATGGTTGAGAGGAGCAGGCCAACAGATTACCCTATCAGAAAAAAATCTGCTTAAATTACCCTGAAGTTTCAATAGTGGAAACATACCTACTGTGGAGGATTGTATAAAACTAGGATTCACTGACGAATCCTGAATCTGTGTTGTTAAAGAGATGATTCTGTTGCCATACCAGTGAAATATCTAAAGAGGACTACCTGAAGAAAAGCAGCACATTTCCAAAGTCATGTTGATATGGGGCTCAATGTCAAGGAAAGAGACGGGCTGAAGGAGGTCATCGCCTCTGTGGGAAATAAACAGAAAGATATTCCATTTTTGGACACCTTTCTCATTGTCATGGTTCCTAGGTGTTTGTGTTTTGTTAATTATTTTCCTTATTTAGTTCTATTATTATGTAGAGTTATTATTTGTCTTTACTAGTTATTTCTTCTTGTTCTTAGATGTTTTTTCACCCTTGGCTCCTTTCTATTAGTATTCCTCTTTAGATAGTGTCCTTATTTATTTATTCCTTCTGTTCTCCACTGTTTCCTTTAGATTCTCCCTAGACCTATTATCCTTTCTAGTTTCTTAGAGTCTTCTGTCTCCCAGCCATTTTACCTCCTGTCCCAGTTGATTACTTCCACCTCCTCTCTCCCTCTCACCTGCATCTGCTCTCACTAATTGGTCATTGGTCTTCTCAGTCACTTCCTCATTTCCTCCCCAGTATATTCACCTCTCCTTCAGTCACTACTCGCTGGTTTGTTGTTTTTCCTCCCTTCCTGGTTCCTGCGTTCCCTGGTATCCATGTTCTCTTGCTTTCTCGTGATTACTTGTAAGTTTTGTTATTTATTATTTAATTAAACCTGAGATCATAAAAGTTCTGCATTTTGGGTCCTCTTTCAAACATGCAACCTGACACTCATTCCATCAGTCCAAAGGAAGGAGACTACTGGAAAGACCAAGAACTCGCCTGTCATGTTTCCTGGTATCTTCCTGACCCACATGCAGGACGCAAGGTAAAGGTAAGACCAGAACCAGAACCTCCAGATAACTTATATCGAGAAGTATTTTGGAAAGAGGTGGAGAGCTGAAGAGGCTTACTGTTGCAGGGTATAGTTGAGTGTGAAGGGATGTTGGATTCTGGTAGTGTGATGTTTAGAAGAGAAATAGCTTCCAGAGGTAATGTGAGTTGGGTGTGCGAGATCTGGTTGGTTATTGGAAGTGTTGGAGAGTGGGGAGGTTGGTGGCAGCTGGGGCTGGAAGGAGTAATGATCATAGTGGAGCAAGTGTGGATTTAAAAAAGGCCAGGGAGCCAGGAATCAGGTTGATGAGGTCCTGGAGTTGGTGTGGGAAACAGGATTTCAACCTGGAAGGAAAAGAGAGAGCAGAGAAAAATACTCAATAAATAACTTCACTCTAGAGCTAAATGATCAGTAGACATGGCTTGATTCTAACCAAGAAGGCTGACCATGAGGTGAGGACTGGTCATGTAACAGCTCCTTATGCCCTTTTTCCAATAAGATCGGCTTGACCCGGGCTGTATCGCATCAGCATGGACTGGTTGTATTTCCATTGCCATCTCAGGGACATGGCAGTGGGCGAGGACATGGGAGGGCTCAGTGTCGTAAAGTTCCAGTAAAATAAGTAATCACTCACCGTTTTCCGACAATATGGATGCCAATTCTGGTATCTAGCCCACTCTCTCTCCCGTTGCTCACCGGCCTTTCACCATAAATGCTGTCCATTTCTGCAAAGACTTCCAGTGCTTGTGGTCTGCCCCACTCTTGCCATTGTGGTCCTTCATGGCACGCTATTTGCACTTTAATTTATTAGTTTCCCCCAGCAATGTTTTCAACTCCACTGGAAGCCATTTTGAGACATCACTTCACACGCACACCACCAGGCCAATCAATGGCTACCGCTACACAGGTAGGCGTGTAATTGCCATAGGTTGGGTCGCCACGGGCTGCCTCAGACTGAATGGAAAAGGGGCATTATATATTCCGCAGGTAATCAGCTGATTACCAACATGTGTGTCAGGTCTGCCCATCATCTCCAACAAGGATCCTCTGTGGGGGAAGATCCCACTCTTATAAGAGCAAGCACACAAACACACAAATCCTGACATCACTGGAGGGACTAAAATGCCCCTTTTCCACTAGGGTGGGCTTGGCCCGGCCCAAGTTGAGTCGGCCTGTATTTAGCACATTTCCACAACCTTTGTCTGGGCCGAGTCGACCCCTTTTTTCAGACTACCTCTGTCTCAGTCCGAAGAGGGCCGAGGCGACCCAACACGCCCATCTGTGGACTGATCGGTCTAGTAAAGTGATGTCTCTCTCAGTCCTACCTACGTAGTGGTAGGTAGTGGATCCTCCAGAATGCACTAGAGAGTGTCGCTGGGGAGAGGGATGCCTGGTCTCTGCGCTCTGCGTTGCGCGGGATCAGGACCCGGGAGCTGGTACAACTTGGTGTCCAGATGCTGGCTGAGCCCGGCCTGGGGATGCTGTCCGTCCCCTGCAGCTATCGGTGGGGCGCCCCAACGTAGGGCAGGGGTGGGGCGCTGGGATGTTGGCGGTGGGGATTGGCTTAGGGTGGTGGCGGCGCATGGCGGCCGGCCGCGGCCCCTGCAGTGCCGGGGGCCCCTCGTCGGCCGGTCCCTTGTCGGGTCCCTGCTGGGGGGTGGGGTGCCCCTGGGCCCCGGCTCTCCCGGTCCATTGACGGTGGGCCCCGTGGGTTCATCACTGCTGCCCCCCGGGCCCCTGCATAGTAGCAGCTGGACGTTCCCCTGGGGTTCTCCTTTGCTCCACTCTTGGGGGATGCGGTCGGCCCCGCCCGGGTCCGCCTGGGGCTCTAGGGGTCCTTTGGACCTCTTTGCTCCGATCTCCTTCATGTCTGCATCGATTCCTGGGAGATGGATTGATGCCTGCTCACACAAACTATCGAACACTCTTATGGAGAAACCTTATATGCACCAGCATGCTAACACACACACATAGATGTGGGGTCTCCGGTGTTTAAGGATATATTCTTGGGCTGAGGTTATCATTACTAGAGGTTGATTAATCGGTACCATGAGTTTTTCTGTGACGTTGTTGTATTTTTATATCTATTTTTGTGCGATGTGGTTGTGTAATTCTTAGTTCACAATGTTTGGTTTGTTTTGTCAATGTTCCTTTTTCGTGTTTTGTCTTGTTTTTCCCCTCTCTCTGCCGTCCTGTGGGTATGGAGGCAGAGTTCAATGTCTTCCTGTGTTTTCTTTGTTCCCCTTCCTCTCTTGTATTTTCAACTCACCCTCTCTCTTGACTTTTTGTTTCCTACCTCTCTTCATCTTCCTTCTTACTTCTCCTTAATTTTCCATCTCAGTGTCCATAACATCAGGAAATAAAAACCCCAACAATTCATAATAAAGATTTTTCACACATATATCAAGTGGAGTACTATAGCAAAAGCTGTACTGCTCCGCTTGTGAAAGTAAATCTGTTGGGCTTCTACTTGGTACTCAGACACCAATTCTGAGCTCCACACTGCCAAACAGGACGCGCAAAAAAAAAAAAATTAATAATCCACTTTGCTGTGGTTTGCTGGGGTGCAGACAGCTCGGACTGAGACAGGGAGAGACTGAACAGGGTAGTGAAGAGAGCCAGCTCGGTCCTGGGCTGCCCACTGGACTCTGTGGAGGAAGTGAGTGAGAGGAGGATGCTGGCGAAGTTGACCTTAATCTTAGACAACTCCTCTCACCCTCTGCACCTGATTGTGGAGGCTCTCAGCAGTCCCTTCAGCGGACGGTTAAAACATCCACGATGCAAAACGGAACATTTTTGTAGATCATTTATTGTATGGGGTACCGGGCCCCTTGATACGGGCTGTTAGGTCCCTGTACGACAGGTGCCAGAGTTTGGTTCGCATTGCCGGCAGTAAGTCGGGCTTGTTCCCAGTGAGAGTTGGACTCCGCCAAGGTTGCCCTTTGTCACTGATCCTGTTCCTAACTTTTATGGACAGTATCTCTAGGCGCAGCCAAGGCGTTGAGGGGATCCATTTTGGTGGCCTCAGGATCGGGTCTCTGCTTTTTGCAGATGACGTGGTCCTGTTGGCTTCATCGGAACGTGATCTACAGCTTTCGCTGGAGCGGTTCGCAGCCGAGTGTGAAGCGGCTGGGATGAGAATCAGCACCTCCAAATCCGAGGCCATGGTCTTGAGCCGGAAAAGGGTGGTGCCTTCTCTGGGTCGGGGGATGGGGTCCTTCCCCAAGTGGAGGAGTTTAAGTATCTGGGGGTCTTGTTCACGAATGAGGGAAAAATGGAGCAGGAGATCAATAGACGGATTGGTGGGGCATCTGCAGTTATGCGGGCGCTTTAAAGGTCTGTCGTGGTGAAGAGAGAGCGGAGCCAAAAGGCGAAGCTCTCGATTTACCGGTCGATCTACGTTCCTACCCTCATCTATGGTCACGAACTCTGGGTGGTGACCGAAAGAACGAGATCACGGATACAAGCGGCTGAAATTAGTTTCCTCCGCAGAGTGTCTGGGCTCTCCCTTAGAGATAGGGTGAGAAGCTCAGTCATCCGGAGGGGGCTCAGAGTAGAGCTGCTGCTTCTCCACATCGAGAGGAGTCAGTTGAGGTGGCTCGGGCATCTGGTCAGGATGCCTCCTGGACGCCTCCCTGGTGAGGTGTTTCAGGCACATCTCACCGGGAGGAGGCCCAGGGGAAGGACCAGGACACGCTGGATGGACCATGTTTCTTGGCTGGCCTGGGAGCGCCTTGGGGTTCCTCCTGAGGAGCTGGAACAAGTGGCTGGGGAGAGGAAGTCTGGGTCTCTTTGCTTAGGCTGCTGCCCCCGCGACCCGACCCCGGATAAGCGGAAGAAAATGGATGGATGGATTTATTCCCACCTCTGTGAGACTCTATAACTACACTCTTTAACTGCTGTTGCTCAGTACAATATCCCATTGTGTATTGTAAATTTATTTTTATTTATGTACAGTTCCTTTTGTAAACTCATTTTTTTTGTATTTTATTCTACTTATTTCATCCTCCACCAGTGTTATATTGCAGTCTGTCTTTTACCTCTGCACCTTATTCCTTTTAAAAGTATTTCTTATCTTATCTTTCAAGGTTCACAGGAAGCCGGACTCTATCCCAGCAGTAGACAAGATGCGGGAAACATCATGGACAATCCATCACAGGACCAACATGGAGATGTACTGGACAAAAACCACACACACTCACTCACACCTTGTGAGATTCTGTGTATCTGTGTCCAGAGGGCATGGTTGGCTCCTCCACCTTTCTCCCATGCAGAGTATGGCAGGTAGTAGCAGCTTCAAGTGCAAGCAATCAGGTCAATCAAGGAGGTCTTCAAAAGAGGAGCGGTTACCTGAACCAGACGACAGATGGTTAAACACTGTAGAATGGTAATCAGGCCAGTTTTTTTGCTCCTGATCACTTGCTACCCTCTTGGACCCCCGATTCAAGGGGCTAGGATTTTTCAGTCCAACGAAAGTATCTGAAGCGATAAAGTGACTGACCTCTGAGTGTGCAGCAATGATGCATTCGAATCAAAGCAGAGAGGAAATCCCCCAGGCTTCCACCTCTCATGATGTCATTGGAGGTAATCTACCATTTCGCCATTGTGACATCAATTATTCCTATTAGAACACTAACTAACATGATCTGTGGTTTCCTTTTAGGTAGCAAACTGTGGCATCGTTTAGATGTCAGTGCCCAGGAGGCAAAGCGGAATCAAAATTTCACAGCAGATGCCACTGGAGGTCCAGCACTACCTTTCTGAGCCAAATATTAGCAGGCTGGAAAACCCCCTGGAGTATTGGGGAAAAGCAAAAATGAATGTACCCGAATTTATATAGTCTAGCACTTGTGTTTTTGTGTACGCCAGCATCTTCTGTGCATTGTGAATGAGTGTTTTCGAAGGCTGGGGAGGTGGTGTCAAAAAAAAGGAATCGCTTAAAACCCAAAACTTTTGAGAAACTGCTATTTTTGAATAAAAATGAATAAAGTCTCCCCTGTTCTGTACCTCATTGCCCAAGTTACACAATCCTTTTCAGTGCTCTATTCCTAGTTCCACAAGCATTTTTACTTTCCTCTCCCTGCTTAAGCCCATGCCTTTTGCCTCAAGTGACAGAAAAACATTACACAACCGACCATAATATTTATTACTGTTTTGGGATAATTTATAGACAGAATACATATATTTTATTTTTTAGATTTTTATAAAGCTTTTGACACTGGAGCATCAATTTATTTTCAAGTTCTATTTGGAGTTACTTCAACCATCAGAACTATGTACAGAAATGTTAATAGCTCAGCAAGGTTAGTCGGTGGGACTTGCCCTAGATTTGATGATTTGAGATGTATCAGACAGTGCTGCCCTCTCTCTCCATACCTGTTTTTACTAGTGGCTCAAGTTCTTGCTGACAAAATTAGATCTAGTATGATAAAAGGCTTTTCTTTGTTTGGTAAAGATCTTATTACTCAACTGGCTGATACTACCTTGTTTTTGAAGAACAAAATCCAAATTGGTGCTGCACTGGACTTAATATAAGTATTCTCTGACACTTGTGGGTTGAGGCTTAACATAGACAAATGTTAACTTATGGCTATAAAGGAATGCCCTCATATCCCTATTTGTAATATACAAGTCAAGGATGAAGTGTGGTATCTGTGGTTAATACTAAGGATAAACAAAACAGTTTTAAATCTGGAACTTATTATACAGAAAACTCAAATGAAATTGAACCAATGGCTACTGAGAGCTATATCCATAAGTGGCAGAATTCTGATAACCAAAGCAGAAGGACTGCCATGCCTAACAAATGCACCTTTGTCTCTCCATGTGGAGAAGAATTTCTTGAATGACATTGATAAGATGCTCCTTAACTTCATTTGGAGAAATAAGGCTGATTATCTGAGAAGATCCCCTCTCATGAATACATATAAAGAAGGTGGTATGAACTTTCTGGATTTTTGCCCTTCAAACAACACATTTAAGATTAATTGGTTGAGACATTTGCAAAAGTATTCCAGCTCCATTTGGAATGTAATACCTCTCCAGTGGCTTAAACTTTTTTTTAAACATAACTATGATGTTGACAGAATTCCTTTTAATATCTGCTTTTCGGGACATCACGTGGTGTAGTGGTAGAGTGGGCGCACCATATGCAGAGGCTATGGTCCTCGATGTGGCTGTCCCAGGTTCAATTTCCAGCCTTGGAACATGTACCACATGTCTTCTCTCTCTCCTATTCTTCCGGTCTAGCAACTTTCAAATAAAGGCCATGAGAGCCAACAAAATCTTAAAAAAAAAAAATAATCTGGTTTTCATAGACAAGCCTTTCTAGCCTGGACTCTCATTTACAAGTAAACCTTTCTCCCTTTAGGTACTTAATTCGGCACAATAAAGAAAAGTTAATTTTGCCACAAATTCCTCTTTATAGATGATTGGTTTCGCAATAATATTACACATATTGTTATGGTGTTTCGAGCAAACCCGATACCACATTTTCATCTGTTGTCCTTACTTCCTTTGATAGATACGGCTGTATGGAAAGTTTGCCATTTAAATTATACCAGAAAGAACAATAGATCAATCAGTCTTATTTCACCAGTAAATGATAACTGCTCCTCCAGCTGTCTCATATTGGGCTAAATATGTTTTATATACTTTTGTTACATTGTGGACCCTGAGCCTCCCAGTCTTCTCTCTATATATACAATAATATTCACTTTGACATTGACTTTTCAATCTGGAAGTGAAATACAGAACAGATTAAGAGGTTTATATCAGACTTAATTCTACAGGACATGAAAGTGGAACACCATTTTCAAGACTCCTCTCAATAAAATATGGGAAAATATTCAGGTTTGTTGTGCCAAAAGAGGCCTACTTTTCTCATTCCCAAGAAGCGTTAGACTGACCAATCCAGTAGGTGGCAGTAATGTACCAGTAAATAGCCTTTGTCACGTGTGCACTCCGAGCTCAATCAGTAGTATCCTGTGCAGTAGAAGAAGAAGATGCAGCGGATGACTTCCTGGATGTTCGGGTGTGAATGCAAAACACAGAAATGTCGCAGTCTCCAGACAGCAGGAGTCTTTTATCAGCTTCTTCCCAGCTCAACCTCATGGAGGTAGAATCGGTGAGGGAACCTGTTCCTGTTCTACTTTCCGCTTTAATTACGAACCGAACAGAAAACTCAAAGATGTCAACTCGCTGTCTGTCGGGTTGCAAGCGTTTTTCTGTATTTATGTTGTTGGATAGACGAGAACTAAACAAAGCAAACAAAAACTAATAAATCCGACCTGTGCATGTTTATAATGACTTCTATAAATTTAGATTAAAATGTTAGAAATAAGTGGGATTCATTATCTCTACATTCTGGAAACAGAGCTCCGCCAATTTAGGATATTAAAGGATTATTAATATGAAATCCATCTATCTATCCATCCACCGTCTATACCCGCTTAACCTTGCAGAGTCGGGGGGGGCTGTGCCTATCTCTGTCTGTAGGGCGAGAGGCAGGGTACACTATGGACAGATCACCAGTCCACTGCATGACAACACAGAGGCAGACCGAACAAACAACAATGCACACACCTAAGGAAAATTAATCTAACAGTCATGTTTTTAGACTGTGGGAGGAAGCTGGAGTACCTGGAGAGAACCCACACATGCATGGGGGTAACATGCAAATTCCATGCTGAAATACTTCAGGCCGAGATTCAAACCAAAGTTCTTGCTGCAAGGCAACAGTGATACCAATTCTAGAATGGCCTTGTCAAAGTACAGACCTAAAACTAGTGGAGAATTAGTGGAAAACGTAAAAATTGCTGATGCTTGCTGTCAAGTTTGAATGGGCTTGGGCTGTTTAGCAAGGAAGAATAAGGCAGAAGTTTCTAAGTGTTCAAGGCTTGTAGAAAACCAAAAGACCTGCTGCTGTAACGAGCTGAACACATTACTGCCACAGTTTGTAGAACTTTTATTTGTAAAAAAAATTGAGGCCATGTGTCATTTCCCTTCCACCTTACATTATGAATATGTTTTGGCCGATCACACAAAATCCCAGAGGAACATTGGGGTTTGTGGCTTTAAGATGAGGAACTATGGAAAAGCTCAGTGGGTATGAATACTTTTGCATGACATTGTATATTATCAGATGGCATCAAACCTGGAGCTCCACTTGAATGTGGTGCCTGCTAGAAGCCAGCAGATCTTAGTAGGCGGGTTTGAAAACCTCTGTTTTGGCCACTAAAGCATCCATGTGTAATGTCAGCCTTTTCTATATAGACCGCCCAGACAAAATATCACCACCTACAACATTAAAATTGCCTCCTAATCCCCTGTTTTTGTTATTGTTTGTGAAATGTATCTTTTCTTAGATTGACGATAAGGAGTTTGACATTCCCCAAGTGGACACTCCTCCCACCCTGGAGAGCATCCTCAGTCAGGTAAAATACAAATGTTTCCATTATTTGCTTTCAATCAGCATTGAAACACTGTTTTAATACACTTCTCAAAAGATGTTAGAAACTGCTTCCACCTCATAGTGAGTTGCATCAGGTGACAGCATTTGAACTGTTTCTGAGTTAAGGTCACCTAAAAGTTAATCCCAAATTTGAATTATGACAGGCTTTTATGTGTTACAGATGGAGGAAGAGGAGGACCCTTTTGTTTTGGAGGACACCTGCATATTAAACACGGACAACATGGACGCTCAGTCCTATGACACGTCCTCCTTGGCCAGCTCTGACAGTGGAGACCCTGCGCACCTCAAACGGCATGAACACACACAGAAACCTGCCTTGTTTGAAAGCTCCCTAAGCCTGCTTCCACCAATCAGCCATAACAATATGACCACTGACAGGTAAACTGACCTACCCCTTGACCTACTTGAACATGTTTAAGAGTGAATTCATGCTCTCATTAAGCAGTACCCCCTCTGCAGCAGGACGAGGATAAACTGTAAGGAACAGCTCAGTTAATGCAGCAGTATATACAGCATCCATAAAGTCCGGTAAGGACACAGTGGCTTTATTCACTTTGTTTTACATTTAATGAAAATCAGACTGAGCTGAGCAACATATGGTTTGATGTGAGAATGGGTGTAATATTTGAAGCCATTCATTTCCACTTTGAATTTGCACTGTTTACCTTTATCGAAGAGCCTGCAGGACATATTATTTGTTATAGTTTGTTCTACTAAATTATTGAATTGAAGTAGTGAAACAGAAAGTTGAGTTTTGAATGCGTTATATTCCCTATAGATGAAATGTGAAGGCCAATAGGTCAACCCTCAAAGAAAGATAGATAGACATACAGTGGGGAGAGAAATTATTTGGCAGCCACCGATTGCGCAAGTTGTTCCATTTAAAAAGAAAAAGAAGAGGTCTGTAATTTTCATCATAGGTACACTTCAACTGTGAGAGACGGTGTAAAAAAAAATCCTGGAAATTACATTGTATTATTTTTTTAAGAACTTGTTATTTATACTGTATAATGGTTCTGGATGCAACCTCAGGTCAATGACTCGATGCAATCTGCTGGGATTCCTTAAATAGGAAACTAAAACTTTAACCTAATTGGAATGTTTGTATGATTGTATTGAAATTACTTTTCTTGTAAAGTGCCTTGAGATGACATATGTTGTGAATCAGCGCCATATAAATAAACTGAATTGAATTGAATGGTGCTAGATGGTACCAAATACTTATTTTCTAATAAGTATTTGAAAAAATACTTATTTTCTGATAAGTATTTAGTCAACAACAAAAGTTCTCCTCAATACTTGTTGTGTTGTCTTTTCTCTGTGTAAAAAAAAAAAAAAATTATCTGATTCTAAATCGATTCTTATAAAAATTCCTAAAGATCGATTCGTACATCCAAAGATTAATTTAGCCCTTGAACGTTGTTTGCCCTTTATTCATTCCGGAATTGCGCCGCTCAAGGTGTTGAGTCGCTCTGTTACTTTGGTTCATATTTTTTTTCTTTTTTAAAACTTTAATTCTTCCATTTCTGGTAGAAACATTGTTTTTGTGGACAACTGTTCTCTCTGGTTTTGAATGCTGTGCAGCTGGAAGGATTTTTGCTGATACTTTTATTTTTGGACATTTGTTATGCTGCATAACCATGGCAACAAGGTGGTTTACAACTGGCAGCAGCTGATTAACATCACAAAAGCTCAAATAATACCTCAACTACAGCGACAAAACCCTGATGAGTTGAAAAGAAGACGCCATAGATCCAGAGCATCCTCTACATCAGACTGTCATACAACTACAGAGCGTCTTCAGTCAGAGGCTTCTTCAGATCTACAGAGCACTACAAGAGATCATCCCTACCCACAGCAATCAGCATCTACAACAAATCTTGAAGGAACTTGCATAATGAGTTACAACAACATTTAATTTCCCTTTGGGATTAATAAAGTAATTTTGAATTGAATTGAATTTGAATTTTACAGCTAAAGTAGGAAAAAACAAACAATCGTTTTGGGGCTTAGCTGCTAATACAGTGGTTTATGCAGTCTCCCCTGGTGAACCCCACCCACTGTTGTCATTGAATCCAGACATGTGCGCTAGGTGTAAAGAAATGTAAACAACATGACGTCGGACACTAGCGGTACTGTTAGCCTAACACCGGCTTTGAAAATGCTCGCACTAGGCTTGGTTTGGTACCATTTTGGGTTCAGAATGGACAAACAGAAAGATGAGCTTGACAGAAGCAAAGCAATTTGCAAGGCTGCCAAATGAATGTGAAGTATTATGGAAATACGACCAACCTCAGGTGTTACATGCTGCGAAATAACCAAGATCTCATGTCCAAGCCCTCCACCGAGCCGCAACACGTGAAACTGAAGCAAACTTCCAAACTGCCAGCCAGTTCTGCACGTTCTTTCAAAACAACTGAGGCTATTGCTTGCTTCATTTGCAAGAATTTGCACCCATATTCTGTTGTTGACAACAGAATATGGGTGCTACTTTCATTAGCAACCTGAAAGTAGTGGAACTGCACTATCAGGGGCGTAACCATCATCTTAGAAGTGAGGAGGACACATTTTTCAGAGGCATATTCAGTGATTTATCATTCTCCCACATTCAATCGCACCTTTCCTCAGTGGTTAGAGAACCATTTAAATCACTGTTGCACAATAAGGGGCTTGGGTATCAGCAATATTAATAGTGCTTCAAAGACTCTCCTGTCGGCTACCATCCCCAGGCCACGCCCCCCTGATATGGGAACGCGCATTGCCACAGTAAACGAGAGAGCACAAAACACCAGTCACAGTTTTCGTGAAGTAATATGGCGGAATCACCTGTATGTGAAAAATTAACAATATAAACACAAACAACTAACATAAATCATTCATCTTTGTAGCAGCCAGCTGTTTTTGCTTCTCTGTCATTGTTGAGTCCTGTTTGTTTTTAAGCTAACTTGTTTTGCAGGTCTGCCATTGGAGCTTTAACACAGGGGTCTCCCTCGGCGGAGTCAGGAACCCGAGGCGTGTCCTTCTGGACACCCTCGGTGGAGTCAGGAGCCAGGGGCGTGTCCTTCTGGACCCCCCCTGTGGAACAAGGAGTCAGGGGCGTGTCCTTCCGGACACCCCCTGGTGAAGACAGGAATCATAGGCGTGTCCTTCCAGGCACCCCCTGTGGAAACCGGAGTCAGGGGCGTGTTCTCCCGGGCACCCCCTGTGGAAACCGGAGTCAGGGGCGTGTTCTCCCGGGCACCCCCTGTGGAAACCGGAGTCAGGGGCGTGTTCTCCCGGGCACCCCCTGTGGAAACCGGAGTCAGGGGCGTGTTCTCCCGGGCACCCCCTGTGGAAACCGGAGTCAGGGGCGTGTTCTCCCGGGCACCCCCTGTGGAAACCGGAGTCAGGGGCGTGTTCTCCCGGGCACCCCCTGTGGAAACCGGAGTCAGGGGCGTGTTCTCCCGGGCACCCCCTGTGGAAACCGGAGTCAGGGGCGTGTTCTCCCGGACAACCCTGTGGAAACCGGAGTCAGGGGCGTGTTCTCCCGGGCACCCCCTGTGGAAATAGGAGTCAGGGGCGTGTTCACCTGGTCTGGCTGGGACCAAGCGAAAGTTGGCTGGGATGACTGTGGCTGCTGGGAAACTGGTTCATCCTCCTTGACCTGCGGTGGACTAGATACTAGAGTGGTGGGTGGTGGTGAGGCTTCCATGGTAGGAACGGATTTCTTTCTATTGCAGCGACGGTTACGGCGTGGCTTGGTGGCTGGGGAAGGTTCTGGAACCGTGGAGGGAGATGAGCTGTCACTTGGTGCATACTGGGAGTCAAACAAATAACGTGGGACGCAGATGGACGAGGGAACTGATGTAGAGGTCTGTGGGTCAGGACGTTCTGCAATTCACTGATGATGATTATATTCAGCATCCTCCAGCATCTCCTCTAACCCAAGCCTTTTTAAATATGGCTGCAGTCTCAAAAGTTGGCAAATACTGAGTTCTGCAACCCTTAGCCTGGTCCGTGGGTCGAGTGACCCAGGCATGGTGTCGTAAAAGAGTCTTACGGTCACATGTAACTTATTCCAGTCAGAGTTTCTGCTGGGTCCAATGGGCTGGTTCGTTCTGTCATGTTTGGTAGAATTTAAGGACCCAAATGCAGCAACAAGGAAAAACAGGAACAACAGGGAAGCCAGGAACCGGACAGGGAAAAATGACGACGAACCAGCGAGTTGTGACTGAGTGAGAACCGAATATATACTGAGGGGAGGGTGAGGATGTGAACAGAGAAGGAGCAGGAGACCAATTAAGGGAAACAGTTGCAGCTGGTGGTGATTAGAGGAAGCTGGATTAGGAGTAGAGTGGCAGAGAAGCAGAAAAGTCTTAAACAAACCAATGATAACAAGTCTTAGAGGAATCTAAAGGGAGGCTAAAGGAAACACTAGAAAACAGAAGGAAGACATAAGGAAACTCTGGAGAGAAAGAAATAAGGAAATTATCTAAAGAGAGATAAACTAAGGAAACACAAATGAGAAGGTGGACATAAACAAAGATGAACACATCTAGGAGCATGGAGGGAAAGAGAAAACAATGGAGTGCCATAAATAAATACATAAATATAATAATTAAACTGAATAAGGAAAAACTAACTTGAGACACAAAGAGGAGGAACAAAACAAGAGGGCACCTTGGGGTAAAAAGGGGAAGAAACAAGGTGGAAGGAAAAACTACAAACTCGCAACACAAAATCCAAAGACCATGACAGTGCCATTAATACGGGTAATGAGTGGAGGATCGAAGAGCTTCTCAAAGAAGAAGTACTGGTAGCAGGTCTGTGAGGGCCAGAATTCTTACTTTTTTGTAGGTGCTAAATACTTATTTTCTGCACCATTATACAAATAAATTCTTTAAAAATCATACAATGTGATTTCCTGGATTTTTTTAACAATCTGTGTGTCACAGCTGATGATGAATCATATCTTTTTAAGTGAGACCATTTGGACAATCGGTGGCTGCCAAATACTTTTTTGCCCCACTGTATATACTTCTCTAGAAACCTGACACCACAAACCTTGGGGACCTAAAGGTTCTGTAGCTAACATGCTTGCAGATGTTCTCTGATTGTGCTGACTGTTTTTGCCTTTTAAAGGAGCATTCTCTTTACCAGGTAGGTAGTTATAATGTTATGGCTGATCTATGGTGTACATAGGTATTTAAGCTATTTTTCAGACATGGCATTGTGGCCTTCATATCAGTATCAGCATCACTTGCATGATTCCATTCAGTAGAATAGATTGTTCACGGAACGTTATCTGATTGATTCAATCATGTAAGGAAGGTGTTTGATTAAACAGGTCATGATGTGTTTATGAAAAACTGGAAAGGTAGGGCATCAGATAAATAATTTTAAGTTCAGTGTTAAAAGTGAATTAACAGGGAATGTTTATGAAGTTAAATTATTGCAAATATTTGGAGACTGATTAAGACATCCTCCACGGGTCAGTGTTAGCCCCTATATGTATTCATTTAAATGGGGGGTGGCACGTTTTTTCTCAGGCAGACAGAACAATTCTACACACAGTCATAATATTACCGTAAATCGATCTGTAAGTTCAGTAAATAAGATAAACTACCTTTTTGAAATTTGCACTCACAACTTGTCCGTACAAAATGCCTTGAAATTAGCCGCGTGTCTCTTTAAGAGCCTCGGACACTCCCCCTTCGGCATCACAACATTCTCCACATGGGCACGAAGCATTACCCTACTGCAGCATCTTGAAAAGTTGCAACTAATGTTGCAATATTTTTGTGTGTGATTTTCTTTTATGTTTTGCCAATCACTTGAAAATTAATTGGAAACTAGCCTTGAGGTTGGTCGAACCAGTTTTTAATCCTAAATAACTCAGCGGATCTAAAAAGTAATTGAAAGTACAGCTCCTGTCAGTCACATAAAAACTGCTCTCCTTAAAATGTGCTGCTCGCTGCTGCTGTCTGTGCGTCACTATTTACAGCTGATCATTTTCTCATCGGACATACAGGAATTATATAGGTGACCCATGTTGGATTCAAAATGGCGAATTTTGCCAACAGGTGATGGATTTTCATGACAGGAATGAGGAAACTGTACCCCATAGCACCTACATTGGCAATATGAAAATGTAACATGTTTTATTCTCGATCCCTCTCACATAAGAAACCGGGAGTGTACATGATATGCGACGCCGTCAGATGTAAGATAATGAAAGGGAGAGTCACAACTGGTAAAAGGTGCGGTAAAGTTGCAATAAATGTATAAAATTGCAAGACGTGCAGAATTCGCGGGGATTGGCTGAATTTGCGGTAAAAGTTACGATCGCAACAACGCGAATTCCTGGAGGGACTGAATAATAAACACTAGCTACAGTGCACAGATTTAACTCTGAGTTAGCCTAAGCTATGTTGTTCTAACAAGCTGAATCAGAGCATTTCCACTTAACGGTGTTGGCTCTGAAGAAATACTCTTGAGAATGGGGATTGCATCGTTCTTTAACATCAACTTGCTTACTAATCCACTGTCAAATAAACTTTTGTTCTGGAAGCAATCTTCTGTGAAATGGCCAGCACAAACGAAGCAAATCTTCTTGGGAGGAGGGTCGTTTCCAAAAATGAATTCCAACCGTTTTTGACAAACAGCTTCATTTTTTTTTAAACTAAAAAGAGGGGAGTCGTCCTGGCATCCAAAGATACATTTTCTCCAAGAAGGCATTTTGTAATTTGGAAAAGTAAATAGCTATATAGTAGTAATATCCACAGGTGCGAGCTGATTGCTTTTGACCTGCTACTTTTCTGCTCGGGGAGTGGGGGAGGGAGGGCTTTGGAGAGGTGGGCGGTTATTGAAATGTCGGGGCGTTGCAAGGTGGTGAGGGTGTACCTAGGAGGAATCAGGCGCTCAGTGCTCAAAATGGCGACTGCGAGAGTTTCCAAAGATTACTCAAAAATACTTAAATTACCGTAAGAAACACTTTAGGCATGTTTTTAAGGAGGGAATGACATAATAATGTGATGAAAAGCTTAAAAACGTCGATTTTACATGCCCCCCCCCCCTTTTTTTTTTATTACATCAGCGACATATGGAGTGTCCAAAGCATTCAAACTGTTTAAAACTGAATAAACCAATGATTAAATAGCAAAAAAGATATTTGGAAAAGATTGAAGACATCTAATGATTAAAATAACTGGACTGTTTTATAAAAACAGAAAACTGGGGAAATATTAGATTACAGACTAAACTAGAAAGCAAATAATAAAATGATTCATTATCAGGTATCGAGAAGCAATGCAGTGCTAAGTAATGCCAAGCAGTTATGAAATTATAAATTATCCCATAATCTCTGCTTAAAGATGTTTCCTCTTAAGTCAATTGAACTCCTGAAAAACAAGCAGGTGGGTTCATTTACAGTGTGATTTATAGTGACCATGCCAATTCAAATTTTGTATTAAGCAAAAAAAAACAAATCAGTTACCAGGGAAGAATAACCACACCTGTATCAACTTCTCTAACCAGCAACTCCGTTATGAAGGAGGTATGTGAGGCACAAATTCATCCTTAAGTGACCAAACACAAGTAACTATGACGGTGATGGAAAAACATAAACACCACCTGTAAAACTTTGGAGGTTTAACACATCATTACGTAACGTTTTTACCTGGACTCTTTGAGAGAGAGTGGTCAGTCTTTGAAATAAATGATCAGCCCAATATCTTTCCTTGTGTCCTCTGGGAGGCAGCAACAGTTGTCTGGTGAAGGCAAAATTATTTTGTATTCATTGCATAAGAAAAAAAGAAAAAGCTGCAGAGTTTAAACTTAAAAGCAACTTGTACCACATTCCAAAAGGAAAGTTAATTACTGGCAGCAATAACACTATTCCAGATACAGAGGTTATTTTGTTAGAAGTTCGACCATTGTAATTAAATTACCAACGTCCGTCCAGTTCATCTAAAAAAATAATAAAGAAAAGGTAACAATTACACTGACAGCACCGGTTACTCAACAAATTACCATAAAGAAATGCAAATTTTTTTTAGATTTCTCCCCAAAAAAATTTCTCAAGTTACACTGTTTCCTCTGACTTTCACACAGAAAAATTTATAAATAAAGTGAAATCTTCCTAAACTAAATGAAAAACAGGAAATGGTTCCGGAGTTACCTTTAACAACTGAACTTCGTGTGGGGGACTGTGCCTTTGAGTTGTCACCCTGCGGTCAGAAAGTTGATGGTTGCTCCTTTCACCTTTTAAAGTGACACTTAACACCAAGTTGTTGACTGATCTGCATATTGGTGTATGAATGCATGGAAATTTACGAAAACATTTGAGTAAATGCGGCATTAGTGTAAAACTTTTTAAAGCTGCAGTCTGGAGAATACATTTATGTATCAAAGTTTTATAAATCTTTAAAATGATATTGGGGTTCAATACTATGATATACTGCTAGTGCTCCACAACATTTGTTATTTTTCCAAAGTCCCGCCTTCCTCCCATAGACCGCTATGCATTTCACACTGACCGCCAAATTGTTTTAGCCAATCGAATTCGAGCTTCCGCTTTGTTGGCTGTCAATCAACTTGCATGTGCAAATGTGAAGATGCACACAAGCTGCTCCCGTTTACAGTCGTCATATTGGAAGACAGTGTCAGTCATGGAGAAGTCGCTCACCTCTGAAATGTCCATAACAAAAATACAATCGGATAGTGCTTGCTACTTTCCTCTTCCTCTGATTCGCTGTGGCACCACAGGTGATGCGCTTGCACAATTGTTGATGTGGGGCTAGAGGGAGTGGTGTTGGTGGTGGGGGAGGATTGTTTTGGGAGGGGCCTTGGTATGTTGGATTAAATAAATCTCTGTCT
This sequence comes from Valencia hispanica, assembly GCA_963556495.2. Taxonomy (NCBI): domain Eukaryota; kingdom Metazoa; phylum Chordata; class Actinopteri; order Cyprinodontiformes; family Valenciidae; genus Valencia; species Valencia hispanica. The sequence goes on from OY747711.1 coordinate 50,542,990, forward strand.
CCCTCAAATACTCCGACAGCAGCTTTACAGTAAGTGCTGCGGTTTTAATCTAAGAAGCATTGCGAAGCTCAGATCTATGATCTCCAGGGTTGAGATAGAAATGGTGATTCATGCTTTTATTTGAGCCAGGATTGATTATTGTAATTCTATCTTGACTTGTTTTAGTAAAGGCTCTATAGATTGTCTCCAGCTGGTCCAAAATGCTGCTACAAAACTCCTGACACGGTCCACAAAGTTTTCCCATGTCACACCTATACTGATTTCCCAGCATGGGCTTCCTGTGAAGTACAGGATTCAGTATAAGGTTCTTGTCTTGACTTTTAAGGCTCTACATGGCATTGCTCCATTATACATCCCTGACATCATAAACCCATGTGTTACCACAATGACTCTGAGGTTGACGGATCAGGGGCTGCTATCTCTCCCAAAATGCAAACTGATGACCAAGGGAAACAGAAATTTTTCATTAATACCACCTACACTCTGGAACATTCTGCCTTGTCAGTTGTGCTTTATGGATGCTGAGGAGCTCTTCAGGAAACAGCTTAAGAGTGATGTTTTTAAATTTGCTTATCATTAGTATTTGTATTGTTTCATTGTGTATATATTACTATAAAAGTGAATGCCCAGTGATAAAGCTCCTGATGGCTTCAGGTATGGAGAATTCCAGAGAGTTTTAAAAACAATTGTGGCCATGTCTGACCCTCATATTCTAGGATGGTCACAGAAATTCAGGAAACCTCGATACTCAAATACCCTGTCCAAGCATAAATTGTGCTAACATAAATCCTCTTCTCAAGCCTGATAAAGATAAACTACCGCCCATAGGATAGCTGTAAGTATCAGTACATCTCTGACAACCTGGTGGGAATATCTCAAAACAAATAGGTCTTAAATTCTCCCATGTGGAACAACCCGAACATCCTGCAAAATAAAAGGGTTCCTAAATTTGCTACATGGTGTAGCTAATGGCTAAATCATTAGGAAGATATATATTCATAAAAAAGATTGCAAGCATAAAGTGATACTGGAAAGAAATAGAATACCGATACTTAGTATTACTTTAGAAACACTGTCTTAGGCAGTTTAACAGTGTTACAATTGCAATGTGCAAAAGTAGTGGAATTTGCATATTGTATTTAGTGTTCAGGCTAAATATTAGAAATACAGGCAAAGATAAAACTGATTTCTGCCTTCAAACAGTAGAGGAACATTTTCATATGTAGATATTCTGGCTGCTCCTATGTACTCAATATAGCGATAAACATTTATTTGCACTTCTGACAGTTTGTCTCAGACTTACACAGCTTCCTTTAGAACGTGTTCCTCTGCTCTTTCAATATGTAAAATAGGAAGAAATATTTTTAATTGGCTCATGAAGTTGTTTTTAGTTAGCCTTGTGGTTTTCCAACTAAACGCCAGTAGTTCAGTGTGATGTCATTCCGAAATCCAAGTTCTGTCTTCCAAGGTAAATGGACCAAAAGAATACTGTACATTTCTCTCTAGGTTTTTTGAAGAAGTTTTGGAGAGTAAATGGGACTGTGGGGTTGAAGCCTAATGGACTTTAGAACATTCTACAGTATGTTGTGTGCTTTGAGGGGAATTTTTTGAGTTTCTATTTGGAGGTGAAACCCTTTTCAAAAATATGTTGAAAGATTTTGCCAAACTAAATGTCCAGAAAAGTAACTTTTTACTTTCATGTTGGTGTTTCACACCAGATTTTTGCAGCTATAAGTTCACTTATATTTTTTCTCTGTGTCCATGTTTTCTGGGTGCTGATGTCCTTGGTTGAAGAAAGAGGAGACCACTGGATCAGAACACAGCAGTTCATGGCTCGGTTCTTCGACTCACCCTTCTGAAGGGCATCTCTGCACAGATAGTTGCTGCTGCCGTAAGAAACGCACACATGCACATACATCTTTTCTCTTTAGCATTTATAAAGATTTATATTCACTAGTCTTTAACATGAATCTTAAGCTTTACATTACATTAGCCTAACCATGTCTTTCACTAGAAATACCATAAACCCAATCGTATTTTAATCGTATTTGTTGTTAATTCATTTTATATAATATTCAATCCGAAGAAGCTAAACAGAGAACTACATATAAAACATTCAATAAATGATTGAACTTAAAATATGAATAGTTCACCTGCTGTGGCCTGAACGCACAGTCTCACAAACTCTTCCTGCTCTGCATGGAACTGAAATCCACCCACAAATGTGCACCCATTTGTGTGTAATCAAATAGTGGGATTGCTGCAGAAGTTATTGTCATGAGGTTTTGGATTTTTGCCTCGGACAGATTAAATTCAAAAATACTACATACATAGTAATTAATTCTTCAACGGGAGGAAATCCCGCATGCACTGGTGGTTGGCATGACACCTAGCTCTTGGGAGTGACGCACTCCAAATCAATACTAATCTGTCAAAATGACCGATGGCCTTCATATTTTTCCGTCACTATTCTAAAAGAACTGTGAAATACGGAAAATATTCGGTTAATGTGACCCCTGCATGAACCTTCAATTCAATTTCAATTCAGTTTATTTATATAGCGCCAATTCACAACAGATGTCATCTCAAGGCACTTAACAAGAAGTCATTTCAATACATTTATACAAACATTCCAATCAGTTAAAAAGTTTCCTATTTAAGGAATCCCAGCAGATTGCGTCAGTCATTGGCGTGAGGTTGGGCCCCGTTGATGCAGACTTTCCAACCACAGCAATCCTTCAGCAATCCCTCATACTGAGCAAGCATGTACTGCTTAACTTTAATCCTAAAGTTGGGTTTAAAACAAGTGTCTTAAACATATGCACAGTTTACATGTAACATCAGAAATATTAATGCAACACAGAGAAATATCATTCCTTCTTGGTCATGACGAGAACATTTGCATCTTTCACTAGGACAAAGTGGATGCTGGGCTGCCCACTGCAATAGTAAGTATTGGCTTATTCTATTACCTGTGTATCTGTGTATAAAGCAGTTAGCTCTTTTTATTCATTGCCAGACAGTAATTACACTATAACCAATACAGAACAACACATTGTAGTCCAGGGTGTTCAGATAAGTTCAGTTATTTGCAAAGAACATGATATATTAATCAAATTTTTCATATTTATAGTTTACACCTTCCATTGTCCTCAATGTATCGGATCTTTATTAAACTCTATGTTTTTGTTCCTTGCACAGGCGATGTCTGGGGTTATTGCTGTAGGAACATCTCATGGTCTTGCCCTGGTGTTCGGTGAGTAAATGTGTTAACCCTTACAAATATCCCATATGATAAAATTTTACATGGTCCACAAATATGTAATTTGTACAAGTCCATGTTTAGGAACTACAGTATCCACATTTTTTTAGTCACTTATATGGTCCTCCGATAAGTTTGTTTGACATATATAATAAATGGGTTCCAGATGTTTTTAAACTGTTCTTGTTTACCCTTCAGTACTTATGTAATCCTCTCGAGAAGTAGTGCAGATAACATCTCCCAGGTCTACTTGGGTGACAGTCGGTCTGTGAACTTTCTTTCAGCATAATGCAACACACCGTTTGGCATTAAGTGCACCGAAGTCTATAAATGCTCGTTCAGCTTTAGTGTAGTTGTGTGACAGGAGCGACTGTGACTCAGTAGGTAGAGTTGTTGTCTTGCAATCGGAGGGTCATGGGTTCCATTCCAGCTTCTAATGTCACATGTCAATGTGCCCCTGGGCAAGGTACTTACCGTAATTGCTACCATTCAATTCAAAAATACTTTATTGATCCCAGAGGGAAATTAAGTGTTGCTGTAGCTCATATAATTATTTCTTTAACGATTAAAGTACCATAATCCCTACCGAGCTCTATATCGGTGTGTAAATGTGTGTGCGTTTGTGAGTGCGAATGGGTGAATGTGGGTCCAGTGTAAAGTTCAGTCCATTTACCATTTGTGTTTTTCTTGATATAAACCAAACAAAATCAGCCTTGGATCCAATTCTATTCTTTTAGAAAATATTTTCTCTATTACATCCCTTATTTCCTCAAAGAATAGTATAGTTTGCCTACAGTTTTGTATACAGTGAACCAATGTTCCTCTACATTCTGTACATTTTGAACAAACACAAATAATATCTTTAGTATACCTGTTGAGGTCCAGTGGTGTCACACATTCGCATTAACCATTTAAAATGAATCATTTTGAGAAGTGAATGAGACCTTTAACTTTGAAACCTGAAATTTTACTGAATGACCTAATCGCGTTGAGAGTAGTCTGTATAGACAGAAACAGAATAACATCATATGTAAACAGCAATCCTATATTCAGTTTTTAATCCATATTGTCCGTACCTACAGCATGACTAAAGTATATGGGTCAAATTACTGGTTGCAGAATTCCATTCTTTACAAATGAGGAAAATGTCATTGACAAGGTTATGCAACATTTCCATGTCTATGCACTGATTTGAACTGTGTGACACAACCTGACATTAATACTAATATACATTTTATTTAAGGGAACCTTTCTAAAACCCAAAATCACCTTCCAGAGAAGAAAAAAGCAGAAACATAATACACAGACAAAAAATAAAACAAAAAAGCAAATGAGTAGACTGTACAACAACCAAAATCTGTATCTAAAGTGAATAAGCCAGTTTGAACAGGTGTTTTGAGCTGTGATTTAAATAGAGGAAGAGAGTCAATATTTCTGATGACAGGAAAAAAGGAATACCTGAGCCGAGGAGCAGAGCGACTGAAATCTTTGCTCCCCGTGGTGACAAGGGGAGGTGAGGTAAAAGAAACAACAAGATGAGTTTGGTGACGAAGATCTGAGAGAAAATGAAGGAGTGGCGATGTGAAGGTCACGCAGATAAGGAGCGACAAGACTATGGATGCACTTAAACTCGAGAATTAGAATTTTGAAGATCCAAAGTCCCCAGACTCTGCTTGCTGGTTGGATTGAATGTCCTGAGTCGAGGTCAGCAGCATACCAGCTCCACTATAAACAGTATTGGTGGTGCACTGCTCCGCCCCCCCCCGAGATGCCTTATGGCGGACCAGAATCACCTCGAAGTCATTTTCCATGGTCTTACCGAACCGAGTGTCCGAGCCCCATTCCACTTGGACTGTACCTATCAGGTGCTTCCGGGTTCCGGGGTCCCACAAGCCAAAAAGACCTGGTAGGACTCCTCCTTCCGCTTGACAGCATCCCTCACCCCCGCTGTCCACCAGCGGGTTCGAGAGTTGCTGCCGCAACAGGCACCAGCCACATTAGAGCAGTAGCTCTGGTCAGCTGCCGCAACAGGCACCAGCCACATTACAGCAGTAGCTCCGGTCAGCTGCCTCGACAATAGATGCACGGAACATGGCCTGACTTTCAACTGTTTTTAAAAACTTGTGTGTGTAAATATTTGTATGAACATTAAAAGAGTCAACACCATAAGACATAAACTAAAAATGTTTCACAGACATGTGACTAACAGAAATAGAATAATGTGTCCTTGAATGAAGGGAGGCTCAAAATCAAAAGTACCAGTCAGTATCTGGTGTGGCCACCAGCTGCTTGAAGTACTACAGTGCATCTCCTCCTCATGGACTGGTCCAGATTTGTCAGTTCTTGCTGTGAGATGTTACCCCACTCTTCCACCAAGGCACTTGCAAGTTCCTGGAAATTTCTGTGGTGAATGGCCCTAGCCCTTACCCTGCGATCCAACAGGTCCCAGACGTGCTCAATGGGATTGAGATCCGGGCTATTCGCTGGCCATGGCAGAACACTGACATTGCTGTCATGCAGAAACTCACGCACAGAACGAGCAGTATGGCTGGTGGCCTTGTCCTGCTGGAGGATCATGTCCGGATGAGCATGCATAAAGGGTACCACATGAGGGAGGAGGATGTCTTCCCTGTACCGCAAGGCATTGAGATTGCCTGCAATG
>OY747711.1:50556413-50588913 GCA_963556495.2 Valencia hispanica
GGTGCTCTTGTGCTGCTGACCACCTGGTTTGACACACAATTCTCCAGTCTCACAAATTGTTGTCTGTTGGTCAGGTAGTCATTGATCCAGGCGATTGTTGAGGGCTCCACCTGTGTCTTCAGGAGTTTCTGACAAATCAAATCAGGCTGAATTCTGTTAAATGCCCCGGTAGAAATCAAAGAACATGATCCTCACAGTGCTGCCTGCTTTGTCCAGATGACAGTGGGTTGGTTGAAGTAGGTGGATGTTGGCATCTTCAACTCCAACTCCACAGCGATAAGCAAACTGCAGTGGGTCCTGATACGTTCTTGTTTGCTTATTCAGGGGGACCAACAGGAGTCTCTCCAGGACTTTCATGATGTGGGATGTCAGGGCAACAGGTCTATAGTCATTGATGACTGATGGGTGAGTTCTTTTGGGCACTGGAACAAGGCATGATGTCTTCCACAACACTGGAACCTTCTCCTGACTTAGGCTAAGGTTGAAGAGGTGCTGCAGAATCCCACAGAGCTGCTCTGCACAGGCCTTCAGGACTCTGGGGCTGACACCATCTGGACCTGCAGCCTTGTTCCGGTTCAGTTTCTCCAGCTGCCTCTTCACCTGACTTTTGGAGACAGACAAGTGGGAGGGGGAGGCAAAGGGGGTAGCAGCATTTCCTGACTTGGTTGAAGTCAAACTTGTGGAATTAGAAGAGTCCATGGCTGAGGTGAAGGATAAAACATCCGAGGTGTAACAGGAAAGCTGTTGATCAGAGTGGGGTGTCTGTTTGGCTGGGAACAGGAGAGGGGGATGCTGAGCTAGTTCCTGAACTGAACCTGTTGAAGAATATGTTCAGTTCATTGGCTCTGTCCAGACTTCCATCTATCCAATCCTTCCATCTATCCAATCCTTCCTGTCCTTAAAACCTGTGATCTTTCTCATTTCTGACCAGACATCTCTGATATTGTTCCTCTGTAGTTTGTTCTCCAGCTTCTTCCTGTATGCCTCCTTGCTGTCTCTGATCTTGACCTTAAGTTGCTTCTGTATACTCCTCAGTAATTCCCTGTCTCCCTCCCTGAAGGCTCTTTTTTTCTGGTTTAGCAGTTCCTTCAGGTCACTGGTGATCCAGGGTTTATTATTAGGGAAGCATCTCACTGTTCTGGTGGGGATGATGTTGTCCACACAGAAGTTTATATAGTCAGTCACACACTCAGTCATGGCATTGATGTCCTCTCCATGTGCTTGGCAAAGAGTAATCCAGTCTGTGGTTGCAAAACAACCCTGCAGGGCTTCTTCAGCTTCCTGTGACCATTTTCTCACAGTTCGTTTTGTCACAGGTTGCCTCTGAACAAGTGGTTTATATTCTGAACAGAGAAAAACAAGATTGTGATCTGATTGTCCCAGAGGAGGTCTTGGTTTGGACATGTATGAATCCTTTACATTTGCATAAAACAAATCCAAGGTCCTGTTTTCTCTTGTGGAGCAACTGACAAACTGTTGAAATGTTGGAAGTGTAGTAGAGAGCGAGGCATGATTATAATCACCAGATATTGCCACAAATGCATTGGGGTGCTGTTTCTGTAGCTTAGCAACAACGGAACTGATGACATCACATGCAGTGTCGGCAACGGCTGAAGGTGGAATGTAAACAACTGGCAAAATTACACAGGTGAACTCTCTTGGTAAATAATATGGACGAAAACTCACTGCCAAGAGTTCGACATCTGGGCTGCAGAGACGACACTTCATAGTAACATGTCCTGGATGACACCATCTGTTGTTGACAAGCACTGCTACTCCACCACCTTTTCTTTTTCTGCTCGTCTTCAGATCTCTTTCTGCTCGTACAGTCAGGAAGCCTGGCAGACAGACGTTGGAGTCAGGGATATGATCCAGCAGCCACGTCTCAGTAAAACACATAACACTGCATTCACCGTACTCTGGCTGAGTCCTTGTAAGGGCTTGGAGTTCATCCATCTTGTTAGCCAGTGATCTTAAGTTGCCCATTATGATCGATGGAAGAGATGGCTTGAACTTCCTCTTTCTCTGTCTCCTTTTCGCTACTGCTCTGCATCCACGTCTCCTCCTTATCAACTCATCAGGGATTTGTGGCTTCAGTTGAGGTATTATTTCAGCTTTTGCGATGTTAATCAGCTGCTCCCGGCTGTAAACCACATTGTTGCCATGGTTACGCATCATAACAAATTGTCAAAAAGGGAAAAATTTACAGCAAAAATCCTTCCAGCTTCACAGTACCAAAAACTAGAAAGTATACAGTTAAAAAAATATCCAATCTTCTTTGAGAAAAAAGAGGAACCAAGGTACAAAAACCAAAACTTAATATGTAGCCAACAGAGCCACTCCAACATGTAGCCACCCAGAGCAGCGCAATTCTAGAATTCATTAAATTCATTATAAATTAACTAATATAATTTAATATATAATAATCATTTAATTTAATATATAATAATTTTATATATAAATTAACTAATTTATATAAAGTCCTGACTTGTTCAGGTGAATGCAGTTCATTTTACATTTTAATTTAATCTCACTTATGCTATATTCCATAGGTAACCTATTGCTCTCCTCAAGTTTTTGATGTGCCCATGCTCTAACTCAGCAGAGTTACCTCCTCAGCCAAAGTCATCATAATGAACCTGTGATTTGATTCAAACAGGGGATCACATAAACATGCAGGCCACTGGTTCCTCAGGACTGGAGTTGACCTACTCTGCTTTAATCCCATTCACTTCATTCATATTCTTACTGAAAACTACTGAATCCATTTCATTCCAAATATGTTCAGTTGTGGACAAAGTGTTATATAGAACTGTTTATGGTTCTTTGGATGCTAATCATTTATAAAAATGCGAGACATAGAAGTTGTGTATTAGTATGTGCTCCTACCAGTCTCTTCACCTCTATATGTTGTGCATGGTTAGATAACAATGTGGGACCTTGCCAACGGAAAGCTTCTGAGGACAATCACTGATGCCCATCCTCCTGGGACAGCCATACTGCATGTGAAGGTAAGATCCTCCTGAGGCAGAACATATTTCAGTGAATCCTGCAAAAATCATCCTCCTGAGGCAGAACACATTTCAGTGAATCCTACAAAAATCCTGCTAATTAATCATTTCTTTATCATTAAAAACTTTACTTTTTTTAAAATCTTTTTTTAAGACTAACAACTAACTTGATCCTTCATCCATCTGTTCAAGAAACAGATGCCAGGATGTAACAAGTGAATTCTATAACCTGCATGTAGTTCTGAATCAGAGCATAACCTAAACTCAGTCTGAGCTCATCAGTTTGTACTGTGATAATCCAAAAATAGTTTTGCCATCATCCTCCTGGAAGACCTTCTCTTACTCTGAATCAGCCTGAGTTCGACACAGTATCTGTCCTTTTGATAGGTAGGCTGTGTGTAAACATAAGTAAAATGAGGCTTTCAACATTTATTTATATTCCCTAAATCATGATGCAAATGTGCCTGGCGACATTTTCAAGGTTGTTCCCATTTGACTGTGATGGTTTGATTTAGCTCTAAGATGCATGGCTAACTTGTGCCACCCAGGTTAGGAATCCCTGTGTCATGGTTCCTAGGTGTTTGTGTTTTGTTAATTATTTTCCTTCCTCTTTTAGTTATTCTTTGTCTTTACTAGTTATTTCTGCACTTTTTTGTTTCCATATTTCTCCTTGTTCTTAGATGTTTTTCACCCTTTGCTCCTTTGTCCTTCTTCCTATTAGTATTCCTCTTTAGATAGTGTCCTTATTTATTTCTTCCTTCTGTTCTCCACTGTTTCCTTTAGATTCCTCCCTAGACCTATTATCCTTTCTAGTTTCTTTAGAGTCTTCTGTCTCCCAGCCATTTTACCTCCTGTCCCAGTTGATTACTTCCACCTGCTCTCTCCCTCTCACCTGCATCTGCTCTCACTAATTGGTCATTGGTCTTCTCAGTCACTTCCTCATTTCCTCCCCAGTATATATTCACCTCTCCTTCAGTCACTACTCGCTGGTTCAGTGTCATTCCTTTCTTCCTGGTTCCTGCCTTCCCTGTTCATCCCTGGTCTGTCTTCCCGCATTCCCTGGTCTCCATGTTCCCTGGTTTCCCTGTGATTTTGTAAGTTTAGTAATTTATTATTTAATTAAATTTGAGTTCATTTAAAGTGTAACTGAACCCCATGAAAAATCATAACCCCACCCCCAGACAACATTTGAAAATTCTACAAAGTGGGCGGTGCCAGGAAGCACGCAGGGTATGGCCAAGTATGGAGGATGAGCGGAAGGCGGGACGGGGTGTGTTCCGGAGGACAATGACAGCTCGATTAATGTGACACTGAAACATGGACAGTGACCAAAGCGACGTTGGCAGTTTTGCGACTTATCGATCTGATCAACATTAATCTGTTTTGAATGTTAGCCTATGTTAGCATTACCACTCAGGGACCGGACTCCTCCTGTCTCTCTCTCTGCCTCAGCAGCACCGGGCTCGGGCGGCGCTGACTTGGCGCCCTGAACCAGCGGTTCTCCTCCGCCGTCACCGGAGATAGGAGTAGAGGGAAGCTTTATGGAGCCCAGCGGCCGCGAGCCGTATCAATTCGAGCTGCTGGCTCGTGGCGCTGAGTCAGCGCTGCCCGAGGCTGGTGCTGCTGCTGAGGGAGAGAGAGACAGGATGGGTCCAGTCTCTGAATGGTAATGCTAACATAGGCTAACGTTCAAAACAGTATGTTAGCTATGCTAACTAAGTGCTAATGTGATAATAATGGTAACCTGCAAAACGCAATCCAACTCCAAACACGCCACGGGGCCGGTATGTCTGATAGTTTTATACCCAAACCCACGGGGCGTGTCTGTGAGACCATGACTGATGGGACACAGTCAATGCCTGTGACGTAGAGATGTACCGCTCTCCACCAATCACAAAATTCAAATGCAGTAGCCACCGTTCAACCCTAAGAGGGCAGCACTAAGACGTTTTTTAGACCAAAAAGTGTTGAATTAAACAAGTTTACACCAAAATGTAAAAAAAATCCCTAGAAACTGAAAGACTGCATTGGTAAAGACCCATTTATACAGTTTAGAAGCAAAAAAAAGTTTTTGGGGGTTTATTTACTCTTTAAGTACTGCATTTGGGTCCTCTTTAAACACGCAAACCTGACACCCTGAGGTAGAAGATGGAGCACAGAATAAGTTAGTAAATAAGTAAGTAGATTAATGGAATAAAGAATATAATTTTTAAATGGGTGAATACTTACAGAAAACTTTGAAAACTGTTGCTACAGCCCTCTTTTACTAAGATTGTGGGAAACAAAGGAAATAAAGGGGGAACTCGAAACTTCAGGATTGAACTGAATCTGTGATGGTTTGACTTTCTTTGCGCTTTAAATGCAGAACTATGTCATTTTTTGTTTGACATTGGTGGTGGTTAAACACACAGCAGCCACTCTACCTCTGGAAAAAAGCTATAAAGGTTTTTTTCTCTATAAAATAAGATGTACCATTTCCAAAACACATCTAATTATGAACCCAATCATGGAATGTATTCAGGATTAAAGTAAATCAAAGGAGAGATTCATATACTTTATAACTGTTAGTTTGTAGAGTACAAATAATGTGGCAGTAGTGATAAATTGTTCAAGTAGCAAGGCACATTTTTCAAAATGTGCTTAAAGAACTGCAGACATGATTACCTGAGTTATTTTGGGACATAGAGTGCAAATAATAATGAGCAGTAAGTGTTATTGAACTAAACATGTTCAGGTAAGGTACTTCTGGTTACAAAATAACATCATATAAATACACCCAGAATATAGCTGTATTTAGCCAAATGGAGTCATAGTTCCATTTGTTCAGTTTACTGTTTCCATCCTGAGCTGTTTTAGATATGCTTTTACAAAAGTAAAGCTGGATGTTTTTGAATAGATTTGGAATAACTTAAGTTGAAATAAGTTTGAAATAAATTGAGTTGATAGAAACCAACTGGATCTAAATTATTCAAAGACTCTGATTGTTTCAGAATAATGTAATCTACAAAATACAACAAGCACTTTTCAGACGATAAATAATGTACCAAAACCAATCTGACCCTATGAGAAAAAGAAAGTTTCTCCGTCCTAAATCTTAAATCGACTGTGATTAACTGTATTGTAGAAATGTCACAACTTTCCCTGATTATTACTAGAAATCACTTAAATGAAGTGGGGAAAAAAAAAGCAACCCATCATCATGCCTCTGATCTAAAGACATCCAAGAACAGATGAGAAACAAAGTCAGTAACATCTATCAATCCGGAAAGGTTTGCAAGTCCATTTCTAGGATTTTGTGACTAGAGAATCAGGGTAAGAATCATTATCCATAAGTTGAGAAAACATGGAACAGTGGGGAACCTTCCAGGGAGTGGCCGGCGTACCAACATTACTCCAAGAGGTTAGTGACATCCCGTCCAAGAGGTGAGAGAAGAACCCTCAACATCTTAATCTCTGCAAGACTCACTGCATCAGTTAGGGTCAGAGTTCATGATTCAGTAATATGAAAGAGAGACTGAGAAAATATGGCCTCCATGGAGGACTTCCAAGGCCAGAACCACTGCTGACTCAATGGAACACAAGGGCCTGTCTCACAAAAAACATCTTGATGATCCCCAAGATTTTCGGGAAAATATTCTGTGGACTAACGAGACACAAGTGGAACCTTTTGGAACATCTGCTATATCAGATATAAAACTAATAGTGCGTTCACACCGCCCCAAACGTCAGTGTCAGTTGCGGCAAGATTACACGTAAAGTCTACGGTTGAGTCCGTCAGAGGTCCGTCAGAGTCTCTGCGGTGCGTTGGCTCAGTCAACTTTTCAAGCGTTACCTGCGTTTCAATCGGCAACGTAGCAGTTCAGCTAGCTGAACTGTTGACAGACTTGACGCAGTGCACCAATCAGAGTGTCTCACTGTAGCGACATCACCACACGTATCTTGAATGAAGCGAGCAGGAAAAAAAACATTTTCAAACTAGATGCGTTGGGAGCGTCGCCTGACGCAGACAAAGTGGGCGGTGTGAACGCACCAGAATACAGCATTTCAGAATCTACAACCTACAGTCTTACATGGTTGTGGTAGTATGATGGTGTGGGACTGATTTGCTGCTTTAGGACCTGGAACCTTTCCTGTAATTGATGGAACCTAGCATAAAATGTAAATGGACTGAACTTACAGGGCATGTATGTTTTAAACTTAGTGTCATGCACTACTCATCTACTAAACAAAGCACCTGCACAGGTTTTCCCAGGTGTCATAAATTGCTTCACTTTGGTTCAATTGTCTGTTTGGTTCAATATGGGGAAGACTGCAGACTTGACAACTGGCCAGAAGACCATCATTGATGCCCTCCATAGGATGGGTAAGCCACAGAAGTTCATAGCTAAGGAGGCTGGCTGTTCACAGAGTGCTGTGTCCAACCATATCAATGGAAAGTCTAGTGGAAGGGCAAAATGTGGCTGGAGAAGACACACCAGCAGAAGAGCTGACTGTGGGCTTCAGCGTATTATCAAACAGAGAAGATTCATGAATCTAGCAGAGATCCAGAAAGAGTGGAATGAGGCGGGAGTCACAGCTTCAAAAACCACCACATTCACGTCACGTCTCAACTGGGCCAAGGACTGTTGGCCAGTGGTCCAAGGTCCTCTTTTCTGATGAAAGTAAAGTGTGCCCTTCATTCGGGAATCAAGGTCCAATGGTTTGGAGGAAGACGGGTGAGGAACAGAACCCAAGCTCCTTGAGGTCCAGTGTGAAATATCCACAGTCAGTCATGATTTGGGGTGCATGTCTGGTGCAGGTGTTGGTAAGCTCTGCTTTCTTAAATCCAAGGTCACCACATCAGTCTACCAGAATGTTTTAGAGGACTTCATGATTCCTTCTGCTGAGGATCTGTATGGACATGCAGATTTCATCTTCCAGCAGGACCAAAAGCACCAGAAGCACCAAAACCTGGTTTGATGCCCATACCATCACAGTGCTTGACTGGCCAGCCAACTCGCCGAACCTAAACCCCATTGAGAATCTATGGGGTATTATCAAGAGGAAAATGAGGGGCACAAGACCCAAAAACAAAGAAGAGCTGACAGCAAGTATCAAGGAAATCTGGGCTTCCATAACTCCCGGGCAATGCCACAGGCTGATTGCCTTAATGCCACGGTGCATCAAGGCAGTGATTAAGGCAAAAGGATTCCCTACAAGTATTGAAGAGTGACGTATTGTTTTGGAAGTACCATGTTTTGATTGATTTGGTGTGATCCTAATTTCTTTCTTCTTTTTCTGCAAAAACAGAACTAAATGGTGATTTCTTCACAGTATTCTAATTTTTTTTAATCCTGTTTTCTGTTTCTGTTTTTAATTGTTTTTCTGTTTTCTGTTTTCTTTTTTTAATCCTGTTTTCGTGGGTTTTATGAGCTAGAAAACCAAATTATGTACAACTAAATACTTGAAATTGTTTACATTGTACACCCTGAGTCCTTTTCCATGATATTCAAATTTTTTTAGAAAGGATCTGTATATAGTGTCATATGACGCTTCAGGCTGGAGGCACATTCACCTATTTGCACTCACATTTATACACTGATATGTGAGTTACTTGGGGTTAAGTGCCTTGCCCAGGGGCATGTCACAGGAGGAAGCTGGAATCGAACTTAGAACCCTTTGATTACAAGCCAACTACACTACCCTCCAAGACAAATTTGCCCATCTGGCTATCAGTTTGTAATCGTTAACTCCAGGGTACTTCGGTTATGCAGCGTAACAATAATCTGACGCACACCAGCAAATCCTCCTGTCAGAAAGACAAAAAAAAGCTTCTGTAGTGGCTTAATCAAAGATTTAAATTAGATTTTTTTTTATCCTCAATTCCTTTTTCAAAAATTAACTTTTTCCCTTGATAAATGAATTATTCATTTAAAACTGCTTTTGGTATTTACTCTGGTTGTTGTTTTTATGGTTTCTATGGTGCTAGTAGCCTTTATTTAAAATAATCAAACAAAAGGAGGAAGACATGCAGCAGAGGTTGAACCTGTAAATGCAGCATCTGTTCTACCATATCCCAATGATCTTCTCCATTGCTCCGGTTAACGTGTTTAATGATCTGAAACATTTAGGAAAGCAAAAAAGCAAGAACATCAGGTTTCTGTAAGGAGGCAAGTCTAATTTTCATTCAGTTTTTTTCAGACCAAACGTTTGGGTATAAATGTTTGTCATATTGTCTGTCATACACACACACACACAGTGACCACATGAGCTGAGAGACTGGATCTATACTTGAAAGATTATATGCTAACTTCTACCCCTCCTGCACCCCTTTGTTTGTAGTTCACAGATGACCCAACTCTGGCAGTATGCAATGACAGTGGAGGATCTGTATTTGAACTGACATTCAGGTAAATGTGTTGCCCTAAATCAGGGATTCTCAACCTTTTGCAAGCTGCCCCCCCCCCCCCCCAAAGCTGGTTCATTGCAGTTGGGGCCCCAGTTAATATTATTATTGTTATTATTAATACTATTATTATCATCAGTAGGCTATTTCTATATAATTATATGAGGTAACATGGTTTGTTGTTACTATTATTATTATTATTATTATTATTATTATCATCATCAGTAGGCCTATTATCATTACTAGGCTATTGCTATAATTGGGAATTGGCACCATACCTCTGCTATTAATTTATCCTTTATTATTATTACTAGGCCTAATAGTAGGCATCATCTGTATTTTTACAGAGGCTTGTAGGTAAGTGATGTTGATGTGAGACCTGAACCTGCTTTGCCTTGCAAAGATCCTCAATTCTTGGCTCTATGTTTGATAAACATAGCCTCAAATCATCCTTGATTTGTGCACGATTTGTTTTGAGTGCAGTCATTTATGAGAATCCTGCCTCACACAAATATGTCAACGTGAAAGGAAGTTGAATCTTCAAGGCGACGTCACAGAGTTGAGGGCATTCCTGCATCAATGCTGCCCAGAATGACGAAAGAGGGCAGGAGCTAAAGAGTTCCTTCAGTCTACTGTCACTCTTCACCTCAATAAGCTGGTCCTGCATATCAATAGTGACCATATTTTGATTTCCAAAAAAGAGGACATCTGGCACAGTACTTAAACACTTTCAGGACTTGGCCAAGACTTTTAATTTTAACATATTTAAAGTGTGCATTCTCAATGTGGTTAGAAAAGATTAGTTAAATAACAAACTTTAAAAAGGCTTTCACAAGAAGAAAATGATTTTTTTTCTTTGGAAATAAATTATAATAGAAATAGTTACTCTTCTGAATTAAAAAAGATACCAGCAACAATATTAGTTTACTATTTAAATTGCACTGGACAAAAACTGAAGAATCTGAAAGCATCTTCATCCTCCACAGTCGGTTTATAGATCAACTGTCACTTTGCTCAGGCTTTTTATAGTTTTTGTGTTCATGTGATCTATTTGTTATTTGCCACTTTTGTCACACACAGAAACACTATGTGAATGGCGCACTTCGCCACCCATTTGTTGCGACTGGACGGTATACCTTTTGTGGTTCGTGCATGAAGCTTGTGCTTTGACTTCTTGTAAACAGCAGTAACTCAATGCAGGATGGTACGGTGCAACTCGGAGCAGAGCAGCGCTGCGCAATACATGTGGTGCGAGCAACTCTGCGCACAGCTTGCTGTCTGCGCCGTCAATAAACAGATCAGAACCAGGCACTTAGACAGCAGCTGGGAGGACATTGCATGAGAGAAAGGCTGTCATACTGCATGCATCACACCAGTCAGTTTAAGCATGGTCCTATGAAAAACCATAAAAAAACCCGGACATTTTCATCAGTCTATAAATCCTCCTGGATGCCCCGGACAGCGCATGAAAAGTGGACATGTCCGGGGAAAAGAGGACGGTTGGTCACTCTAAATTGACAGCTCGTTTGCTGTGCACACAAATGGATCTCGAACCCATGCAAAAGAGCGATAATCCTCTATAAAGTACGTCGCAAATTGTTTTCTCATTGCTGACAGGCGCTCAGACGCTTATTGAAATAGAGAGGAGAAATCGTGTGACGTGCCTGCATCAGTAATAAAGTCTACAAGGCTGGGGAACATGTTGCAGTTCCCTCCACTGATGCGGACATAGAGGTCTAGTTTTTGAGTGAAGGTGTGCATTTTGTCTGCAAAATATGATTTTCGCGGCCTTACAAAGACAGTTTAAGGCCATTCAAGCGGTCAAATATAGATCAAATAGGACAAAGACGCAAGTCACATATAGTGTCATCCAGATGCTTCACCAGATCTGATTTGATTCATGTCAAAAACCACTTCACCTCCTCTCGCAGCTCATACAACCGCTGTAACACCCGCCCCCTGGAGAGCCAGCGAACTTCAGTGTGACTCGCTGAAACTGCTTATCACCTGCATTTGCGCTCATGATCGACAAACAAATCAACTGTGTTCAAAACCTTTTTTTTAAATCAGTCCAAACACATTTAAATTTCTTTTTAGGAGTTATGTACAAAAATATAACTTTTTATGACAGTAGTTAATTGATAACATTTTTTTTTCTTTTTACGTTTTTTTTCCCCCTCCCATCCTGTAGCCTACTGGCGCGCCCCCCCCCCCCCGGAGTGTGTCCGCACCCCCCGGGTGGGGCGCGCCCCACCGGTTGAGAATCACTGCCCTAAATGAAGGGAATCTGAAACTAAATGCTTGAACAATCTGCAGAGGATTCCCTCATTTTGCACCAACTGTTTTAAAAGCAAAATTAGCAAGAGTTCATTTCAAGAAGCCACCCTAAAAGTTATACTAAAAAACCTGTTAAAATGAACCTTTTTGGACTGTTAAACCACTAAATAGGCCCCCACCACTGACCTAAGTGTTTTGGGAGAAATATATTGGAAAAGAAAAATTCCGTTCTGCTATCATGCATGTGTGTTTGCTGTTGTGGTTTTTTCCCCAGGAGGGTCATGGGGATGCGCTCATGCGATTCACGATGTCTCTTCAGTGGTTCTAAGGGAGAGGTGTGCTGTATAGAACCTTTGCGGACTCCTCCAGATTTCAGAGATCACCCCATCACATGCTACTCTCTCCTAGCTATGGCTTCCCTGACAAAGGTATATACTCCCACTCATCTTCCTCAACCAGTTGGCACAGCAGAGGAACACAGAGAACCATAAAAACATCAGGCAAAAAAACCTGCTAAGCAGGGCTGAACTGGGACCAAAAAGTGGCCCTGGCATTTTTTGGCCATGGTGGCCCACCATCATCATTTGCAAAATATGTAGAGCACACAGTACAAGAGGATATATGTGCGCATTGTAATGTTTTAAAAATCTTTTTTTTTTTTCTAAAGTGCAGCAGCCTACACTACTCACAGAGTTGTTAATCGTGGGAGAATGGTCACAGTGTCACTGCTTGAAGGGAGATTGGTTGTTAAAGAAACACTGCTAAAGACGTCTTTTCAATGTTTTATGAAACATACAAATACACAAGTATGCCTTTCGTCAGCGCCTATATTTACGTAGCGTTAAGAGCTCTAAAAGTGGCACTGAGGGAGACAGAAAGCAGAGTTGAGGTCAGCTATGCTGGATCAAATAGATAAATGTATTTTACTATATACATCCCAAAATATTGTCATATTATATATTCATTTTAAATATAACACTGACCTATGAAGGAATAAGATTTGATATTATAAAGAAGATATTTTAAAGTCAAAGCTACATGTGGTTAAACTACATGTGTACTTTATGAGCAGACAGACAACTCCTCTGTGTGGACAGATGTGAAGCCTAAAGGTGAAGTACTACAACATCTTTGATACCTTTTCACAACAGAGAGACAACAATCTAAAAATAAAATGTAAAAATTCAAATGAAATTATATCCAGACCAAGATGGACTGACAGACAGTCACTACTCGTTAAAAATACTGGGGGAGGTGTGCAAGTGGTAGGGAGAAGGCTGAGGACTAATTAGGGAGAAGCAGTTGCAGGTGAGAGGGAGAGAGCAGGTGGAAACAATCAGTAGCTGGGAAGGAATGCAGAATGGCAAGGAAAACAGGGAGGAAGGCCAAGAACAAAACATAAGGACTAGACACAGATATTAAAGAGGAATAAGGACTAACTATGAACCTAAGAGAAACTAGTGAATGAGTCTAAGAGAAACTCAAGAGCACTAGAGATGAGAAAACAGGAAATAAACCTAGGAAAGGAAAGGATTCTTTAAAAGAAGACTGAGATTAAGTATAACAGAACTAACCGGAACACATAATGAAAAGAGGAAGAAAGCAAATAAAAGATTAAACAAAGGTGAGAATGCCCAAGGACAAGAAGTGAACATAAGAAAGGAAGACAGAGCCAAAATAAGTAACACTAAGAACCTAAGTTAATAAATAAGGAATGAACCACAAAGATGAGAAACCTAACATAAGAGCACCTGACGGTAAAAGAGGGTGAGAAAACGTGGTGGAAGGAAAAACCCAAACATGTAACAAAACACCAAGAAATAAACTAAAATGTTAATGTAAACTGAATAAAGAAACGAAATAACAAACTGAAAACCCAAACACCTAGGGAACCTAACACCAGTGGGATGATCCAGCTGTACTCTGTTTTTCCTAGGTCTTTTCACCTGGTTGCGTGCGTGTGTCAGAACTAATTATATTTTTGCTTTTCATTGTCTTTTACCCAGATTCTGGTCATTGGACTCAAACCCACACTGAATGTCTGGATGACTCTTCCCTACACAAAGGTCTGGTTATTATACTTGGATGTGAAGAAGTATTTACGCTTTTTATATTCCTACTGTTTTTGCTTTTTGGTTAAATATTTCAGATCATCATTCAAATGTTAGTATCAGACTTAGATAACCTGACCAAGTATAAAAAGCAGTTTTCATATGATGACTTTGTTTATTAAGGTTAAAAATCTGTCCAAGAATCTGAATGTGAAAATGTACTTTCCCCTTGAATCTAAAATCTGGTTGTTCCTCCCTTGGCAGCAGCAGCAGAATCAAGTGTTTATGATAACTACTGAGGAGTTTTTAACATCACTGTGGAGATATTCTGGCCTACTCTGCTTTGCTGAACTTCATTAATTCAGATAAAGTGGACGATTTTTCAGCATCAACAACCTGTTAACAGTCATGCTACAGGGTCTCAGTCAGTTTTAAGTCTGGCCACTCCAGAAGCTTTTTTTTTGCTGAACCATTCAGTGGCAGACTTGGTTGTGTATTTTGGGTCACCTAAATAATCGAGTTCGTACTTCGAATTGGAATTCATTAATGGCGGCGCTCGACTGAAAATGAGGGGCGGGCTTCCTGCAGCATAGGTCTGCGATGTCCATATATGGTATATCCTGCGCCGACTTGACGTCAAGTCGGCCAGAAATTTACATCGCGTATTTGAGTGCGCGTGCATGTGGGCTGGTTGACGAACCCAAGGGTAAACAAACACTATTGGCTTCCCGGCCAGTGTATAATCGTTAGGCAATTATAACATAAATTTTTTCTCATGGAAAAGTGAAAATTACAGGTCATGACTCCTTTAAAAACACGAAGACTGAGAACATTCTCCTTCAGGAATTTCTCCGTTTATAAATGCATCATCGATTGAGTCACAGCAAAGCTCTCAGTTTACTGTTCTATTTACATTTCGACCCTCACATTTGGTGATTAGACATGGAGTAAAGCTGGTGCTTCTCTACATCTAAAGGAGTAATTTGCCTGTATTTCAGACAGGGAGGTGCCCTCTGGTCATCTCCTTTTGAGGGTTTTCCTGACTTGTCCCTCTGGATCCTGAGACAGACCCAGAACTTGCTGGAGGGACTATGCATCCCCTCTGCCCATTGGAGGAGCTTGAGAGTGTTCATTTTAGCTACTGGGGAAAAATTATAGTTCTAATTTTGCACCTGTTTTTTTATTTTTATTGAACATTTAAAGTTTGCATATTCTGTTTTGTTGTAACTTAAATTTGTATAAAATTTTCACATATGTATAATCTTGACAGTATAACAAAACAAGAAACAGTTTAGTTTAACAAAAGAAAACAACTAAACCAATAGGTTGTCCGGAGGCATTTACTGTTCATTCAGGTATTCCATTTAGTATTTATCTAGTTGGTGTTGTTTTCATATAATCGTTCCATTTGTCCCTGTTCTTTTCAAATATGTTCCCTTTAAGCCTCAGCAGGTATGTCAATCTTTCCATATCACGGATTTCCTGAACAATTTCTAACCATTGCTTTTGGTTTAGAACATTCACATTAAGCCAGTTTCTTGTGGCCGCTTTTTTGCTTGCAGCAAGTAATACAGATACAGTCAGATATAGATCTTCCTTCATTATTACCTTCTCAATGTTCCCAAGGTACATCACTGGGCAGGTATTTGGTATTTCATAGCCCAAGACATTTTTTAAAACCTAGTTAATGGTCTGCCAGTATATCCTCTTTTTTGAACACTTCCAGAAGATGCGTACATGGTCAGCTTCCACCCTCCCACATAATCTCCAACAGTCTTGTTGAACAGCGAGTTGTCTAGATTCTATCTTTGGTGTTATAAAATACTGAGTTAGATTTTTCCAACCGTATTCCCTCCATGTTAATGAATTACATGATGTGCATTGTGTCTCACACCACACCACTCCTTGGCTTGTATTTGGATTTTTAGCATATTCTGTTTTTCTAATCTTTCAGCAACATTTCTGTTGATGTTTTCTCTCCTCAGTCTGATCCAACCAGTGTCCCCGAGCTGGCCTGGCAGTTTGTTCCTGTCCAGAAGATGGTCAATCCCATCCTTGCCTTTTGTAAAGGAGACACAGTCCACTTCCTTGTGGTAACTGCTTTGCTCTGTCAAAACTCTTATATGACCAAGTATACAGCTGACTCTAATGATAACTGTTGTTGTTCTTGTCAGTCCCAGTTAGATTATTTTATATTAGTCAGTAAACTTGCAGAATACAGACAGATCTTTTGTTGAATTTAAAATGTAAAGCTTATGAAGTGATATAATCCTGATGTAGGGTTGAGGCAGTGGATGGCACTTTTGCCTTACAGCAAGAAGATCCTTGGTTTGAACTCTAGGCTCTTTCAGCATGATCAAAATCTCTTTGACACCTTTCAATCAGGTTTCAGAAAAGTCATAGCACTGAATTAGCTCTCCTCCGTGTTTTTAACTACCTCTGATCCTGGTTCTGGGGCTCTTCTGCTTCTCCTTGATCTTTCATCTGCATTTGACACAATAAATCATGATCTTCTTATCTATTTAACTGAATACTACATAGGATTCACTGGTACTCCACTCATGTGTCACCTGTACGTAGATGACTGCCAAGTCTATTCCCACTCGGGTCTAAGAATTCATATTCTCTCTTCCTCGAGTGCTTCCAAGAAGTCAACATGTGATTTGTAGCCAATTTTCTAAATCTAAATGATGATAAAACCAAAGTTCCTCTCATTAGCCATGATAATAAACCCATTTCTTGCCACCTTAATTAAATATTTTGGCTTCTTCACTCAAATCATCAGTTGTAAACCTTGGTGTGAAGATAGATTCAAAACTTAATATGGATGCTCAGATCAACTCTGTTGTAAAATGCTGTTTTTTTTCAGCTAAGGCGAATTTCCAAACTCAAAACCATCATTAGTAAGCGCCAGCTTGAAACTATCCTCCATACTTTGATCACTTCTCAACTTGACTATTGTAACGCCTGCCTTTATGGGGCTAATAAATTATCCCTTCACCGCCTTCAGTTGGTGCAGAATGCCACTGCTAGGTTTTTAACTAGTTTGGACACAAGACAACCCATCTCCCATGTTTTAAAATCTCTCCATTGGCTTCCCATTGACTTTCGTATTTCTTTTAAGATTTTACTCTTTGTATTTAAGTCCCTTCATTTGTGCAACCTTTTTGTTGCGTTTGAAAGTGCTATATAAATAAACATGGTATGGTATGGTTCTCCCCGTGCATCCGTGGGTTCTCTCCAGGCACTCCGACTTCCTTCCACAGTCCAGAAATAAACTGTTAGATGAATTTATCTCTCTGAGTTGTCTCTGCTTGTTAAACTGTTTTTTGAGAACTGATCTGGTTTGTCCAGGTGAAGAAAGAAGAGACAGGCACCATCCATGTGATCAAACAAAGACAGCTCCACCTGAGCTGTGACATTATCAGCATTAATGTAAGTACTGACCTCAGTAAAGTCATTCAGTGTTCTTCTAAAAGCCTGTTGAAGCAAAGGTTTTCACTCAGTGCTGTTCTAAGTGACCCAAACACAAGCAAACGGCATCATTTTTTTTATCTTGGCTAATAATATGCAGCATGTTCTTTGATTCATTGACTTTCATATTATGGCTCCACCTCACAACTGCAGAGAAAACTGTCCTCCTATAGGAAACATGATCAACTACAACACAAACCTTTGTCCTTCTGTTCCTGTGTCTGTAGTGGATTAACAGTTGCACCCTTGTGCTGGTGGACAGCCATGAGAAGCTGCACGTTGTAGACCGGCCCTCTCAGGAGGTTTTGGAGATGCTGGATTTGGAGCAGGTGCAATTGGTCTACAACAGTAGACACTTCAAATCTCTGGCTACTGGAGGGAACGTCTCCCAGGCTCTGGTGAGATACATCCTGGTGGGGAAATGTATGGAATGTGCTTTTATAATTTTTTCTGGACAGGATAAGTGTGCAAAAACATTAGAGTTTTGGTCTTTATTCCTTAGTCTGCTATTAAAAGAGTTAAATTCTATATTTTCTCTAAAATCTTTGAAATATTGTTTTAATATGTATCTGTATACATCTAGTGATTTACCATAGCGCAGCTCATTAATAATCTTGTTAACAAAGTTACTGACAGAGAACCCACAGATAAATCCATACTAATTCAAAAGTTCAAAATTTGGACTAGATTCTTATATTTGTGTTTTAACCATATCCGTAGTTATTAAACCGAATGTGGCTCGGGACAACCAAGCTCTGAAACTTCTCGTTTTTGAACTTTTGTACTCACAGAAATAGAATGATAATTTAAAGAATAAGGCTACCGGTTAGTGTTCGGTTTGGTTTACGATTTTACAGAGCATTTATGAATGGAGTTTAGTAATAGCATGTCACAAAAAGCAAGTATATATACATATAAGGAACTTTATCGTAGGTCCTTCCTCCTAGCAGCTGTTGCTCCCAACAAACTCAGTAAATGTTACTATTCTGCTGTAATTCTGCTGTAATTTGCGCTTCAAATAACATTTCTGCTGCTGTTATTTGTACATCTCTGTTTGGAAAGTTTCTATTTTTCACTTCTTGTAAACAATAATTTGTGTAGTAATGGACCAATACACATAGGTGTAGGTAGGTCAACTTTATTGTCAATTTCTTCACATGTATTAGACATAGGAAGGAATCGAAATTACGTTTCTCATTGTCCCATGCGCAGAGACTCAACAAGACAATAAATAACAAATAGTGCAGATAAAATATATATGTAGCAACAGATTAATATGATATATATATATATATATATATATATATATATATATATATACTCAACAAAAATATAAACGCAACACCTTTGTTTCTGCTCCCATTTTTCATGAGATGGACTTAAAGATCTAAAATTCATTCCAGATACACAATATTACCATTTCTCTCAAACATTGTTCACAAATCAGTCTAAATGTGTGATAGTGAGCACTTCTGCTTTGCTGAGATAATCCATCCCACCCCACAGGTGTGCCACATCAAGATGCTGATCTTACATCATGATTAGTGCACAGGTGTACCTTATACTGCCCACAATAAGAGGCCACCCTGGAATGTGCAGTTTTTTGCTTTATTGGGGGTGTGGGGACTCAGAACCGGTCAGTATCTGGTGTGACCACCATTTGCCTCATGCAGTGCAAAACATCTTCTTCGCATAGTTTATCAGATTGTCAATTGTGGCCTGTGGAATGTTGGTCCACTCCTCTTCAATGGCTGTGCGAAGTTGTTGGATATTAGTGGGAACTGGTACACG
This sequence comes from Valencia hispanica, assembly GCA_963556495.2. Lineage (NCBI taxonomy): Eukaryota > Metazoa > Chordata > Actinopteri > Cyprinodontiformes > Valenciidae > Valencia > Valencia hispanica. The sequence goes on from OY747711.1 coordinate 50,575,403, forward strand.
CTGTCGTATACGCCGGTCAAGCACATCCCAAACATGCTCAATGGGTGACATGTCCGGTGAGTATGCTGGCCATGCAAGAACTGGGACATTTTCAGCTTCCAAGAATTGTGTACAGATCCTTGCAACATGGGGCCGTGCATTATCTTGCTGAAACATTAGGTGATGTTCATGGATGTATGGCACAACAATGGGCCTCAGGATCTCATCACGGTATCTCTGTGCATTCAAAATGCCATCAATAAAATGCACCTGTGTTCTTCGTCCATAACAGATGCCTGCCCATACCATAACCCCACCACCACCATGGGCCACTCGATCCACAACATTGACATCAGCAAAGCGCTCACCCACACGACGCCACACACGCTGTCTGCCATCTGCCCTGAACAATGTAAACCGAGATTCATCCGTGAAGAGAACACCTCTCCAACGTGCCAGACGCCATCGAATGTGAGCATTTGCCCACTCAAGTCTGTTACGGTGACAAGCTGGAGTCAGGTCAAGACCCCGATGAGGACGACGAGCATGAAGTTGAGCTTCCCTGAGACGGTTTCTGACAGTTTGTGCAGAAATTGTTTGGTTATGCAAACCAATTGTTTCAGCAGCTGTCTGAGTGGCTGGTCTCAGACGATCTTGGAGGTGAACCTGCTGGATGTGGAGGTCCTGGGATGGTGTGGTTACACGTGGTCTGCGGTTGTGAGGCCGGTTGGATGTACTGCCATATTCTCTGAAACGCCTTTGGAGACAGCTTATGGTGGAGAAATGAACATTCAATGCACGAGCAACAGATCTAGTTGACATTCCTGCTGTCAGCATGACAATTGCACGCTCCCTCAATGCTTGTGCCATCTGTGGCATTTTGCTGTGAGACAAAACTGCACATTCCAGGGTGGCCTTTTATTGTGGGCAGTATAAGGTACACCTGTGCACTAATCATGATGTCAGATCAGCATCGTGATGTGGCAAACCTGTGAGGTGGGATGGATTATCTCAGCAAAGCAGAAGTGCTCACTATCACACATTTAGACTGATTTGTGAACAATGTTTGAGAGAAATGGTAATGTTGTGTATCTGGAATTAATTTTAGATCTTTAAGTCCATCTCATGAAAAATGGGAGCAGAAACAAAGGTGTTGCGTTTATATTTTTGTTGAGTGTATATATATATATATATATATATATATATATATATATATATATATATATATACATACATACATACAATAACATATACTAACCTTTTTTTTTAGTACAGAGGTTGTCATAGTCTGTGAGTCAGAGTCTAGAGTGTTTTCTTTGGGGGGGGCTCTGCTGGCTGGCGGTTCAGGGTGGGTGGGGGGAGAGAGTTCAGTAATCTCACAGCCTGGTGGATGAAGCTGTTGCTGAGTCTAGTTGTGCGGGAGCTGAGGCTCCTGTACCTCCTTCCAGAGGGCAGGAGGCTGAACAGATTGTGTGCTGGGTGACTTGCATGACTCACAATAGTGATGGCTTTACGGGTGAGACGGGTGGTGTAAATGTCTATCAAGGAGGGGAGTGGTGCGCCAGTCATCCTCCCAGCTGTGTTCACAATGTGCTGCAGGACTTTCCTGTTGTAATCAGTGCAGCTCCCACCCTACACAGTGACGCATTTGGAGAGGATGCTCTCAATGGTTCCTCTGTAGAAGGTGGTCATGATGGGTGATGGGACTTTCGCCTGTTTGCGTAGGAAATAGAGGCGGGTCCCTGCTGGGGGGTGGGATGCCCCTGGGCCCCGGCTCCCCCGGTCCGTTGACTGGCCCGCCCTGGCGGGGCCGGTTGCCGGCGGAGCCCGTGGGCTCGTCACTGCTGCCCCCCGGGCCCCTGCATCGTGGCCGCTGGATGTTCCCCTGGGGTTCTCCTTTGCTCCTCTCTTGGGGGATGCTGTCGGCCCCGCCTGGGTCCTTTGGACGTCTTTGCTCCGATCTCCTTCATGTCTGCATCGATTCCTGGGAGACGGATTGATGTCTGCTCACACCAACTATCGAACACTCTTATGGAGAAACCTTATATGCACCAGCATGCTAACACACACAGATAGATGTGGGGTCTCTGGTGTTTAAGGATATATTCTTGGGCTGAGGTTATCATTACTAGAGCTTGATTAATCGGTACCATGAGTTTTTCTGTGACATTGTTGTTGTATTTTTATATCTATTTTTGTGTGATGTGGTTGTGCAATTCTTAGTTCACAATGTTTGGTTGGTTTTGTCGATGTTCCTTTTTCGTGTTTTGTTTTGTTTTTCCCCCTCTCTCTGCCGTCCTGTGGGTATGGAGGCAGACTTCAATGTCTTCCTGTGTTTTCTTTGTTCCCCTTCCTCTCTGTATTTTCGACTCACCCTCTCTCATGACATTTTGTTTCATACCTCTCTTCTTCATCTTCCTTCTTTATTCTCCTTAATTTTCCGTCTCCGTGTCCATAACATCAGGAAATTAAAACCCCAACAATTCATAATAAAGATTTTTCACACATAAATCAAGTGGAGTACTATAGCAAAAGCTGTACTGCTCCGCTTGTGAAAGTAAATCTGTTGGGCTTCTACTTGGTACTTGGTACTAAAAAAAAAGAAAAGAAAATAGAGGCGCTGCTGCGCTTTCTTTCCCAGTGATGAGGTGTTGGTGTTCCAGGAGAGGTCCTCACTGATGTGTATCCCCAGGAATTTGGTGCTGCACACTCTCTCCCCAGCAGCACCCGAGATTGGCCGGTGGCAGGTATTGGGTGTAGCCTCTCTGGAAGTTGACAAGAATCTCCTAGGTCTTGCTGACATTCAACAGGAGGTTGTTGTTCTTGCACCACATGGTCAGATGGTCAACCTCTTTCCTGTACTGAGTCTCATCCCCTTTGGTGACGTGCCCCACCAGAGTTGTATCATCTGCAAACTTCACAAGGTGATTGGAGCTGTAGGTTGGTGTACAGTCGCGTGTCAGCAAGGTGAAGAGGAGAGGACTGAGCACACAGCCTTGGGGGGCACCCGTGCTCAGAGTGATGCTGCTCGAGGTGTTGTTGCCAGCACGTACTGTTTGTGGCCTCTGACTGAGAAAGTCTAGCAGTAAGTTGCAGAGGGAGATGCTGATGCCCAGTTTGTCAAGCTTGCAGATGAGTTGCTGTGGTATTATGGTGTTGAATGCTGAGCTAAAGTCTATAAACAGCATTCTCACATATGAGTCTTTCCTGTCCAGGTGAGTGAGAGCTGGGTGGAGGGCAGAGCAGATTGCATCTTGTGTAGATCGTTTTGCTCTGTATGCAAACTGGAAGGGGTCTAGTGTGGGGGGTAGGATGGATTTAATATGTAATAAGACTAGCCGTTCAAAGCACTTCATGATGATGGGTGTCATTGCCACAGGACGGTAGTCGTTGAAGCAGGATGGGGATGATTACTTTGGTACAGGTATAATGGTGGTGGCTTTGAATTATGATGGGACAATGGCTTGCTCCAGGGAGTTGTTAAAGATATCTGTAAAGACATCTTTAAACTCCTCTGCACAGTCCTTCAGCACTCTTCCGGGAATGTTGTCTGGACCTGCTGCTTTACGGGTGTTGATGGTGGAGAGTGTCCTCTTCACGCTGGTGGCAGACAGGTGCAGAGTCGGGTCGTGCGGAGGCGTTGGGGTTTTCTGTGGGCAAGTGTTGTTTTGTGCTTCAAAGCGTGCAAATAAGTTGTTCAGGTTATTGAGCAGAGAGGTGTTGCTTTCACAGCTCCGTGCTGTGGGCTTGTAGTCCATCATGGCCTGGATGCCCCGCCATAGGCTCTGTGCATCTCATCTCACATCTCTGACATATTCACATGCACATCCTGTGAATATTTTTTAAATGATCCTACTCAGTTGTACATTCTGGGGACCTACCTCCTGAGCGACCGTGGCTCAGGATCCCTCCTGAGCCCGGTGGCGCCAGTGTGCGGCAGCCTCGCTTCTGTTAGTATGCCTCTGGGCAGCCGTGCACACCAACTGAAATATTTCAGGTCTTTTATTGTTTTAAAACTGATTATTTTGGCATACAGCTCATGAAAACCCAAAATTCAAATTTAAAAAAATTAGCATATTTCATCCGACCAATAAAAGAAAAGTGTTTTTAATACAAAAAAAGTAAACCTTCAAATAATTATGTTCAGTTATGCACTCAATACTTGGTCGGGAATCCTTTTGTAGAACTGACTGCTTCAATGCGGCGTGGCATGGAGGCAATCAGCTTGTGGCACTGCTGAGGTGTTATGGAGGCCCAGGATGCTTCGATAGCGGCCTTAAGCTCATCCAGAGTGTTGGGTCTTGCGTCTCTCAACTTCCTCTTCACAATATCCCACAGATTCTCTATGGGCTTCAGGTCAGGAGAGTTGGCAGGCCAATTGAGCACAGTAATACCATGGTCAGTAAACCATTTACCAGTGGTTTTGGCACTGTGAGCAGGTGCCAGGTCGTGCTGAAAAATGAAATCTTCATCTCCATAAAGCTTTTCAGCAGATGGAAGCATGAAGTGCTCCAAAATCTCCTGATAGCTAGCTGCATTGACCCTGCCCTTGATAAAAAACAGTGGACCAACACCAGCAGCTGACATGGCACCCCAGACCATCACTGACTGTGGGTACTTGACACTGAAATTCAGGCATTTTGGCATTTCCTTCTCCCCAGTCTTCCTCCAGACTCTGGCACCTTGATTTCCGAATGACATGCAAGTACTTTGGACCACTGAGCAACAGTCCAGTGCTGCTTCTCTGTAGCCCAGGTCAGGCGCTTCTGCCGCTGTTTCTGGTTCAAAAATGGCTTGTAGCCCACTTCCTGCACACGCCTATGCACGGTGGCTTTGGATGTTTCTACTCCAGACTCAGTCCACTGCTTCCGCAGGTCCCCCAAGGTCTGGAATCGGTCCTTCTCCACAATCTTCCTCAGGGTCCGGTCACCTCTTCTCGTTGTGCAGCTTTTTCTGCCACACTTTTTCCTTCCAACAGACTTCCCACTGAGGTGCCTTGATACAGCACTCTGGGAACAGCCTATTCGTTCAGAAATTTCTTTCTGTGTCTTACCCTCTTGCTTGAGGGTGTCAATGATGGCCTTCTGGGCAGCAGTCAGGTCGTCAGTCTTACCCATGATTGCGGTTTTGAGTAATGAACCAGTCTGGGAGTTTTGAAAAGCCTCAGGAATCTTTTGCAGGTGTTTAGAGTTAATTAGTTGATTCAGATGATTAGGTTAATAGCTCGTTTAGAGAACCTTTTCATCCATCCATCCATCCATTTTCTTCCGCTTATCCGGGGTCGGGTCGCGGGGGCAGCAGCCTAAGCAAAGAGACCCAGACTTCCCTCTCCCCAGCCACTTGTTCCAGCTCCTCGGGAGGAACCCCAAGGCACTCCCAGGCCAGCAGAGAAACATAGTCCCTCCAGCGTGTCCTGGGCCTTCCCCTGGGCCTCCTCCCGGTGGGACGTGCCTGAAAAACCTCACCAGGGAGGCGTCCAGGAGGCATCCTGACCAGATGCCCGAGCCACCTCAACTGACTCCTCTCGATGTGGAGAAGCAGCGGCTCTACTCTGAGCCCCCTCCGGATGACTGAGCTTCTCACCCTATCTCTAAGGGAGAGCCCAGACACTCTGCGGAGGAAACTCATTTCAGCCGCTTGTATCCGTGATCTCGTTCTTTCGGTCACCACCCAGAGTTCGTGACCATAGATGAGGGTAGGAACGTAGATCGACCGGTAAATCGAGAGCTTCGCCTTTTGGCTCAGCTCTCTCTTCACCACGACAGACCGGTAGAGCGCCCGCATAACTGCAGATGCCCCACCAATCCGTCTATCGTTCTCCCGCTCCATTTTTCCCTCATTCGTGAACAAGACCCCCAGATACTTAAACTCCTCCACTTGGGGAAGGACCCCATCCCTGACCCGGAGGAGGCACCCCACCCTTTTCCGGCTCAAGACCATGGCCTCGGATTTGGAGGTGCTGATTCTCATCCCAGCCGCTTCACACTCGGCTGCGAACAGCTCCAGCGAGAGCTGTAGATCACGCTCCGATGAAGCCAACAGGACCACATCATCTGCAAAAAGCAGAGACCCGATCCTGAGGCCACCAAAACGGATCCCCGCAACGCCTTGGCTGCGCCTAGAAATCCTGTCCATAAAAGTTAGGAACAGGATCGGTGACAAAGGGCAACCTTGGCGGAGTCCAACTCTCACCGGAAACAAGCCCGACTTACTGCCGGCAATGCGAACCAAACTCTGGCACCGGTCGTACAGGGACCTAACAGCCCGTATCAAGGGGCCCGGTACCCCATACTCCCGGAGCACCCCCCACAGGGCCCCCCGAGGGACACGGTCGAACGCCTTCTCCAAGTCCACAAAACACATGTAGACCGGTTGGGCGAACTCCCACGCACCCTCCAGGACCCTGCTGAGGGTGTAGAGCTGGTCCAGTGTTCCACGGCCAGGACGAAAACCGCATTGTTCCTCCTGGATCCGAGGTTCGACTATCCGTCGGACCCTCCTCTCCAGAACCCCTGAATAGACCTTACCAGGGAGGCTCAGAAGTGTGATCCCCCTGTAGTTGGAACACACCCTGTGGTCCCCCTTTTTAAACAGGGGGACCACCACCCCGGTCTGCCAATCCAAGGGAACTGCCCCCGATGTCCACGCAATATTGCAGAGCCGCGTTAACCAACACAGCCCCACAACATCCAGAGCCTTGAGGAACTCCGGTCGAATCTCATCCACCCCCGGAGCCTTGCCACCGAGGAGCTTTTTAACGACCTCGGTGACCTCGGCACCAGAGATTGGAGAGCCCGACCCCGAGTCCCCAAACCCTGCTTCCAGATTGGAAGGCGTGCCGGTGGGATTGAGGAGGTCTTCGAAGTATTCCATCCACCGACCCAAAACGTCCCGCGTCGAGGTCAGCAGCACACCATCCCCACTGTAAACAGTGTTGGTGGCAGACCGCTTTCCCCCCCTGAGACGCCGGATGGTGGACCAGAATCGCTTCGAAGCCATACGGAAGTCGTTTTCCATGGTCTCTCCAAACTCCTCCCACGCCCGAGTTTTTGCCTCAGCAACCATCCGAGCCGCATCCCGCTTGGCCTGTCGGTACCTATCAGCTGCTTCAGGGGTCCCACAAGCCAAAAAGACCCGGTAGGACTCCTTCTTCAGCCTGACAGCATCCCTTACCGCCGGTGTCCACCACCGGGTTCGGGGGTTGCCGCCGCGACAGGCACCGACCACCTTGCGGCCACAGCTTCGGTCAGCCGCCTCGGCAATGGAGGCGCGGAACATGGTCCACTCGGACTCGATGTCCCCCGCCTCCCCCGGGACGTGTTCAAAGTTCTGCCGGAGGTGTGAGTTAAAGCTCCTTCTGACAGGAGACTCTGCCAGACGTTCCCAGCAGACCCTCACAACACGTTTAGGCCTTCCAGGTCTGTCCGGCGTCCTCCCCCACCATCGGAGCCGACTCACCACCAGGTAGTGGTCAGTGGACAGCTCTGCCCCTCTCTTCACCCGAGTGTCCAAAACATGCGGCCGCAGATCAGATGAGACGACAACCAAGTCGATCATTGAGCTGCGGCCTAAGGTGTCCTGGTGCCAAGTGCACATATGGACACCTTTATGCTTGAACATGGTGTTTGTTATGGACAATCCATGACGAGCACAGAAGTCCAATAACAAGACACCACTCAGGTTTAGATCGGGGGGGCCATTCCGCCCAACCACACCCCTCCAGGTCTCACTGTCATTGCCCACGTGAGCGTTGAAGTCCCCCAGCAGAACAAGGGAGTCCCCAGGAGGAGCACTCTCCAGCACCCCTTCCAAAGACTCCAAGAAGGGTGGGTAATCTAATCTGCTGTTTGGCGCGTAAGCACAAACAACAGTCAGGACCCGTCCCCCCACCCGAAGGCGGAGGGAGGCTACCCTCTCGTTCACCGGGGTAAACCCCAACGTACAGGCGCCGAGATGGGGGGCAACAAGTATGCCCACCCCAGCTCGGCGCCTCTCAGCGGGGGCAACCCCAGAGTGGAAGAGAGTCCAACCTCTCTCGAGGAGACGGGTTCCAGAGCCAGAGCCGTGCGCCGAGGTGAGTCCGACGATGTCCAGTCGGAACCTCTCAACCTCGCACACCAGCTCCGGCTCCTTCCCCACCAGAGAGGTGACGTTCCACGTCCCGAGAGCCAGCTTCTGCAGCCGAGGATCGGACCGCCAAGGTCCCCACCTTTGGCCGCCGCCCATCCTGCACAGCACCCGACCCCTATGGCCCCTCCCACAGGTGGTGAGCTCATGGGAAGGGGGGCCCATGTTACCTCTTCGGGCTAAGCCCGACCGGGCCCCATGGGTAAAGGCCCGGCCACCAGGCGCTCGCCAACGTGCCCCACCTCCAGGCCTGGCTCCAGAGGGGGGCCCCGGTGACCCGCGTCCGGGCGAGGGAACACTGAGTCCATCTGTCGTTTTCTTCATAGGGGTCTTTTGGGCTGCACTTTGTCTGATCCCTCACCTAGAACCAAATTGCCATGGGTGACCCTACCAGGAGCAAAAGCCCCTGACAACATAGCTCCTAGGATCATTGGGACACTCAAACCCCTCCACCACGATAAGGTGGCAGCCCAGGGAGGAGAACCTTTTCATGATATGCTAATTTTTTGAGATAGGAATTTGGGGTTTTCATGAGCTGTATGCAAAAATAATCAGTTTTAAAACAATAAAAGACCTGAAATATTTCAGTTGGTGTGCAATGAATCTAAAATATATGAAAGTTTCATTTTTATCATTACATTATGGAAAAGAATGAACTTTATCACAATATGCTAATTTTTTGAGAAGGACCTGTAGCTCACCAGTGTGTGAATGGGTGAGTGACTGAATGGATATAGTGTCAAGCGCCTTGGGGTCGTCAGGACTAGATAAAGCACTATACAAGTACAGGCCAATCTGCCATTCCTCAAATCTGAATATACTATTTTTTTGACAACTGCACAGTAGTTTAGTTTTGCAATTTTGTCCTTAATGTTCATATATTATTCTTAATTCTGTTTTTTAAGTTTTCTTGTGTGAATCTAAATGCTTCTAATACATGTGCTGCTGTTATAGCTGAATTCCCCTCTCTGTGGGACAATAAAGGGTGATTCTATTCTATATAAAAGGAAAACTATAAATGGGCACTCTTTATTTTTATAGGAAGCAGAATTTTTTTGTCTCTCTATTCTCTGTGCCATTAATATATATATGTGTGTGTATGTGTACGTGTGTGTGTGTGTGTGTGTTGGAAGAAGGAGCTCTTAAAATTAGCTGGGGTTCTTCATTGTATTGATAAAGGTAACAAGGGTCTCTACTGTTTCTCAAAGGAAGGTTTATGGAGTATGTAAGTTGTTCCATCAGATAAACGCCGTACACTATCTGGATCCATGTATTATAAAGCCTAGTGGATCCAGTGTTAACCCCCGTTTTATACATCTTAGGGCTGTAGTATAGTATATGTAATAAAAAATGTTGGCTTTGTGGTCAAACCATTCTGGAATTCTTCCCAACATTGCTGCTGTAGGACTTAATGGAATATTTACTTTGAAAACTTCTTTAAAAGCAACAGTTATGTTACTTTCACAAACCAACCCGCTTTTATACTTAGTCATTGTGATTTATTAAAAGTGTTGTAATTCTAATAAGACGCCAGCTGAGATAATCAGATTTGCTGTTTAGTTTCAACACAGAACAGCAGAGCTGATCATAAGCTAAAGTCAGGCTTTACCAGTCTGAGCTCAGGAATAATTATATGTTTGGTTTCTAGCTTTGAATGGAAATCTGTGTGTTTGTGTTCTAGGCGCTGGTTGGAGAAAAAGCCTGCTACCAGTCACTATCAAGCTATGCAGGACAGATCATCTGTTTGGGCACCAAGGTAGTTGTTGGGTTAATCATTGTCTGTTTATCCATCACTTTTACCAATAATCGGAGATAAAGAAAAAAACTGTTTAAGAAGAACAAGCCAAAAACAGTGCAACAGATGTAGCAGTAGTAAAATATGCTAAATAATCTCATTTTGCTTCATTCGCTTTACAGCAAAATATTAATTCTCCTTGAAATATTCAGATTGTCATGTTGCAAACACAAACTGTACTCTATTTAACTGGAGTTGTATGTGACAGACCAACACAAAGTACATGATTGTGAAGTGAAAAGAAAGACAATGCATAGATTGGTAAATCTTAAGTAAATTAAAATCTGAAAAATGCAGCTTGAGTTTGTATTCAGTCCTCTTTAATAAAAGCAAAGGAGACCAGGTGCCTTCAGACGTTATACAGTTAGTAATCAGAGCCCAGCTGTGTGTAATAGAATCAGAGTCTGAATGCAGCTGTTCTGTTTCTGGCCTCAGAGACACATAGTATCTCTGGAGAGAATCTTTATATATTTAATCATGCACTCCAGAAATCTGGGCCTTATGGAATAATGATAAAGAAGTCAGTGTACAGTATGCCACGTAGAAAACACAGCAACCAGAAGACCAGAAGAAGGTGCTCTGCCAGCTGAGACCAAAATTTGACTTTTTGTCATTCGTGAAAATAAATTTGTGTGAACTAAACTTGGACCACACATCACCTTGAACACACCTTGACAATCCTGGAAGAAAACCTGTTAGAGGCTGCAGAAGACTTCATAAGCTTTATTTATACAGGTGAGGCCCCTTTGAGACTGGAAATCTCATTTTTAGCATCAGCTGTACAAAGTATTACCTAAAATAAAATTCACCAAGCAAATGTATGTTTTGTTTGTGTGTGGGGTTTTGGTTTGTGTGGTGGTTTCTCTGTTTCGTTGTTCCAGAGGTTTTCCACCACTGGGCACAGCGAAGGCACGGGCTTCAGCTCTGTTGGGTGCAGGCCTGCAGGTGTGTTCTCACACACCTGCAAATCATTCGGACCACAGGAGGATAAAAGGAGCTGGCAGTCAGTAATTCTTCGCTTGAGTGTTAACCAATATGGTAACCCCAAGCCCTCTGAGCTCCTTGAAACTTTGTTCCGAGCTTTTTGTCCGTTCCAAGATTTATTCCCTCGACTTATTTCTAGAAACTCACCCTTTTTCATGCTCCTAGCAGGTTCCTCGTTTCCCTGGTTTTCCCCTTCTGAGATCGTATCCTCAAGATCAGAACTTACCTTCGAGATTCCTCTCTGGCTTCTACCTCTACGACTCGTTCCGGGCTACTTCAAAACAACCATTATCCTCCTGCTCTGTTCCACCCACCCACCACAGTTTCTTCCTCACAAGTTCCGTCTTCAGCGTGCCTCCTGTCTGCCCTCCTATGACAACCTGTAAGACAAACCTAGTTATTCTTCCTTATTTTCTACAAAACATAAACTCCATTTCCAGCTCGCACCCAGCCCACCGATCTCCACCTCAACACCTTCTGGATTCCCACGACACTGGCCATCCACAGGCACCACTCATTCCTCCCTGTCAATTTAATTTCCTTATATAACCTGCTCATATTATCATCCATTTCAGAGTTCCAGCTCCCGGTCCTCAGCAGTTCTATGCAGATTTGCAGCAGCCCCTGTTCCAGATCCATCTACTTTCACTTACTTTCAATTACCTTATAACTCTGGTTTTGTCCCCTGAGAGTTTTGTGCATGTTGGTCAGACAGCTTACTAAAACCATAACTTAACACTCTAGGCAATCTGACCCAGCCAAAGCTCTCAAGAGGACTATAGCAGAACAACGGTCACAAATTAAGTCTCATGACAATGTTCTCAGCTCCCAACCGGATATAACAAGTCAACATTTGGACCATATTACTACCATCCTGGAGAGTCTCCAGCCAAAATCATCACCCACCCAGCAGATGTCAACCAGCCTGGTCCAGATCCACAACTCATTACAGCTGTGGATGGAAGTGCACTCCCAGTCATTACTCATAAAAACTGTTTCCCTGCAATTAATCATCTCTGGCAACCACCAAGAAGAACTGTAATTTTTTGTTTTTCCCTCAACTAATTATTCCATTGTCCTGGCTTTCAGCTGGCTTCAACTCCACAACCCACATCTAAACTGGTCTGCTTTCAGACTAGAATCCAGTTCATCTTTTTGTCACTCCTCCTGCCTCAGGTCTGCCGTTCCTCCAAGCTCGCTCCCGGTCATGCGTGATGGGGCTGACCCTCCAGATCTCACCCAAGTTCCTGAGATTTACCACGACTTATAGGAAGTTTTCAGTAAAAGTAAAGCCCCATCTCTTCTACCCCATAGACCATATGACCTTACATAGACTACTGTGGTTTAAATCATATCTCCATCAAGAACAAATATCCTCTATCCCTGATTTCCTCAGCCTTTGAATCCCTTCATGGTGCCACTGTGTTTTCCAAACTAGACCTCAGCAATGCCTACCATCTGGTCCACATTTGCCAGGGGGATGAGTGGAAGACCGCCTTCAAGACTCCTTTAGGACATTTTGAGTCTTGCCCTTCGGTCTTCAAAACACCCCTAACGTCTTTCAAGCACCGGTCAACGACGTCCTCTGGAACTTCATCAACAATTTCGCTTTGTCTACCTCGACGGCATTTTAATCTACTTAAGATCTATCTCTAAACACCAGCTCTCACTTCCTCAAATACTTTTCTATAGACCCCCGAAGCAGACACTGCCTTCACCGAACTTTTTTCCAAGCTCCCATTTTAGTACAGCCTGACCCCTTCAAGCAGTTTTGGAGATGGAAGCTTCAGAATTGGGGGTTGGAGCTGTACTCTTCCAAAGATCATAACCCGATAACAAACTCCATCCCTTTGCTTTTTTCTTCTGCAGATTGCCGCACAAAGCGTATTTATGACATTGGGGACAGGGAGCTGCTGGCCATAAAATTGGCTTTGGAGGAATGGCGTCTCTGCCTGGAGGGAATGGAACAGCCGGTGTTGGTATGGACAGATCACAAGAATCTATCCTACTTACAGTCTGCTAAGTGTCTAAACTCCCATCAGTCCCATTGGTCCCTATTCTTTTCCAGGTTTAGCCTCTCTATCTCAGATCGCCCAGGCTCCAAAAATATCAAACCAGACGCTCTTTCTCACATTATTAACCCGAAGACTGTGATAAGACTCCAGAACCTCTTCTGCCACCCACTTGCACTATTGGTACAGTTACCTTCGAGATAAAGGACCTGGTCAAAAACGCTCAACTACAAGAACCTGATCCTGGTGCCGGTCCACCCAATCACCTCTTTGTTCCCTCGTCAGTCCAATCCAAGCTCATTCACTGGATGCACACTGCAAAATTCTCCTGTTATCCCGGACTCAGCCGAACCATTGTCCTCCTTACCCGTAAGTTCTGGTGGCCATCATTACATAAAGATGTAAAGGAATATGTTTTCGCTTGTCACATCTGCACCCGCAACAAAACCAGTAATAAGCCTCCTGCTGGTCTGCTTCAACTTTTGCCTGTTCTCAAAAAACCCTGGTCTCATATTGCACTTGATTTTGTCAATGGATTGCCGAACTCTAAAGCCTCCCATCGTGTTCCACTACGCAAACTCCCAACTGATTTTCAGACGCACAATTACTGGTTA
>OY747711.1:50598913-50656413 GCA_963556495.2 Valencia hispanica
TGCCCAAGCCACAGCCTGTTAAGAAGACCCACTCAGATAATCTTTTTGAGCTATTTTAAAGTGTTCTCAGTGGTCTTTAAATTATAATTATGCCGTTTTTAGCCAAAATCACAAAACCTGTGCCGTTTTCTAGGACATAGCTTCAGAAGAGCAGCAGTAGCTCATTAGCAATTTGCCTCTGTGTTGTGGGTAGAACCTTTGGGACAGGGGACCCCTCACTTCCCCCCCCTCAGAAATGGCCTCTGTGTGCGCATCTGATCTGACCCTGTTTTTTTGTAAAATTAAAAAGCTTCCAAAAAAACTGTAAAACGCGTTCCTTTATATTATAATCTACATCGCTTCAACACAGCCACATGCAGCACTGGGTGTTGACCCATAAATAGCTGGCATAATGCTAGCAAACAAGCGGATGGTTGAATTACCTCCCGACAGAAAGAAATAAACTTACCGGTAAAGACACAGGCTGTCCTCTTGATGGTGTCTTGATGGAAGGCACTGCACCTGGCTTCAAAAGTAGTTCACTAACAAAGCCGTGGAGGCAGGAGAAAACGCCTCCACCCCCTGGGGTGGAGGCGTTGGGGGCTGTCCCAGGGTGGCGGCTGTGTGTGTCGTCCATCGGCCAGCTGCGCCCCCCCCCCCCCCCCCGGCTTTGCGGCGGGGGACCCCTGTCACCCGGTTCCTGGTCGGGGCCTTGCTGGGGGTTGGGGCGCCCCTGGTCCCTGAGGTCCCCGGGACTTGGACCGGGCCCACCTTAGCGTAGCTGGTTGCCGGCGGAGCCCATGGGCTGGTCCCTGTTGCCTCCCAGGCCCTTGCATTGTAGCTGCTGGAAGTGTGAGATGGGAATTTGTGTTCTTTTCGCTCATCAGTCGATCTCAGTCTTTCTGTCTTATTGTCGAATCGTGAATTTTGATGGGTTTCAGAATACTTTTTGAAAAACTTTTTAACTTTTCATAAATTCATCATTTGGAAACTGCATTATTTATGCACTTGGTTTATTTCTGTTGGATACTACATTTTGTTGGACAATCTGATACATTTAAGTGTGACAACAAAGTAAAATCATAAGAAGTCTGTTAGGGGAAAAATACTTCTCAATAAATTTGGTGTCAGGAAACAGGCAAAAACCTGAGCTATAAGGCAGTCTATGTAATTTCTATTTTAAGGATGTGACAAAGAAGCTGTATTTGAAGCTGACTTGGTTTATTTTTCAACCACCATGGAGTGGTTAGTTTTGCTTCTCAAACTATTTAAAGTGACAGTCCTGTTTTGCTGCTTGCTTTCACAGTGACCTGCTGTTCAACCAGTTGTACTCACGTCTGGTGGAGAACATGGTTGCTAAGGGCGTCTTTCTGGAGTCACTAGAGTCTTATGTCGTTGCCAATCGGCTTGGTCACATCACTACGCCTGTTATGAAGGACCTCCTGGCACATTACCATGATAATGGTATGATGGAAGGCTTGGAGAGATGCATTGTTCATCTGGATGTTACCAGTCTGGACATACAACAGGTGTGTAGGTGTGAGGAATCATGTACAGTACAAAATGTATGAAAAGTATAAGTCTTTCTATTTGAAATATATGTGTATTAGAAGTGCTGTGTTGAAAATATTGATTCTCTGATACTGAATTGATTCTTATAAAAATTCTTAAAAACTGATTCATACGTCCAAAAATCGATTTAATCGTTTAACATTGTTTGCCCTTTTTACAGCTAAAATAGGAGGGTAAAGTCTAGACGGGCATTTTAAAAGTCTCTTTCACTGAGAAACCATGTAATACTTGTTCTTTGTGAAATACAATTGGTCACTCTGAGCTGCATATGCATGCTGCACATGAACATTTTCTCCAACTCCCATTGCCTGCAATAGCCACAGAAAGAAAACAGGCGGCAAAACGAGGGATTTAGGAAAAGCCAGTTTCCTCCTATTATTCAAAGTCTTGCCTACCTTGGCTTGCGACCGCCCATGTGAAGGCTGATTTTGCAGCCAGGAGAGAGCAGAGCACGTTTCTGCTAGTAGAAGCTAAATACAGAACCTAACTCTTTGCAATGAAGCTAACTGCTAGCAGCTCCACAGCATGCCAGAAAAGGGTTGGGCTTGGTTTATTTGCAGACATCCGACATAACACATCAGCATCCTCTTTTTTTACCCAAGAAAGAGGAGCTGTTGGAATTTGTCTTGGAACACCGCCAGCTAAGTAAGTTAAGTTAATTATTTGCTTGAAGGCATCATAACAGTCGCATTGCTGTTAGCCAATCAGAGGTGAGACGTTTGCATATTATGAATAATAATGAGATCCTGACATATCCACCCATCTTTCCTCCGTGAAAACTTCAACCTCCTGAAACAGGAGGGCGATAGCATTGATTCCACATAAAACGGCTTACAAGGCATTCATTTATACTGGAGACCACAGCAAATCTATTGAAAAAAAACCGAGTGAATGTGACCTTTAAGGCTTAGGTCTGAAAGTTTTATGCTGTTCTCCCCCCCCGTGAATTGTAACCCCACCCAGAGTTGCGTCATTAAATTACAGTCATGTAATTGAGGTAACAGGTCCAAAAATCTTTTTTAATAGCACTGACCCATATCAAAATCAAATTGGAACAGATTGGATTGGATTGTGATAGTCGGTTGTAACTCTTGAGGATCAGAATAGAATCAATTTTTAGAATTAAATCAATACTTGGGTCTATGTATTAGCCTCACCTCTGCATTATAGATGGTGATACACAGTTATCCCTGAATGAATGTATTTTCTGCACTGAAGTGTTACTGAACATGTTCTCTCTTTGTTTGTCTGTCTGTGTGGGTGGGTGGGTGCATGAGTGAAGGTGGTCCAAGTGTGTTGGAACAACCAGCTTTATGATGCAGTGATCTATATTTTCAATCGAGGCATGAACGACTACATTACTCCAATGGAGGCAAGTTCCACACAAAAAGCTTGTTTTTATGACTAACTACAGTGATGTTGAGCGGTGGGTCAGTGAAGCGTTGGAGGTCTGTCTTGTTGGGTTTTGTGATGTAAAGTATCTCCAGAAAACCAAAAGTCAGCAGTTTACTTGTATCTCCCATCTTACTTTAGCACCATCACATTCTGTCAACCTCCCTCCAAGAGCAACCTCTTTGTTCACCAGTATTGCCTTCACAGCCTTATACCTAACACACAACACACACAAGTGCTCAATAAAGATACATAGTCCAAGAACATGTGATCTATAGTGGGGAAAAAGGGCACCATTCTCCCTGTGCTAAACTTGTTTATAATAAAAATAGTGTTAGAGGACCCCAAAATGCTCTACACTACATTCAGTCAGTTACCCATTTGCCTACACACTCACATGTATTAGACTATAGAGCAGTAGTAGATTATAGAGCAGTTGTACTCCCTCAAATTCTCCTCAGAGTGGCTTTACTTCATGCTGCTGACCCTGTGGTCATACTTTCCTTGCATAAAATAATGTGGAGCAATCAGGGATTTTCAATAAGCAGGGTTATCACAGACTGAGTAAATGACTTTATCACAATAATGTTTTAAAATAAACTCTTTAAAAAAAAATCATTACAAATTTTTTTTTTTAAGTATCAATTTGTAGACATTGATTTGATTAAACTAGTCACCTTTAATTCTGGTTGATATTTAATTCACATTATGTTTAAATTGAAATAGATTCCCTTGCTAAACATGTTTAGAACATAAGTAGTCATTATTCAGTTATTAGTTTTTACCTTTTTAAGAAGGTCTAAACTGCATTCTGTGTGCTATGATATAATGGCTGAAAAGCCCTTCTGATGAGCCCTCCTAATTTTTTATTTCAGAAACTCTTTTCAGTGATTGGTCCTAGAGTCAGAGAGGGGAGGAGCCTCACAGGTGATGCCGAGCACCACAACCATACAGACATTTTTCTTGTTATTAAATACTTTGAAGCATTTTGCCACAAAACCCATTTGAAATGAAATTTTACACGCCTTTTCCTATTCTCCAGGTGATGATGTGGTGATGGGGAACAAATTACTGGTTTACATAAGGTAACTCCTCCTGATGCATTAAACTGCACTATATTAGGGCTTAAATGCAGGGCTCTATAGTTACAAAAATGCATAGAATAAAGTGACTGCAAACTCATTTGTTTTCAATTCAATAATTTAATTTGAAATTTTTATTTAATTTAATAACTTTTGATTCGTTTTTTTAGAAATCTATGTATATATCACATTGATCAGGATATTTCAGACTAGTTTTTGAGTCTTTGTATTCTATTTGTTCCATTGGGACTTATTTGTGTGGTTTTACTAACTGAAAACTCCATTGCCCTTTGGAGAGATCAGAAGAAAACTAACTTAAGTGGATGTTAAATAAAAATCCTTGTCAAAATATTGTTTTTTACATTCTAAAATCAGACTGATAACACATCACAGTGCCCTGATCAACAACTTTCTGTGCATATATTTGGGTGTAGCTGCAGTCTTGCTGGAAGAGCATATCCAATCGGAGACATCCCTGAAGATCTGGTTGTTCAGGTCAAATACCAGGTATATATATCCTTCTGCTCATGTGTAGATCAGAAAGGCTGTACTCATGAAATAAAGTACTGTTCATTTCACTGCTTTTCAGTCATATATTTAAAACAAACATTTAGTAACAGCGAAACTGATGTTTTGATCTCTTTACATAAGAAGCAAACATTCTATTTAAACCCATTTTAATACATTCTGGATGGATCAGTGTCTCATCCTTTTTCTCTAATAAAGAAATGGATCAACATTATAAGTTGATAGTACTGAAATGTTTGTAGTAGAACTGAACTGGATGCCTCATTAGATCTGAATCGAACCTTTGTCCTGTAAAGGGTTGTGAGATAACATCTGTGAATCGGTCCTTTATAAAACATTTATAGAAGCTGGACTAGTAATGTATCCTAATGGGTTTCAGTTTCTGTCGGAAATACACTGGTAATAAGGTTTACATCCGTAAGTAAAGTATTATTTATAGATCACTTTTCAAAACAAAACGCTTCACATAAAATGCACAATAAAAGTAAAATAAAATATAATAGCAGTAGTAAGAGTGTCACAGAATTCAAACAGAGATACATGTGAACTGGGGCTGGGCAATAAATCTATTATATCAATATATCGAATTTTCTGTTTATCAAGATTGAATTTTTGGAAAATCGAGAAGAAAACTTCACTTCACACGCATCTCTTGGGTTTCCATAATTTAAAGTGATATAAGCCCGCCCTGGGCCTTCCATTTTGTTTTGCAAGCATGTTTTACATTGTGTATTTATTTGGACTTTGAATTCAGGTTAACTCAAAGAAGGTATGATTGTAAATAAAAGAAGTTTCAAAAACATTTTCTCTCATTTGTCCTTTCTTTTTAAGAATAGAAAGTGAGAAAAAAATTATTAATATCAAAAATCTAATTTGGCATGAAAAAAATCATTTTATTTGTAATCCATATTCGCCCAACCTTAAACTCATTTAAGTTTTCCAAAACAGTTGTATAATTAATGTTGACATGTTCAACTTCTGAAAATAAATTAAAAAATAACTTTCTGATACCTTCAAATAAAACCAGCAAATGTTAAATATTGAAAAAATAGTGATATATATCGTGTATATATCGTGATATACAGTAGGGAAAAAAGTATTTGGCAGCCACCGATTGTGTAAGCTGTTCCACTTAAAAAGATGAGAGAGGTCATTGTTGATTTGGCCCATTATTCCCTTATTCTCTAATGCTGGGATGTTTTGGGGCTGTTGCTGGGCAGCACAGACTTTTCAACTCCTTCCACAGATTCTCTATTGGATTGAGGACTGTAGACTGACTTGGCCACTCTATAACCTTGAAATGCTTTTTACGTAGCCACTCCTGCGTTGCCTGGGCAGTGTGTTTAAGATCATTGTCATGCTGGAAGATCCAGCCACATTTAATCTTCAATGCTCTCACTGATGGAAGGTGGTTTTTGCCCAAAATCTCAAGATTCATGGCCCCATTCATCCTTTCCATAATATGGATCAGTTGCCCTGTCCCCTTTGCAGAAAAGCAGCCCCAAAGCATAATGTTTCTACCCCTATGCTTCACAGTGGGTATGGTGTTCTTGTGATGCAACTCACTATTCGTCTCCTTCCAAACACGGCTAGTGACATTTATGCCGAAGAGTTCTATTTTGGTCTCATCAAACCACAAGACATTATCAAAATCCTCCTCTGGATCATCCAGATCTCTGGTCAAATCTAGGCAGGGCTGGGCATGTAATGCCTTAAGCAGGGGGACCTTAGCAGGCAGCAGGATTTTAATCCATGACAATGTAGTGTGCTACTAATAGTAACATTTGCCACTGTGGTCCCAGCTCTCTTCAGGTTATTGACCAGTTCCCCCCCATGTAGTTCTGGGCTGCTTTCTCATCATTCCCCACGAGGTGAGATCTTGCATGGAGCCCCAGGTCGAGGGAGATTACTATTTATTCCATGTTCTAATAATTGTTCCAACAGTTTATCTCCTGTCACTAAGCTGCTTGCCGATTGTAGATTGGCTCATCCCAGTCTGCAGGTTTACAATCTTGTCCCTGGTGTCCTTGGACATTTCTCTGGTCTTGGCCATGGTGGAAGTTGGAGTCTGACTGTTTGAATGTTTGGACAGGTGTCTTTTATACAGATAAGTTCAAACATGTGCCATGAATACAGGTAACACATGGAGGATTGAAGAGCTTCTTAAAGAAGTAACAGGTTTGTGAGTGCCAAAATTCTTGCTTGTTTGTAGATGCCAAATACTTATTTTTTGCACTATTGTACGAATAAATTCTTTAAAAATCATACAATGTGATTTCCTGGATATGTTTTAACATTCTATCTCTCAGAGTTGAAGTGTACTTATGATAAAGATTACAGATCTCCCTCATCTTTTTAAGTGGGACAGTTTATTTCTTTGCCCCACTGTATATTGATATCAACTGATATAACAAAATATTATCGTAATATAATTTTTTTTTTTCATATCGCCCAGCCCTAATATGAATAGAGAAAACCACACAATATAGTTTAGTTAAACAGAAAAACATTTGGAGAAGAGCAGAAACAGACATTTATTCTTGATCATTAATTTGAACAAAAGAACAGCATGATAAAGCTAATTTCTTTGTGTATATTAATCAAGGATGACTTCACTCTCTGATCTTATATAACGAGAGTTACTGAAAGTTTGAAAGACATGTCATTTATTTGTTTTTATGTGTTTGCTTGTGTCAGGTTTTTGAGTTCCTGATCCGTCTCCATTCAGGCGACTCATCACAGAAGGAGGAGGTTTTCCCATTTATTCATACACTCCTCCACTTTGATACTCGGGAGTTTCTCAATGTACTCGCCATGGTGAGTTTTTTCTCTGTTATTTAAACTGGCATAATAACAATGAATATAGAAGAAAAACATTTACCAACAATGATTATTACTGCTTACTGTAATTAACTGTTTCACTTTTTTAGACTTTTATCCACAGTTCAGCTGATTTCAGATGGTTTTGATATTTAAATAGACACACAAAAAGCTCAGCTTCCAATTAGATCAGTGGTTCTCAATCCTGGTCCTGAGCACCTACTATCCTCATTTGAATTTGGTGTGCTGGAGCTCAGGCGCTTCTAAAACTTGAAAAGACTTGAAAGTGGACCCTGAGGACTGGGATTAAGAACCACTGAACTATAGGTCCTGGCCCCCATATGTCATACAAAAATAGCGTGGATTTATACCTGAACGCATGCAAACTAAGCTCTCAGTCCAATGTTATGTAGGATTTTTTTTTTTAAGTGATACCAAAACAAAACAGAGAGGACTCTCGGCTATTACTAGAACAATAAGCTACAGTGGAGAAATAAAGGTGGACTGAACCAGAACTTTATGTCAGCGTATAGCCATTAATGACTATAGACTAAGATGCAAGATGCTGCAAACTTTCTACAAGTCTGTTGTGGAGAGTGTAATCTCTTCAGCCATTATCTATTGGGGTAGCAGCATCAGAGACAGGGTTTTAAAAAGGCTAAACAACCTGATAAAGAAGAGAGCCTGCCCACAGCCATCATATCTACAACAACTCCTTAAATGATTTATTTCCTTAAACACTTAATTTCCCTCTGGAATCAAGAAAGTATATTTGAATTTAATTCTGAATTGAATTGAATATGCATCCGTAAACTGCAATAAGTTCTATAGCTTGCTGTACACTTAACTGAATTACTCACCTGAAACAATGTCAAACTAAATGTAAACATCCCTGGTACTGAAAAAAGATCAGCAGTTGTCCAAATCAGACCAAAATCTGTGCATTTGTATGAGATAAAAGACAGAGAAATCTGAGGGGGGGGATACCATGCTGCATTCAGGTACAGCCGGGACACTAAGATGTCAAAATATCAAAAAACAAAATCAAAAGTGATTTAAATATGTTTTATTATCTAATATGTGCACAGTCTTGTTCAAAAATATCTAAAATCATCATCACTGTTCTCAAGAGGATATAATGTTGTATAATCTATCCATCCAGGCTCTGCCTGCTTATATTACTCATTGAAAAATATCCATCTAAATCTCCACTCAGTTCTATATTTTCCACCTTTTAAAGTTTTAAAACATATCATCAAAGTAATTTCAGAAATTGAAAGACTCTCATACTGCTAAGTGAAGTAAAAAAAAGGGAAATGTGTATTTTTATATTTCTATTTATTTGACTTGATTTTTTCATATTTATATACCTTTTGAGAGAATTAAGGTGTGGCGTTTAAATTTTGGGACTGTTTTATCTGCCGCTCCTGCAATAGTGGGTTTATTAATTTTGTGGGTTTAGGTATTGTATCTTTGTTTTTGTTTATTTATTCCAGACATTTGATGATGTCCAGAACGACAAGCAGGCTCTGGAGTACCAGCAGAGGATAGTGGACATCTTACTTCAGGTAATATCATAAAATAACATGCTGTTGTGTTTGTTTTGCTATTATGCCATTACATAAGGTGTAGTTACTGTAAAAATCTATAAAGACAATAAACAGAGATGGTGACTTCAGTTTGAGAATCCGACTCAAGTCTCAATTAAATTGCAAAAACAAAAGACTTTAGACTCTATTCAGATTTGAACCCTCAAGACCTGAGATCTGACTTGGACTCCTGGTCTGAGACTCGATTCTTATTGGCAATTTTATCATATAAACTCAGCAAAAAAAGAAACGTCCTCTGACTTTCAACTGTTTTTACTTTCAGTAAACTCAATGTGTGTAAATATTTGTATGAACACTAAAAGAGTCAACACCATAAGACATAAACTAAAAATGTTCACAGACATGTGACTAACAGAAAGAGAATAACGTCTCATTGAATGAAGGGAGTCTCAAAATCAAAAGTATCAGTCAGTATCTGGTGTGGCCACCAGCTGCTTGAAGTACTGCAGTGCATCTCCTCGTCATAGACTTGAGCAGATGCGAGATGTTACCCCACTCTTCCACTAAGGCACTTGCAAGTTCCTGGACATTTCTGGGGGAATGGCCCTAGCCCTCACCCTGCGATCCAACAGGTCCCAGACATGCTCAATGGGATTGAGATCCGGGCTCTTCGCTGGCCATGGCAGAACACTGACATTGCTGTCATGCAGAAACTCACGCACAGAACGACCAGTATGGCTGATGGCATTGTCCTGCTGGAGGATCATGTCCGGATGAGCATGCATAAAGGGTACCACATGAGGGAGGAGGATGTCTTCCCTGTACCGCAAGGCATTGAGATTGCCTGCAATGACAACAAGCTCAGTCCGATGGTGATGTAATATACCGCCCCAGACCATGACGGACCCCCCACCTCCAAATCGATCCCGCTCCAGGGTACAGGCATCGGTGTAACCCTCATTCCTTCGACGATAAACACGAATCCGTCCATCACCCCTGGTGAGACAAAACCGTGACTCATCAGTGAAGAGCACTTTTTGCCACTCCTGTCTGGTCCAGCGAAGGTGGGTTTGTGCCCATAGACGTCGTCGCTGCTGGTGATGTCTGGTAAGGACCTGCCTTACAACAGGCCTACAAGCCCTCAGTCCAGCCTCTCTCAACCTATTGTGGACAGTCTGAGCACTGATGGAGGGATTGTGTGTTCCTGGTGTTACTCGGGCAGTTGTTGTGGCCATCCTGTACCTGTCACGCAGGTGTGATATTCGGATGTACCGATCCTGTGCAGGTGTTGTTACACGTGGTCTTCGATTGCGAGGATGATCAGCTGTCCTTTCTGTCTCCCTGTAGCGCTGTCTTAGGCGTCTCACAGTGCGGACATGGAAATTTATTGCCCTAGCCACATCAGCAGTCCTCATGCCTCCCTGCAGCATGCCTAATGCACATTCACGCAGATGAGCAGGGACCCTGGGCATCTTTCTTTGGGTGTTTTTCACAGTCGGTAGACAAGTCTCTTTAGCGTCCTGCGTTTTTAGAACTGTGACCTTAAATGCCTACTTTCTGTAAGCTGTTAAGGTCTTAACGACCATTCCACAGGTGCGTGTTAATTAATTGATTATGGTTAATTGAACATGCATGGAAAACATTGTTTAAACCCTTTACAATGAAGATCTGAAAAGTTATTTGGATTTTTGCAACATTATTGTTGAAATACACAGTCCTGAAAAAGGGATGTTTCTTTTTTTGCTGAGTTTATAATGAAGTGTGAAAGCAAGTTGGTTGGGGAGCTACAGGCTGCAGCTTCTGTGAATGTTTTACTGTGAAAAGATGAGAATGATTATTAGCCAATGAGGTTGGTGGATTATGGGATGTTAATGGCTCATAACAATTTGTTCATTTTTGTTCAATTTGAAT
This sequence comes from Valencia hispanica, assembly GCA_963556495.2. Lineage (NCBI taxonomy): Eukaryota > Metazoa > Chordata > Actinopteri > Cyprinodontiformes > Valenciidae > Valencia > Valencia hispanica. Next base: position 50,609,748 of record OY747711.1, read on the forward strand.
TTTATTTGGATTAGGACAGTGCATATTTATCAACATTTATCAACAAATTAGCAGTAAACATCCATGTAAATATGCTGCACAAATAGCACAAAGCTAAATTTGATCCATTGTCCTAAATCAGGCACCACAGATTAGGTCACACATTGTCAAACAACAGATATATTACATGGAAAAACAAAAAACAGGTACAATAAACAGTAGTTACACATAAGTTAAAAATCCTCCACAATCAGTCATTAGATAGTTAGTTTCCATAAGGGTATATTGCTGATTTAATTATTTGAAAGTGTTTGTATGATGTTGAGTTGTCCAATAATTGTAGGTCAGAAAAATGTCAGGAGTCTGGGGTGTTTGTCTCCATTTCTGTCTCTCTGTTCCTGCTGTGCTGGAGTTTAGCCACCAGAGGTCCCGGTCGAGCTGTCGGCCTGTCCATCAAGGCTGAGGGCAGAGCCTGCCTGCTGCACCTGCCCAGGTGCATCTTATTGAGCTCATCACCATGGTTGGATTTAAGGAGTTGGCTGACAGACCTTCAGTGCCTGGGATCATATTACTCACCTGTGGCTTCTCCTCCTCAGAGACGGTTTACCTCCTCCGTGTTCCACGTTCCAGTCAAATATTTTCCTTTACAATAAATCTTTCAAACTTTTACCTGGTCTCCCTGTTGTGTTCTGCATGTGGATCAAAAAACTAAACAACAACATGACAGAACACTCAGGCCAATCTGACCCAGCAGGCGCACTCGTGAGATCTGTTGCCGAGTAGCAAGGCTGGATTCAGACCCATAACAAAGTTCTTCAGAGTCATCAGAATATATCAACAGGAAATAACCATTCAACGCTTGGATCAAATAACCTCTTAATTTCAACAGTCTCAACCACAGCAGCCTCCAGTTCCGTTATCCCAAGCTCTTCCCGGTGAACTTTCCACTTCTCAGTCCACTATCCGTGATGTCACTACACCTTGCTCCGGAGAAGTTCTCTGGTGAGGCATGACGTTGCGGAGGTTTTCTTCTTCAGTGTTCCATAGTTTTTAATCGAGCTCCCATATTATACTCCAGTGATAAAGCCAAGATGTCCTACATCCTCAGTCTACTCTCCGGTAAAGCTCTCAGCTGGGCTGAGTCCCAATTCAGGAACTATCCCAGATTTGACATCTCCTTTTCTCAATTAATCCAAGAATTCAAACAGGTTTTTGATCAAGTCACTGATTCAACCACCCAGTCTAGAGAAATGTTTAGACTCAAACAAGGTAACCGCTCTGTAGCCAAATCTCTGTTGAGTTCCATACCTCTGCCGCTGCTTCTGGGTGGAACCCGCAAGCTCTTAGAAGCATTTTCTTTCATACCTTCAGTGATGAATTAAAAGATGAACTGACCCTACGAGATGAACCTGTGACTCAGGTTGAGTTTATTTCCCTGGCAGTTTGCGTTGATAATCAGATCAGAGAAAGAAATAGAAACAAGACAAAATATTTTGGCACCATTTCCTATCCATTCCCCACCAATAATTCAGCTTCCTCCACCAATCCAACCCTTGCCAAACCCGAATCAATGCAAATTGGTCGAACCCCGGAATAAAGGCAAAGAAGAATCAGATCCCGTCTTTGCGTTTATTGTGGTGGTGCCAATCATTTAATCTCCAATTGTCCAATCCGTTCTAACAATAATCATCCTGAAGTAAAAGAGAGGGTCCGTCAATGGTCGAAGGGAGGTTGACGGACCAACCCACTTCTCCACAAACTTCCCGATGCTAGTTACCGGTTCAAATAAATGTTGGTGACGTTTCCCTAGTCCTCAGTGCTTTCATCGATTCCGGATGTAAACAAAGTTTGATTGATTCCTCCTTAGAGGCCCAGCATCATATTCAAACCAAATGTCTACTCACTCCTCTCAGCGCTTAATGGGATGTCACTTCCTCAGATCTCCCACCAGACCAAACCTATTAGTTTAACAGTTTCTGGCAATCATCATGAGAACATTACATTCTTTATTTTTGAATTACCCCATAATCCCATGATTTTAGATCACGACTGGTTATTCAAACATAATCCGCACATCAACTGGGAATAGTATCATGTTGAGACCTGGTCTACATTATGTCATTCCTCTTGTCTTAGATATGCGGTTCCATCTATTCATCCCGATATCGGATCTTCTGCTTCTGAATCCATTGATCTATCCTCAGTTCCCCCTGAATATCACAATCTCAAGATGGTTTTCAGTAAGAGTAGAGCTATCTCATAACCCCCACACCAATCTTATGATTGTCCCATAGATCTTCTCCCTGGGACTCCACTTCCCACCAGTCGTTAGTAAAACATTTCCCGACCAGAAACAGACACCATGGAAAAATACATAAATGAATAATTCACCGCCGGAATAATTCACCACTCCACATCACCCCTGGGTGCAGGTTTCTTCTTTGTTGGGAGAAAAGATGGCTCCCTCCGTCCATGCATTGACTTCCGTGCTCCTAATCAAATAACCATTAAAAATAATATACTCTTCCGCTTCTCTCTTCGGCTTTTGAACCCGTTCAATGATCCACCCTTTTCACAAAATTAGACCTCCGCAACGCCTACCACCTCGTGAGAATCCGCCAGAGGGACGAATGGAAAAAAGCCTTCCGAACGCCCCTCGGACATTTCAATTATCTAGTCATGCCCTTTGGATTAATCAATGCCCCAGCTGTCTTCCAAGCCCTCATTAACGATGTACTTCGTGACTTCCTGAATGAGTTCGTATTCGTTTATCTCGATGACAATCTAATCTACTCCAAAACCCTGTCTGATCACCGCAAACATGTCCGCCAAGTTCTCCAACGCCTCCTCGAAAAGTTGAAAAGTGCAAATTTCATCAACCCTCTATGACTTTTCTCTGATTCATCTTCGAGGGCGGGCAGGTGAAGACAGATACCGAAAAAGTTAAGGTAGTCCTGGAGTCGCCCAGACCTGAAATCCGCAAATAACTCCTAACGTTTTCTCAGTTTTGCAAACTTCTGCCGTTGCTTTATTCGAAACTACAATCAGTTGTTCCAGTAACCTCACTTACTTCATCTAAAGTTCCCTTTATCTGGTCTAATGGAGCTGAATAATCATGCAATCAACTTAAGTCTAAGTTTGCCAACGCTCCAATCCTGGTACAACCCAACCCAGAACAACAATTCATCCTGGAGGTCAACGCATCCAACACTGGTATAGGCGCTGTGCTTTCTTTTCTTGTTGTCTCTCACCTACAGAAAGCCATTACGGCATTGGAGACCTTTAATTACTAGCCGTTAAACTGGCTTTGGAGGAATGGCGTCATTGTTTGGGGGGTGCTATCCATCCGGTGCTCGTTTGGACCAATCATAGGAACCTTGCTTATCTCCAGACACCTAAGAGACTCAACCCAAGACGATCTTGCTGGTCTCTTTTCTTTTCCAGATTCAACCTAACCATTTCCTATCGTCCTGGCTCTAAGATTACCAAACCAGACGCCCTCTCCCGAGTTTACGCCCCGGATGAAGATGACTCCACTCCAGAAACCATTCTTCCTTCCGATTGCATTGTGGGCTCTCTGACCTGGGCGATTGAAGATAACATCCGCCAAGCTGATCATTCTGAACCACCTAACTGGCCCACCTAATAAAATGTATGTTCCATCTTCGGTCAGATCTCGATTTATCCACTGTATCCATACTGCTAAGTTCGCTTGTCATTCGGGGATAAGTCGCACCATAGCTCTCATCAATAGAAGATTCTGGTGGCCATCTGTTCATAAGGATGTCAGGGACTACATCTCTGCCTGTTCAGTCTGAGCTCGCAGCAAATCCAGCAACCAACCTCCTTCTGGTCTTCTACAACCCTTATCCATACCCTCTCGACCATGGTCCCATATCGCTCTGGATTTCATCGCTGGACTACCCCCGTCTAAAGGTATGACAACCATTCTCACAATCATCAACGTTTTCCAAAACCTGTCATCTCATCCTGTTAAGAAAACTTCCTTCAGCCTTCCAAACTGCTCAACTCCTGGTCAAAAAAGTTTTCTGGTTACATGGCATTCACCTGGACATTCTGTCTGCTCCAGGACCCCAGTTCTCAGGTTTGAAAGCACTTCTGTTCTTCTCTTGGAGCCAAGGTCAGTCTCACTTCTGTTTACCATCCCCAGTTCAATGGCATCACGGAACGCATGAACCAAGAACTCGACGCTACCCTCCGTTGTGTCACCATATCTGATCCCTCCAATTGGAGTCTACAGTTATAATGGATTGAATACGCTAACAATTCCCATATATCTGCTGCCTCTGGTTTTTCCCTTTTTGAAGTGTCCCTTGGCTATCAACCTCCTCTTTTTCCTTCAGATGAGAAAAATATTGCTGTCTCTTCTGTTCAACATCACATCTGTTGTTGCAAGTAAATTTGGACTTCCACCATTGCTACTCTTAAGCTGAACAGAATCGTCATTTTGCAGATCATATAAGAAGACCTGCTCCCACTTATCTCCTAGGTCAGAAGGTTTGGCTGACAGACCTTCAGTACCTGAGTTTTATCTACCTTCCGGTATTTACCTGAAATCCCTGTGTTTTCCTTTTGACAGCAGTTACTGTCTGTGCTTCTCCAGGTATTTCCTCGTCACTTCTCCTCCATGCTCAGTTTACCAGCTTTTCCTGAAGCACAGGTCAGCATTCCTCATCTGCCAGCCTCCAAGCTCCAGCTCCTCCGTAGTGAATGTTCTTCCTGGTTCTCTGCCTGCCCGCCCCGAGTATCTTGTTCCCGGATTCCTTCGCCTCCACGCCACCAAGTATTCAGCAGGACAACCTCACAGACATCACGGACTATGACAACTTCCCCCTGGCAGTTCACAATCCCCCACCAAGTGAGCCTCACCTGAGTAGTATCTATACCCTTTTCTAGGATCATATTACTCACCTGTGGCTCCTCCTCCTCAGAGACTGTTTACCTCCTCTGTGTTCCCGGCTTCCACGTTCCAGTCATATATCTTCCTTTACAATAAATCTTTCAAACTTTTACATGGTTTCCCTGTAGTGTTCTACATGTGGGTCAAGAAACTAAACGCCAACATAATAAAAAATTCTGGGTGATACATTTGGGAGGGAAAAAGTGTAATTCTGTGTGAATTAGTTGCTGTACATCATATAATATCCGGTCAGCAGTCCTTAGAACAGCACAAGGTGTCCAGTTGGGTCTCAGGATGAAGCTTACAGTCTTTGTTGCTTTTTTGTCTCCTCTTGGTCTTTTGAACTTGAACATATTCTTGTTTGTTGTGACATGAGATCCCACTTTTAAAGGACAACAGTCAGTTCCTTTGGAGTGTAAAACATAGCCAATAAATAAATGCTGTGCATTTCATGTTTTACTGAAGTTGCCAATATTTAAGAAAATATTTTGACACAGCCTTAAACATGAATCAGCTTTTGAACATAAATGTTTTAAAAATGCGAAGGAAGTTCTCGTGAGCAGCAGGTTAAAGGTAGGAATCATCAGCCAGTCCAAACAGTTCTAGAAGGACGAGCTGTCTTTCACAGCATTCATGGGTCACATCTTTGTTAATGGCATGTGATTGTACAAATGGAGTTTTAGTAAATGTTTGAAAGTCAGAAACTATATGCAGGTTGTGTATATAACTGTGATGGGTTTACTTTGTAAATCAGCATGTAGCTCATCAATTTTGTATTCTTACTAACTTCATTACTTTTGTTTTTTTTTATCACACGGTTTTTTTCCCATTATCACCCAGTGCTCCTACCTAGTTCCAGTCATGGGGTTCCGCTCTCCCTCTGCCAGCCCTGGGGGGGCCCCGCACTGAAATCTAAGCCTCCTTCATGCTTGGGCAGTGAGCAGGCCCTTCTTTTCAAAAAGTTTCCCCGACTGGATGTAGCGCATGGAAGGATCACGTTATTCCAGCCAGATCCTCCAGATCCCTTTAGGTGCCCCGGCCGGCCAGGGGGAGGCAATATGTAGCCCCAGGACTAGTGCATGTTGTTGTGGGAGTAGCTCACATTAGCTGCTCAAGGGAACACGGGGAAAACAGCCAACTCCACAAAGAAAGGCCCTTTCGCCGGTGCCGATGATGCGGGGGAACAAACACATGTTCAGCACCCACAGCGTCCCTGGTGGTAATTGAACCCGGGACCTTCTAGCTGTGAGGTGAGCTGCTCTACCAGCTGCGCCACCGTGCACCCGTGAACTTAATTACTAGATATTTGTTTCATTTTTATCTAACCTTTATTTAACCAGGAAGATCCCATTGAGATTAAAAACATCTTGCTCAAGGAAGACCTGGCCAGGATAGGCAGCAGCAAGCATGACACAGTTACAAAAATCGTATGGTTAAACACAGGTAACAAAGACACAAATACTAATAAGAAGAAGAATTACAAATTCAATTAAAATGACAAGCAATCTAAATGAAACAGTTAAATGTTATTGAATTGGCCTCAAGGATTCTTAGTTTTGATTTTAAATCACTCTATAAAATTAACTGTCATTTTCCAATCATTCTGCAGCTTGTTCAAAGCCAGGGGAACTAAATGGACTAAAGGTTTTTTGCCGAATTCAGTGTGTGCAAATAGAACAGAAAGCACACTTGCAGACAAAGAGAATACTGACCAGCATTTTTTATTTCAAGAAGGGAACATGTGTAGCAAGGCAGCAGAGTATTGTCTTATATATAAATCTATATAAATGAATGTTCCTCCAACTGGCCAAAGCAGGCCATCCTGCCTGAAAGTATCGCTCACAGTGGTGAGTAAGAAATGTATGGTTAGTAATCACCCTCAATGAAACATGATACACAGTATCAACTGATCGAAGACATAGAGCAGAGGGTTTATATATAAAATATCTCCATAATCAAGCACAGGTAAAAATGTTGAAGCAACATGCCACTTCTTTGTATTTAAAGAAAAACATAACTTATTTTGAAAATGAAAACCCAGTTTTAACTTCAGTTTCTTCACAAGATTCTGTACATGAGGTTTGAGGCAAGCGAATTATCATTTAAGATATCCTGATATTTATGCGTGCGAACCATCTCTATTCTATCATCCTCAAGAGTGGTCACTGAAGGTATCATTTGGGCCCACTTCCTTGAATTGAAAAACAACCTACCGTAATTTTCGGACTCTTGAGTGCACCAGAATATAAGCTGGAAGAAAATACATTTTGTACATATATATAAAGGCCACACTTGAATATGAGCTGCAGGTTTGCTTGTTGTAACATGAAATATGTACACAGAAAGATGGCATACGGAAGATTTTTGATTTAGTTTTAATTACCTCCGCCAGGTGGTAATGTTTTCGTGCCTGGCTGTCTATCGGTCTGTTTGTTTGTCTATCTGTTAGCAACATAAATCAAAAAGCTATGTACAGATTTGAAATAGATTTTCAGGAAATGTCCGCAATGGGACCAGGAACAACTGTTTAAAATTTGGCGAACACAGCTGTGCGTCTCATTAACAGACATTTTATTGGAAAAGTATCGAAAGTTTGAATTAGATAACATGGGGATGGGAGGAAATGAGTAGCCCCGGTGGAGGTCTGTGCTCTGAGTGCTTTTCTAATTTAAGACACTCTTTTTTTTTTCTTTTTTTTTTTTTTTGCTCTGCCTGAAAATCGACGGTTCAGCACAAACATGGCATAAACATAACACTAACATGACAGTAACATGCCTGGTTAGAAAATAAAACATACTTTAGCCTACCAGAAAAGGCTTGGTCACTATCTTCTGGTTCCTCTTGCCCCCTAAAGCCAACGTCTCACCATTGATTAATTTACTGCTTATGTGCAGTAGTTCGATTTTCTTGCTTGACGGCCAGCATCATATGCATTTCTTCGTGTGTTTTTCATGATAAGGGTGTGTGCATAATGCGTAAAAAAATAACAGTTCAAAAACAGTCTTTTTCGGCTGATAATCTGTTCCCACATGTCACTTTTGTGCTTCCTGCTATAGTGTCCTCCAACGGCCGTTAGCCAGTAAAAATCCATAAATTAGCTGCATTGTTGTATAGGACGCAGGGTCCAAAGCATGTGAAAAAAGTAGTGGCTTATAGTCCTAAAATTATGGTAAGCTTTGTTTTATCTACATTGATAACAACTAGTACTTGTTGTGGTTATAAAGCAATAAAGCGTTCTTTAAGCAACAAAAATGGAAAATTAGATCTTTTAATTAATTTGGTGTCTGCATTCGAAAGTCAGTTCAAAAATCAATTATGAGACATTTGCCTTTGGATATAGAAAATGTTGTTATCCAAAGTGTTTGGTCAAATTTAGAGGTGCTGCTAAATTTTGTACTGGTGTTCATTTACATTTCAGCTGCTACTGGAAAGATTTGAACTGGTGCTCATTTACATTATAGCTGCTAATGGGAAAATATAGCCTTGATCATTTCTTACAAATAATATTTACGGTTCTAGTATTTAACAGTGTTTTCGAATCCAGTTTTATTAGTACTGGTACTAATCCTGAAGTCTACTCTACCTACTGAGCCACAGTTGCCCCACTTCTGATCACATTGGAAAAACTACTGCCTTTCTTTTTCGGCCTTCTTAAAAGCTTTGTATGATTATGGGCAGAGTCTTAAAATGGTCAATAATTCATTTGACTTTTATTTTTTTGTCTGTTTTGTGCTTTAATTAATATAAAACCCAATTGTTTTCATTAAAGGTAATGGTAGACAACCCTGACTTCACTCCCTCGCAAGTTGGCGGTCTCTTCACCTTCTTGGCTCGGCAGCTGGCCAAGCCAAACAATACACTCTTTGTGAACAGGAATCTTTTTGATCAGGTATCCAAACAATTCTTTATAATTGAATTTATTATTGCAAACAAGACTTTCGACAGCAGCAAATCCTGCTTGTTTTTACATTATCTTCCTTTCCTAAGTTTGTGAGTGCACATTAGAAGCTTTAATGTGTGGCAGCAAGCCAAAAAGCTACACCAAGGCAGGTTTTACAGCTACCTTTTAATACAGGATCCAAGGTTACATTAGAATTTCATAAAAGGAGGCAAAAATTACTAATGAAATCACAGAAACTAAACTATAAATACAGACTAGAATGTTTAATTAAAATGTCCTTTAAAATAAACGGCTAAAAGACAAAAACAGTGGCATGAAATATTTTTTTCTGATTTAGTGACACAAATAGTTTTTAGAAACTTTGCATCTTCAGTATTTGGGATGTGATATTATTGTGCATAGTGATCACACTACATTTTAATTCTTGTCAAACATATTTCAAATGCAGTCAGTGTAGTCAAGTCATCATCACCGCCCAGCAGAAGTCTCTTTGTCAGTCTAATTTTCGGACTGAATCCTATAAAGAGGAGGGTCAGGTGTGAAATGATTATCTTATGGTGTTAGCAATAGTAATCTCCAAAGAAAACTGTGCAGACGTAGTCTTTTTCTTTTAAAATGGTCTCCCATGTTCTGAATTTCATAGCTGAAAGAACTGTTTTCTGGGTCTTAAGCTGATACATTCATTTTCAACAGTGACAGCAAGCAGAAGGACAATTCCATTGTTGCAGGACATCAACAGATGCATGTAACATTTTGGGAACAGCTTGGGAACATTTTTTATACCTTTATCTTTCCTCCATCACTTTGGCCCTAGCCAAAGGATGAAATGCCAGCATGTTTAAAGCAGCTAGTTACAGGCTTTTGTTTTTATCCAATCCACTTTATTTATAAAGCACTTATACTATAAACAACAATGTCAAAGTACTGAACATTAAAAACAAAACAGCTGTGATCAGATTAAATAAATTACATCAAATACATAAATATACTAATATCAAGTCAACAGAACATGAGTGACCACATCAATCAGTGTAAAAGCCAATGAAAATATGTGGGTCTTAAGGAGAGTTTTAAAAACAGAGGGTGAGGATGGTAGAATTATTTATTTGAGGCTGAGTGCAACTGGTTGTCCTTTGAAGGTCCAAAACTTTTTTCAACATTCTGCTTGACATTTTTCTTTCTTTTGAATTAGGCTGAGGTTTGGTATGTCTTTTACACTGCAAATGCGACGACCTTTCATAACTCCAACTTTGGGTTTTGTCACTAAGCAAGTTGCTTGAACATAAAGACCCACCAGATTGTTCTTATTAACCTGTAGGCTCCAAGTTTGAGATTTTTCTAACTGTCCTTTTGATCAAGGACAAATGGACCTACAGGGAATTAAGTTCTGATCAGAACTGCAGCTCTTTGTGTAACTTAAGGTGTTTGTAATAGTTAAATATCATGAACATTCATGATCATAAAAAAATGAATTCTTACTGGTTTCTATGTTTTTGTGAAGAATATTTAGAAAATAAACAGTCTGACCATACAACAAATCCAGCCATATGCAATATTTCTTGCAGTTTAGTAAGGAAAAATGCATAGAGTTTGTACTATTTGTCTACTAAAGTGTAACTTAATAAAAGATCTAAAAATAGTATAGAGACACAGTGTTGATTTCATAATCACTCTGTCTCTCCTCAGTGTCTAAAGGACTTCTGTCTTCTCTGTCCTCAGGTACTTGAGTTCCTGTGTTGCCCAGATGATGATTCTCGACATACTGAAAGGCAACAGGTACATTTAAACATAGAACTGTCTGCCATTCACACTCTTTTCTATCTTTGAAAATATATATGATCGATCACATGTTAACAATATTTCACTCTTTAATAATATTCTAATTTGTAAAAAACTGGATTTTAGGTTTTTATTATGAGTCATCAGAATTATAGGAAACAAAGGCTTGAAGTATTAAACTATATGGATAATGGATCTATATGATCTATTATAAATGGTAAATGTAGCATTATATAATACAAGTAGAGTAAAAACGTATTTGTTCAAGTAATTGTGCAAGTTTTCCCTCTTAAAAATATGAAAGAGGCCTGTAATTTTCATCTTAGGTATACCTCAACTATGAAAGAAAAAATGAGGGGGGGGAATCCAGAGAATCACAGGGTCTCATTTGTGAAGAATTTATTAGCAAATTATGGTGGAAAATAAGTATTTGGTCAATAACAAAAGTTAATCTCAATACTATGTTATATACCCTTTGTTGGCAATGAAGAGGTCAGACTCTTTCTGTAAGTCTTCACAAGGTTTTCACACACTGTTGCTGGTATTTTGGCCCATTCTTCCATCCAGATCTACTATAGAGCAGTGATGTTTTGGGGCTGTTGCTGGGCAACACGGACTTTCAACTCCCTCCCAGGACTTTCTATGGGGCTGAGATCTGGAGACGGGCTAGGCCATTCCAGGACCTTGAAAAAAAATCAAACCATGTTATTTTTCTGGATTTTGTTTCTGATTTTGTCTCTCATAGTTGAGGTATATTTATGATGAAAACTATAGGCCTCTCTCATCTTTTTAATTTGGAGAACTTGCACAATTGGTGGCTGACAAAATACTTTTTAGCTCCACTGTAGATGAGTTCAACTTTCAACTACATGATAATATTTTTTTTTAGATATACCTGTATGAGACACTACATTCTGTGTTTCCATACCAACAACAGATGCATGACAGGGTTCTACACAGAAAAGGGTTTTGGTTCTGTCCTACTTCATAATTTATGTTTTTTCTATTATTCAATGATGTGTAAAACATCTGTACTGAGACGGACTAAGATGAGGCACAACATTTCCAATTATCACAAATAATTATTTTAGAGAAAAATGTGAAGAACATAAAATATGAGGAAATCATATGTAATGTTTGTTTATGTGGTTCTTAGGTTCTGCTGGAGCTGCTGCAGGTTGGGGGTGTGGTCCAGTTTAATGAAGAAAGGCTCTTCACGCTGGCAGAGAAAGCCAAGTTGTAAGTAGCTAACCCAACATAGTTATATATATTTGATGAGGTCTTTTTGAACATAAAAAAATCACTTCAGCATGTTCAGGGTAACAAGCTCACTTCATTAGTCTGTGTTCAATATGGGTTCTTCTGTCCACTTTATAAAAGTTGTGCCAACGGTTTAAGATGGATCCACAGAGGCTGTTCAGCTTTAGAGTTTTACTTTACATGGGTCATTTTTAGAGCTGCACAATAATAATACAAAAAACAATCACCAATACAATCTGAGAGAACTGTTTAGATGCAATATTGATAGGTTGTTAAATTTTATGTTGAAGTTCTGCATGCTAATAATATAAGAGTCTTTATCATGGGTTGATGGAATAGATTATAGCGATCGAGGTACTAAACTAACTTTGGGTGGTCGGGACTCTGTTATGTTGAGATGATTCAAAAGAAGGAAAAGTTAAGAAATGTGGGTCAGTCATAACCGATATAGGCAATATTCAACATTAATACTGCAATTACATGCTTTCCTATTATTCTGCAGCTGTAGTCATTATTATTTATTCTGGACTGCTGGAGCTCTATATGCCTTTAAAAAAATCAGTTCAGTCATGTTAGTAAAACAAGTCACTGATAAGATACAAACATCTGTCATTTAGCAGATTATCAACCCAACTTTGGACTGTCAGCAGGAAGTCAGATAAATTGCTTAAGACTTTCATTTTGTAAATTATCAATATTTAGCTGTTAATTACCGCTTTTTGCCTCAAAAAGGAAATCCTCTGGCATCATTACTGCGGATTGGTTATTTTTGTTGTTCTTTTTTTTTTTGACATTAGCTAATGAGCCACCATGGCAACCACTGATCAGATTGGTGGTTGGTTCCACACTGCTACGCTTCCCAACTTGTCATTTGTCAATGCCATTTTTAAACAGATCATAAAACTTTGGTTAACTTTGCTACTTCAGAAGAAAACATAATTACACCATGTCGTTATTTCTCCTTAATAATCTCTTCTGCCCTCCAGCTACCAAATCTGTGAATTCCTCTATGAGAAAAAACATCTGTATGACCGGATTGTGGAGTGCTATTTACAAGATCCCCTTCGAAAGGTATCTTGGCTGTTTGGGTCTACGAAAAAGAATGGTGAAATAATGTTACATATTTCATACATTTTCACCAAAATTAATTATTATTAATTAGGTGTACTGAAATAGAATGGAGTAGATCTGATGCAGTATGAGCTTCTCATGGTATCATATTTATAATGTATTCTGTGATCTAAAAAAGCAACAGTTATTCCTGCTAAAATAATATGTTGATTATTAGAAATATGTTAATCATATTTCACATTTATTTATTACTTTGATTCTAATACATAGACTATTGCAAACACCGGCTAAATTTAGCTTAGCTTTCAAGTAAATGTGCTGTTTGTGCAGATATTTTACCCTTTACTCAATAAATCTTGCTAACCAGGAGCTGACAGCACATAGAAGAGTTACGGAGGCGTTGGAGAGTGACTGTGACCTGTGTGGATGGTTACAGACACGCTCCAAAGAGCCCGGTGTCATGCCAACCACCGGTGGTGAAGCGGGGCATGCAGAATTTCCTCCTGCTGAAGCAATAGCTTGCAGGTCAGGAAATGGTTGGTTCAGAGAGTCTTTTTGACTTTTGATCACTTCAGTTGGAGAAATTTTCCTTTGGCTGAAGAGACCCTTAATTCCAGTCTCCAGTGTGGCAGCGGAGCATGGATTTAGCCTCAACAACAACATCTAAAATCCCATGACAAGTCATCTGTCCATGGCAAAAATCCAAGCTCTCATGACAAAAACCTCTGCAGCAATCCCACTCGAAACATTTGATTACCCACAAGTGGGTGTGCATATCAATTCCTTGCGAACCAAGAGGAAGTTGTAAGATTGGGCATTCAGGCCACAGCAGGTGAACTGTTGTGATTTTGGTGCTCCAAATAGGCCTATGCCTAAAGTAGATATTACGGTAGCTGTAACTCCAGGGTGTTAATCTTTGATCAAAATAACACATTGAAATAAATCATTTATAGTTTTCTGTAATATGTTTGTCTTTGTGTCTTAGGCAGAAATCTTCAGCTACATTCACAATCTGATGTCCATGCCAGGCTACAGCTCAGAGGAGAAACTAAAAGTCAAGCATAAAGTGCTGCAGCATATGCAGGTCAGGAGCTCTGCTGTTTGTGGTCTGCTATATAAATAAACTGAATTGAATTGAATTGAAACTAGGTGTAAGCACAGGTAAAATCTACATGCAGGGCATTTCCGCCTGTTGCACCTCCAACGGGGTAGCTGCAGGGTCATCAGCTAGGAGCTACCCTTCATTGATGTTTCGCTCCATTAATCCCGGAACACCTCACGGTGGTGGAGCCACGGCAGGGACATCTCCCTGCCGCCCCATGCAGCTACCCCTAGGACCCTTGTTTTCCCCATGATGTGTCCTTCCTTCTCAGCCACAGCCAGAAGCTGGCACTTTCTGCCTACTCTCCAAGGTCTTTGGATGCTTTCTTCAGCCTAGGCCCAGTCACTCCTATGTTCCTCAGGAGTCGCTGGATGGATGTTCCAATAAAGCCCCTGCAGCCAACCCCCACAGGACACACAATGGTCGTCCACCCTGCCTCTCGACACTCAGCTGCCAACTCGGTGTATTTGTCCTTCTTCCTTTCGAACGCCGCCTCTATTCCTCCCTCCCAAGGGACAGTGAGCTCTACCAAGATCGCCGTTTTGGCCGAGGGGGAACACAGAAAGATGTCTGGTATCAGAGAGGTCGTGGTTATCTCTAGAGGGAACTTGAGCTGCCGATCGAGGTCCACCCTTAGGCCCCAGTCACATCCAGGTGTTAATAGTGATCTTCTTTCCCTCTGGGCGATGTTCTGAGCTCCTGCCTCTTGACCAACGAAATCGACCAGCTTCGGTGATGCTACTGGATGGATTGAAGGTCGTCACTGCTTTGGTCCACTCTGATGGGATGGATTGAGTCTTCCAGGCAACTCTCATCAGCTTCCAAAGGAGCTTCAGCACCATCGGGCAGTTCTTATATACCCTGTAAGGCACCCCGTTCAGACCTGGTGCTGAGGCGGATCTTGCCTTGTCTACCACCTGCCTGACCTCAGCCCACCTTGGCGGTGATGTATCAAACTGAGATTCAGGCTCAGAGTGGGGCACATGTCCTGGCGAACCAATTGGGATGTTCTTTCCATGGTCACTTAGCTGACTTTTCATGTGCTCCTCAAGCTCCTGTGTAGTGGATATAATGAGGACAGATGATGAAGGGAAGCTGGACGGTCTGGGCCCCTCAACTCTTTCTCAGGGAAATAGATTAGATGGACTAAACATGTTATATAGTCTCATCCTGTTTTGTATTTGCGTCAGTCATTCTTCAACAGGTAATATATCAAAGGCTGATTAAGCGTGGGTTTTATCATACTATACTTACAGGAGCTGGTGAGCCTGGATCCTGGTAAATTAGCTGACCTTGTGGTGTGGCACTTTACCGAGGAGGTGCAGCCAATCATCTCTGAGCTGCAGGTAAAGTAACTCACCATGATCACTTCAGTCTTTATGCAGCACATACATTGCTTTCACTTCATAAATTCTTTCCGTTTTTACACATATCTTTTAGTTTGATGTGTTAGTGAGATTTAGAGTTGAGATGAAACTGTAGGCTCAAACCTACATTTTTCTGCAGAGGCTAGGAAATATATTTCAGACAGGTTTAAATTGTATTTGACAAAAATACAATTGAAACCTGTGCACTGTCAGTCGAATTCCAGTGTGCAGCAACAGATGAGGACGTGGCATTGCTGTGTTACTTTAAGCTCTGGTCTATTTAGACAGTAATTCTTTTTTCTGAATTGTACCAGATTATGTTAAATTTCTGTACTTTTGTTCTGAAACTTTTTGAAAAGTTTGATCCAGCAAAGGACATCTTTTTACAGCAATGGGCTTTTTCACTTCTCTTCTTATCCCTGTGTAGGGGTCCAATTAAAGATGGGCTTTTCCTAAACTAAATAACCCAAGCCATCCATGTACACTCACCAGTCACAATAATATAGGTTAGACTCCCTTTTGCCCTCATGACAGTCCTAATTCTTAATTGCATCGATTCAACAAGGTGTATGAAATAATCTTTTGAGATTTTGGTCCATATTGAAATGATAGCAGCACACGATTGCTGCACATTTGGGTCGAACAACCATGATTTGTATTTCCTGTACCCCCCACAACCCTACTTGATGACTGTGGAGGTCACTGGGGGACGGTGAACTCATTGGTTCAAGAAACCATGTAGAGATGGTTTGATTTATGTACATTTATATAGCGCTTTTCCAGTCATACTGACCACTCAAAGCAGATTCCCACCACATTCACCTGTTAGCACTCACTAATACACACATTTTACACACTGATACGCTGATCGGTAGGCAACTTGGAATTAAATGCCCAGGGGCACATCAACATGTGACAGGAGGAAGCTGGAATTGAACCTATAACCTTTCTTGCAAGATGACTACTCTACCACTTAGCCACAGTCGCTTCTAATGGTGCATTATACTGCTGGAAGTATCCATCAGAAGATGGGTGTACTACTGGGATCATAAAGGGTAGAACGTGGTCAGCAGGTAGGCTGTTGTGCTTAAACTCAGTTGGTCCTAAGGAGTCCAAAGTGTGCCAAGAGTATATCCCTCACACCATGACACCACCTCCGCCATGCCTAAACCATTGAAAGGATGGCTCCGAGTAGTAGTGGGCGATATCAACGGTATATGGTAGAAATGCTATCAATTTAGCCAACGATCGAGATTTTGACTATACCGGCCTACCGCAATTGAACATTTTGATGATGTCATCAAGCTGTCCTTACATACTTTGTACCAGGTACACAAGGAGGGTTAATACTGATATTCAGTGTTTGTATTTACACTGGATATTGTAAGTTAATTTGTTTTCTATTTTACATGAAAAAAACCTGTTGAACTTGAAGCGTTTGTAATTTAAATATATTTCCTTTTTTTTCTGCGATATCAGATTTAAAGGAAATAAATAATTAAAGGAAGAAAGGAAAGGAGTAATTTTATTTAGGTTTTTACATTTTGCACCACATTTTGGCAAAAACTCGGGCGTGGGAGGAGTTTGGATAGGCCATGGAAAACGACTTCCGTGCGGCTTCGAAGCGATTCTGGTCCACCATCCGGCGTCTCAGCGGGGGAAAGCGGTCTGCCACCAACACTGTTTACAGTGGGGATGGTGTGCTGCTGAACTCGACGCGAGACGTTTTGGGTCGGCGGATGGAATACTTCGAAGACCTCCTCAATCCCACCAGCACGCCTTCCAATCTGGAAGCAGGGTTTGGGGACTTGGGGTCGGTCTCTCCAATCTCTGGTGCTGAGGTCACCGAGGTTGTTAAAAAGCTCCTCGGTGGCAGGGCTCCGGGGGTGGATGAGATTCGACCGGAGTTCCTCAAGGCTCTGGATGTTGTGGGGCTGTGTTGGTTAACGCGGCTCTGCAGTATTGCGTGGACATCGGGGGCAGTTCCCTTGGATTGGCAGACCGGGGTGGTGGTCCCCCTGTTTAAAAAGGGGGACCACAGGGTGTGTTCCAACTACAGGGGGATCACACTTCTGAGCCTCCCTGGAAAGGTCTATTCAGGGGTTCTGGAGAGGAGGGTCCGACGGTCTACATGTGTTTTGTGGACTTGGAGAAGGCGTTCGACCGTGTCCCTCGGGGGGCCCTGTGCGGGATGCTCCGGGAGTATGGGGTACCGGGCCCCTTGATACGGGCTGTTAGGTCCCTGTACGACCGGTGCCAGAGTTTGGTTCGCATTGCCGGCAGTAAGTCGGGCTTGTTTCCGGTGAGAGTTGGACTCCGCCAAGGTTGCCCTTTGTCACCGATCCAGTTCCTAACTTTTATGGACAGGATCTCTAGGCGCAGCCAAGGCGTTGAGGGGATCCGTTTTGGTGGCCTCAGGATCGGGTCTCTGCTTTTTGCAGATGACGTGGTCCTGTTGGCTTCATCGGAACGTGATCTACAGCTTTCGCTGGAGCGGTTCGCAGCCGAGTGTGAAGCGGCTGGGATGAGAATCAGCACCTCCAAATCCGAGGCCATGGTCTTGAGCCGGAAAAGGGTGGGGTGCCTTCTCCGGGTCGGGGATGGGGTCCTTCCCCAAGTGGAGGAGTTTAAGTATCTGGGGGTCTTGTTCACGAATGAGGGAAAAATGGAGCGGGAGATCCATAGACGGATTGGTGGGGCATCTGCAGTTATGCGGGCGCTTTACCGGTCTTTCGTGGTGAAGAGAGAGCTGAGCCGAAAGGCCAAGCTCTCGATTTACCGGTCGATCTACGTTCCTACCCTCATCTATGGTCACAAACTCTGGGTGGTGACCGAAAGAACGAGATCACTGATACAAGCGGCTGAAATGAGTTTCCTCCGCAGAGTGTCTGAGCTCTCCCTTAGAGATAGGGTGAGAAGCTCAGTCATCCGGAGGGGGCTCAGAGTAGAGCTGCTGCTTCTCCACATCGAGAGGAGTCAGTTGAGGTGGCTCGGGCATCTGGTCAGGATGCCTCTTGGACGCCTCCCTGGTGAGGTGTTTCAGGCACGTCTCACCGGGAGGAGGCCCAGGGGAAGGCCCAGGACACGCTGGAGGGACTATGTTTCTCGGCTGGCCTGGGAGCGCCTTGGGGTTCCTCCCGAGGAGCTGGAACAAGTGGCTGGGGAGAGGAAATCTGGGTCTCTTTGCTTAGGCTGCTGCCCCCGCGACCCGACTCCGGATAAGCGGAAGAAAATGGATGGATGGATGCTTTAATTGTCTTGGCCCATCTTATTTATTTGACCTCCTTTTAAAGTATGAACACTTTTAGTCCCTGAGATCCTCTGGTACTGGCCTTTAAATTGTTCCAGGAGTCAGAACTAAGACATATGGCGAAGCCTTGTTCTACCACTATAGCCTTCGTCTGTGGAACAGCCTGCTGGAGAAACTGCTGATGTTTTTAAAAAGAGACCCAAGACATACCTTTTTAGCTTGGCTTTTAATTGAGTTATTTTGTTTATCTAATTTTTATTTCTTATCTTACTCTTTATTTTAATTATTTATTTATTTGTTTATTCATATATTATTATTATTATTATTATTATTATTATTATTATTATTATGTTTTACTCAAGTGTTTTTACAAAATTGTTTTATATAGACTAACTCCTGTGTTTCCTTCTTGGGGATCCTTCTCGCTGGGAGCCCTGTCAGTTTAGCCATGGAGGAAGTTGCCATTGGGATTGCTTTTGTTGTGGTGGGCGGGGCTCTGCACGGTAGCCTTATGGCTGTGCTGTGGATACCTGCCTGTCCTGATCATGGCGCTCCCTGTGGTAAATCTTCTGTGGCTTTGGGGTGGCTTCCAGTGTGGAGGGATCTCCCAATTATTGTTTTCTTACAGTGGTACTATTCTAAACATTTATTTTTATTGTATGTTCACTTAAAGACACAGGAATGGATTGAGCATTGTTTTTGCAGTGAAAGGGTGGGGGACAGGGTGTGTATGAGTCTTGTGTGTGCTGAGAGTTTGACTGGTTGTGTATGATAAATTTTGCTTTAAATGTGTTTTCTTTGTTTATTTTTCTGTTTTTATCTTGTAAAGCACTTTACAAATATAATTTGATTGATTGATTTGAATGTTGCTGCTTGACTCATCTAACCAGGCAATGTTTTTCCAACCTTGGTTTTAACCAGTGGTTTTTTGAGCTTTTGTTCAATTTGTGTCACTCCTTAGCAGTCTGTGTCTCCTCTGACATCAACAAGGTATCTTCGTTCTTACAGCTGCTGCTCACTGGATATTCACTATTTTTCAGACCGTTCTCTGTAAACCTAAGAGATGGTTCTTTGTGAAAACCCTCTAGATCAGCGGTGTTTGAACCACTCAGACCAACCTGCCTGGCACCACCTACCGTGCCAAATTTTTCACTTTAGTGACTTTTCTGCTCCGTTCTGTCGCTCAGGTTAAACTTCAAGTTGTCTTCACTGTGTCTGGAAGCTTAAATTCATTGAGTTGCTATCATGGCTTATTCACTTTTAGCGCTAACAAGCAATTGAACAGGTGTACATAATAAAGGGATTAGTCAGTGTATACCTTTGTTTTAAGACATTTACAGGTTTATTTGTTAAGAAGCTTCTGTTAGTCTGTCTCTGTCTTACTCTCCTTCTCTTTATGTATCTCTGTAGGATGACCAACTAATTTTCCAGTTTCTCCGTTGCTTCCTGAAGCCTCAGTACGGTTTGCATCCTGCACTTGACAACCTTACCTCTGCAATTTCTTAGCCACAGATCTCCTATCCTTCACCCTGATCTTGTACTTGTTGTCCTTCTCTGTGCTGCCTACTCTCTGCTATAGGGAAGGATCTCAGTCAGCGTCCCGTCTGCCTCTGGACTCTGAACTTCATGAGCTTCTGCTGGACCTGATCTGCCGTTTTGAACCCCAAGAGCTTCTAAAATTCCTTCATACCTCTCAGCATTACAGACTTGAGGAGGCCATACAGGTACTGCTTTTATACCTGTCCAATATTGTCAAATGCTACAACATTCTTAATAAATAGTTTAAAGCAGCAATGTTGATCATTTCACATGAAAAGGCTCTAAATGTGGCAGATTGATACTGTACCTGGGTGCTGCTGTATCTAATGAATGCTATCATCCTGTAGATAGAGCTTGCCAATTGTCAGTCTGGACTGCATGCAGAAATGTCTCCATCAAGCTAGAAGTGATGTGATCATTTCTTACGGTCTATGATTTTGTCTCCAGATAACAGAGAAGTACCACTGTAATGAAGCCAAGGCTTATCTCCTGGAGAAGAAGGGAGATATTCATGGAGCATTTGCTGGCTTGCTGCAGGTACAGATCATATCCATGTTTACATTGTAGCTGCTTCAGGTTGGAAGCTTCAATTAATAGAAAATACAGCAGATAAATATGTCTAGATTGATGTTTTAGCTAGCTTCTGTTTTCATTAAATGTTTGTATTTTCCTCTGAAGACCCTGAAGGAAAGACTGCATGTCCTCGCTGCAGATATAAGCCGTGATGTTGGAGGAGGAGCTGACAGACTGGATGAAGAGGGGGTGGATGGTGATTCAACACTGGCAGCTGTGAAGAGTTTGCTGAACCAAATGATTTTCTTCTGTCATCGAAACTGTCAGAACCTTGATCAAGAACAAAGAAAGGTAGTGTTTGCAGTAGGAAACTAGGATATATATCACTACAGCTGATAACTTGTTTTTTCCCCTCACAGGATCTGTGGTTTCCACTCCTGGACACCATGATGGCCTCTCAAAAAGAAGTGATGGGCATCAGTGATAAGCACATCTCGGATGGTAAACATGCACTCAGGCACCAGCTGTTGGAAGAAGCTGTTATGAAGAAAAATGTACAAAGTTTTTGCCTCAAAGCTACACATACATGTGATAATTCAGCTGTGGACAATTTGACTTGATATTCTACTTCTTTTACACTGTATAATATATACCTTGTGTTTTAGTGATGTTGGAGGAGGCAGTTTTAAACTAAAGACACTCCAGCATCGAGTTTCCACCAACCTGACTCTATAGCTTGCAGAGGTTGATCCCTGGCTGAACAAGGCTCCCACAGAGTTTTTTTTAAATGTTAAAAAATAACTTCCACTCTGAGACATCATGTGCTCCACTGCTGTGGAGTTTGCTACACAAATGTTGGAGCGAAGACCCAATCGTAACATTACATAACCTCTTGGTACGCTAATAGGATATTCTGTCTGCACTGATTCACTCACCTCAGCTTGCTGAACACTTGGACAGCAGCTCAAACTACTTTCTCAATAAATCATCTAATATTTCTGACTATTCATGGAGCATTGAACTAATCCCCAGATAGATTTCTAAGTATGGTTAAACAGGAGAGGACCGAAGCAACACACATTCTTCTGAGAAGTAGCAGAACTTGATGCTTCACAAAATGCTCTTCATATCCTCACACCTCAAAGTAAGAGAATCCAGTCAGTTGTGAACTGCCTTGTGCTCAGGCCAGACTAGTTAAAAATGAAATTGTTTACTATATTTAGGGATGTTTTCTTTAGCTCTCCCTCCCAATTCTGGAAGAATAAGAGATACATTTATTTATCTCCTATTTCCTGTAACTGGGGGGTTGCATACCCCTGTTCCATCCGTCTCATTTGTTGTGTTCTTGGGCAAGACACTTCACCTGCCTTGCCTGCTGGTGGTCAGAGGGTCCGGGCAGTCTGCTCCAGGGCATCTGTGGCTACAGTGTAATTTGTCACCATCAGTGTGACTGACTGAATGTAGTGAAATGTTCTGACAGTGTTCTATTTATGTATGAAATAGTTCAAAGTTCAGTTCACACATTTTTAAATGAACTAGTTCCGTTCATAATTTAAAATTTTTATACTAAGTTCAAAGTTCCAAAAATGAACTAGTTCATTGTTCTTTTTTTCCAATATGTTGCAGTGACCCACTACCCTCAGATTACTGGTATTTTTCAATTGTTGCCAACCATTCAGTCCACACTTGTACCCAGCTGCAGCTCTTACCCCTACCATATATTCTCAAAAACTGAGGAAAAACTTGCTGTTTGAATGTTTTATTGTTTTTTAATGAACAATTATTAAACAATCTGAAGTAGAACTCAGACTTAGGTAGGAAACAAGGTATGTACCTCAAAGTGCAATATTCAAAGAGGAAAACAAACAATTCAGCTGCTGCTGCATTCTATGGAATTTTCCTCCATGCTCCACAATTTGATGACGCAAGCGTGGTGCGACTCTGTAACCAGTGTTCCCAGATTTGATTTTTCCCCTGTATTAAGGCCTGTTGTTAACAGCATAGACATTATGAAGAGTAGACGCTGCATCGACCGCTACTGCCTATTGTTTTAGCCATGGCTTTAGCTGGGCTTCTGTCTGGAAGGCTCCATGGAAATCTGGCTCTTTCTTGAACAAAATTATACTTCGAGAGAGCACCGTTCACAAATGCCAGAGTAAGTGAGCTCACTATAACGTTCATCAGACAAAATATAGTGGGTTCAGTTCACGTTCACCCAAAATATGAACATGAATATGAGTTCATGAATGATTGTTCAATTAACTCATTCAGGCACAAAACTGTGTTCTGACATGGATGGAGATATGTCACTGACTTTAATTTATAATCTCTATATAACATACTCAAGTTTATTTATAGTTTTAGTGGTACTGTTGCAGTAATCAATCTGACTAAAGATAAACGCATGGATGAGTTTCTCTTGATTTTGCTGGGATATCTGTCCTTTAATCCTGGAAATGTTGTTCAGGAGATAGAAGGCCATCTTTGTGATTGTCTTTGTGTTTCTGAAGGTTCAGGTCTGAGTCCATCACTATTTAATCTCTAATATGTGGCGACTGTGGCTCAATAGCTAGAGTAGTTGTCTTGCAATCGGAGGATCGTAGGTTCAACTCCAGCTTTCACATGTCAGTGTGCACCTGGGCAAGGCACTTTACTCCCCAGTTGCCTACTTTACTCTGTATCAGTTTGTAGATGTGTGCGCATTTATGAGTGCTAATGGGTGAATGTGGCTCCAGTATGACTGACTGAGTGGTCAGTATGACTAGAAAAGTGCTATATAGTTCAGTCCATTTACCATTTAATATGTTTACAACACTGTGGTGTTAATGTTATCAGTGGGCTGAGAAGCTGGGTGTGATTTTTCAGCAGTACTTTAAAACTCATTAGCTCGGTGACTGAGATTCTGTTTTCCACTTGTACTCTTACTAATCCATCCGTCCGTCCATCCATCCATCCATCCATCCATCCATCCATCCACAACATTTAGTTGTTAGCTTTTGTTAGCAGTGAAAATGTGTAATAATAAAAAATGCATAATTTAAGTAGAGTATTTAAGGCGCATAGCTTGTGAATATTGGTTTTGTAAAGATAACATGTTTTTCATTGTCCCAGGACTGAAGGAGATGACACTGAAGGTGCTGAACTGCATGAGCAGCTTTATTTCTCTTCCTGTCATCATTCAGCAAATACTGCAGGTGTGTATGTATGGGTTTGGATCACCTCACAGAATCACCTTTCTCTCAGGCCATGTCTACATTAGGCCGTTTAAGTGCTTAAACAAATAAATATTTAGTCAATACCCCATCTCGGCCACACTAGCCCATCGTTTAAGGTTCTCCTCCCCAGATATTTTTTTACATGGGTAAGGGGGCCGTCTATTTCTTAAATCTCC
Organism: Valencia hispanica; assembly: GCA_963556495.2. Taxonomy (NCBI): domain Eukaryota; kingdom Metazoa; phylum Chordata; class Actinopteri; order Cyprinodontiformes; family Valenciidae; genus Valencia; species Valencia hispanica. Next base: position 50,633,821 of record OY747711.1, read on the forward strand.
AGCTCTTGGATTGTTGTGTATTTGTTAGGCGTTTAAGAACTGAGTTCGGTAAGGAAGTGACGTCAGAAAACACGCACCTTAGCCAGCTTAATAACAACTGGTGACCACTCAGAGGTAAACAAAGAAATCTCTCTTCTCACTAACAGCCATTTTCTGTGACTTTGCCCAAAATGTCGCAGATCAGAAATGAGCTTCTTGCTTCTTCTTCAATGTTTACATCTGCCGGGTAACTGTAGGGAGTATGTACTTCCAGGTCAGAGGTGACTGAGAAACAGTATGTTTCACCTCTGAGCAACAGATCAGTGAAAGATCAGTTGTTCACATAGAAATTATGAGCCTCATGGCGCCAAAAGACTTCTTTATCAAGACAGCAGTTAATTTAACCATTAGGAATTGATCCCATTATTTTTTTTTCTCTAGTTTTATTAAAACATGAAAGTAGTCATTGCCCAAAGCCATTTTACCAAGACGCCAAATGTTTATAGGTACAGTGGGGCAAAACAGTATTTGACAGACACCGAATCTAACCTACACTATGGCCAAGGACAAAACAATGAAGCAATTATTAGAAAATGAAATAAATACATACAATACCTGCGATGGACTGGCAACCTGTCCAAGGTGAACCCCGCGTCTTGCCCAATGACCGCTGGAGATAGGCTTTTCTGCAAAGGCGACATGACCACTGATTCTTAAATCCATGTAGAAAAGAATGAAAGCAAGCCATGTATTGTGAGATTTTGGGCAAAAGCCTCCTTCCGTCAGTGAGAGCATTTAAGATGAAACGGATCCTCCAGCATGACAACGATCCCAAACACACGGCCCGGGCAATGAATAAGTGAATACGTAAAAAGCATTTTAAGGTTCTGGAGTGGCCTAGCCAGTCTCCAGACCTCAATCCAATAGAGAATCTGTGAAGGGAGTTGAAAGTCAAAACATCACAGCTCTAGAGAAGATCTGAATTGAAGAATGGGCCAAAATACCAGCTATAGTGTGTGCAAACCTGGTGGAAACCTACAGCAAACGTTTGACCTCTGTCATCGCCAACCAAGGTTACATTTCAAAGGTTTGAAAAACAAAAGAAAGTATTTTCTGCACCATTATTCAAATAAATTCTTTAAAATGTTCATACAATGCCTGGATTTAGACCTAACTTAATAGACAATACATTTTAATTTTGGATCTCAAAAGAATAACAACATTTGACTAATTTACAGAATATGGGAAAATGGTGGATTTTAAAAGTTTACAAAATAAGTATCAGTTTGAAAAGTCAGACTTTTTCCGATTTCTTCGGGTACGCAATTATTTTGTCCTTCATATTAATGGCAAAACAGATGATCCAATTCTGATATTATTCTTGAAGGGCTACAAAAATGTTACAGTGAAGGGTGCTATTGCTAAACTATACAAAGGTTTCTTTTCAAAAAATAATTTTCTACAAAACATATTCAAGAAAAATAAGAGATGGAAGGTAATATGTTAATACCTAATGACGAGTGGAAATGTATAAATATGCATATATGGCGTGAGTTTAATTGGAAATGTCTTATTCACTTTTTTATAACACCAAAGCAAAAAGCACACTTTACTACGGGAAATGCTAAATGTTGGAGACACAGTAGGGCTCGTGAAGTTAACCACTGGCATATAATTTGGGACTGCCCAGGGATAAACCCTTTTTGGGCAGAGTTCCATAAGGCTTTAATCAGCATCCTCAATATAAATTTGCCTTAAAATTTCACCACTTTGTTTTGGGGGGATTTTGACAATCAGTACAGAAACCCCAACAAATATCTGTTTGATGTTTTGATTTCTGCTTGTAAAAAAGCATTTTCAAGATATTGGCTACTTCCTGAACCACCACTATGTCAGAATGCATAGTTATTGTAATTAATATATATATATATATATATATATATATATATATATATATATATATATATATATATATATATATATATATATATATATATCAAGGAAGCGATTACCTCTTCTATTCTTCTTTAAAAAATAATTTTTGTTAAATTTTGGACCAAGTGGGTTAAATATGTGAAACCTCTATGATCTGACTTCGTACAGGTGCTGGCTAAATAAATGGATACATTTGTTGGGTTTACTCTTACCTTTTACCTCTGTGTCATACAGTGACAAAGTGTTTTTATTTTTTCCTCGTAATTCCATGTGCACAAGTTTGACTCTCCCAAGTTTTACAAAGTTGTATCTATTTGGATTCACACATTGCCTTGTGTGTATATATATATATATATATATATATATATATAAGTATTCCCCTCTCGTCCACCACGGGCGTTTTTTTTCCCCTATCCATTCCAAGCTCGGGTCTTCTACCAGAGGCCTGGGAGCTTGAGGGTCATGCGCAGTATCTTTGCTGTTCCAATTACTGCACTTTTCTGGACTGAGATGTCTGAGGTTCTTCCAGGGAAGCTGCTGAAGCCATTCCTCCAGTTTGGAGGTCACTGCCCCGAGTGCTCTGATTACCACAGGTACTACTGTTACCTTCACATTCCACGCTTTCTCTAGCTCCTCTCTGAGCCCTTGGTATTTCTCAAGTTTCTCATGTTCCTTCTTCATTGATGTTACCATCACTTGGTACTGCCACATCCACCACAACGGCTTTCCTCTGCTCTTTATCAACCACTACAATGTCCAGTTGGTTCGCCAATACCATCCTGTCTGGCTGAATCTGGAAGTCCCACAGGATCTTTGCTCGGTCATTCTCCACCACCTTTGGAGGTGTTTCCCACTTTGACCTTGGGGTTTCCAGCCCATACTCTGCACAGATGTTTCTGTATACTATGCCAGCCACTTGGTTATGGCTTTCCATGTATGCTTTACTTGCCAGCATCTTACACCCTGCTGTTATGTGCTGGATTTTCTGAATATCATGGAAAACTTTTTATTTCCGTTCAAAAGTTTAAACTTCCATAGCTTATTTAAGATTTAAGATTCAGGGCCCACAACTTAAACAATTTCAAGTATCTAGTTGTGCATTTGTACATCATTTGGGCTTCCAGCTCATAAAACCCATGACAACAGGAATTCAAAAAATTCGAATATTGTGGCGAAATTAGCCTAAATTTTACAGGACATGAATGTTTTAAACTGAGTGTCACACACTACTCATCTACTAAGCTCAAAGCACCTGCAAAGGTTTTCTCAGGTGTCATTAAATTGCTTCACTTTGGTTCAATTGTCTCAGTTAGGTTCAATATGGGGAAGACTGCAGACCTGAAAACTGGCCAAAAGACCATCTTTGATACCTTCCATAGGATGGGTAAGCCACAAAAGTTCATAGCTAAGGAGGCTGGCTGTTCACAGAGTGCTGTGTCCAAGCCTATCAATGGAAAGTCTAGTGGAAGGGCAAAATGTGGCAGGAGATGGCAGAAGAGCTGACTGTGGGCTTCAGTGGATTATCAAACAGAGAAGATTCATGAATCTGGCAGAGATCCAGAAAGAGTGGAATGAGGCGGGAGTCACAGCTTCAAAAGTCTCAACTGGGCCAAGGACTGTTGGCCAGTGGTCCAAGGTCCTCTTTTCGGATAAAAGTAAAGTGTGCCTTTCATTCGGGAATCAAGGTCCAAGGGTTTGGAGGAAGACTGATGAGGAACAGAACCCAAGCTGCTTGAGGTCCAGTGTGAAATATCTACAGTCAGTCATGATTTGGGGTGCAATGTCCAGTGCAGGTGTTGGTAAGCTCTGCTTTCTTAAATCCAAGGTCACGCATCAGTCTACCAGAATGTTTTAGAGGACTTCATTAGTCCTTCTGCTGAGGATCCGTATGGACATACAGATTTCATCTTCCGGCAAGACCTGGCCCGCCAGAGGCACCAAAACCTGGTTTGATGCCCATACCATCACAGTGCTTGACTGGCCAGCCAACTCGCCCGACCTAAACCCCATTGAGAATCTATGGGGTATTATCAAGAGGAGAATGAGTGGCACAAGACCAAAAAACAAAGAAGAGCTGACCGCAAGCATCAGGGATATCTGGGCTTCCATAACTCCCAGGCAATGCCACAGACTGATTGCCTTAATGCGACAGCGCATCGAGGCAGTGATTAAGGCAAAGGTATTCCCTTCTAAGTATTGAAGATTGACATATTGTTTTGAAAGTACCCTATTTGATTGATTTGATGTGATCCTAATTTCTTTTTTTTTACTACAAAAACTGAGACGTAAATGTTGATTTCTTTAAAGTATTAAAATTTTTTGAATTCCTGTTTTCCTGGTTTCTATTAGCTGAAAGCCCAAATTATGTATAAATAAAAACTAAGTATTTGAGATCGTTCAAGTTGTGGGCCCTGAATCTATAAGCTATGGAAGCTTAACGTTTTGATATAAATGTTCATTTTCATTTCTGGTAATATGTCACCGCCTGAAAATAAAAGACTAAAAGACACATTTAAAAAAAAATCATACAGTGTGATTTACAGATTTATTTATTTTTTCCACATTCTGTCTCTCACAGTTGAAGTGTACCTATGATGAAAATTGCAGATCTCATCTTTTTAAGTGAAACAAGTTGCACAACCAATAGCTGTCAAATACTTTCTTGCCCCACTGTATAAGAATGGACAATATCTGGGAGTCTGACCATTTAAAGGCTTGAAATAGACTAACAGTCCAGCCAATATGTCAGATATTTTATTGTTGTTGTTTTCATCAGGACCCAGTTTATGGAAGAGGAAAGCTGGCAGAGATTCAGGGACTCATTCTGGGCATGCTGGACACGTTCACCTATGAACAGGTAATGCTTCAGTCACGTCTACATTCATGGACATATGGAGTACTGTATGTGTAAAATAGCAACAGTGCAAACAGTGAATGGAGACCGCGGATCAGATGTTGGCACAGAGATGTTGGCCCCACTCACAGCTGGTGGAGCTTCACACCATACAGTGGTATGAAAAAGTGTTTGCCCCCATATAAATTTCTTTGTTGCTGCTAAGGGTGGTACCAAGTTGTTGGTTTGGGGGGGTAATTATGTTTTGCCAGAAGGCCAGGTTGGTTTATGTACAGATCCTTTCCAAAGAAATTTGAATATCATGGAAAAGTTTATTTTTATAATTCCATTCAAAACGTTAAACTTCCATAGATTATAGATTCAGGGCCCACAACTTAAACAATTTCAAGTATTTAGTTGTTTTGTAATGGAAGAAAATCCTTCAGGGTTTCCATAATAAAAGGAGACTGAGTCCCAGAAGGCGTTTAAGTTTTTAATACAAACATGTCTGGCAAGAACATGGAGGGGACAGAGATTACTCATGCATCGCCCTCCCCAACCTTTCTGACCAACAGTTTAAATAGTATTCAGCAATCACTGTTTATCTCTGCAGCACATCTTCTCCAATCTTCATGCCCAGCTTCTGGAGAACCGGTTCCTGCAAGTCTGATAGTAAAGCATGAACAAGCACATCCCAGATCAGACTGTTCGGTAGTAATCTTGCTGCCCCGGCATTTGACTCTCTGGTGATCTGACACATCTCTATCAGGAACATAACCTTGCTTCCCTAAACTTTGTCATCTCGCCCTAGATACATTCACTAGACAGAGAATATATACTTAAATCCTAATTACATAGGAATATTCCCACCACAGTTTATTTGTACATAATTTGGCCCTCCAGCTTATAAAACCCACAAAAAAGGAATTTAAAAAAGTTGAATACTGTGAAGAAATCACTATTTACTTCTCAGTTTTTGCAGAAAAAAAGAAAGAAGTTAGGATCACATCAAATCAATCAAAATATGGTACTTTCAAAACAATATGTCAGTCTTCAATACTTGGTAGGGAATCCCTTTGCCTTAATTACTGCCTCCATGCGCCATGGCATTGAGGCAATCAGCCTGTGGCATTGCCTGGGAGTTATGGAAGCCCAGATTTCCTTGATGCTTGCTATCAGCTCTTCTTTGTTTATGGGTCTTGTGTCCCTCATTTTCCTCTTGATAATACCCCATAGATTCTCAATAGGGTTTAGATCCGGCGAGATGGCTGGCCAGTAAAGCACTGTGATGACATTGGCATCAAACCAGGTTTTGGTGCTTCTGGCGGTATGGACAGGGGCCAGGCCCTGCTGGAGGATGAAATCTACATCTCCATACAGATTCTCAACAGAAGGAATCATGAAGTCCTCTAAAACATTCTGGTAGACTGATGGGGTGACCTTGGATTTAAGAAAGCAGAGCTTACCAACACCTGCACCGGACATTGAACCCCAAATCATGACTGACTGTGGATATTTCACACTGGACCTCAAACAGCTTAGGGTTCCCGAATGAAAGGCACACTTTACTTTCAAAAGAGGACGTTGGACCACTGGCCAAAAGTCTAGTCCTTCTTCTCCTTGTCTTCCTATGTTGGGTTTTATGAGCTGGATTTTATGTACAAATAAACAACTATCCATCGCACCTCCCGCAACCTATGGAGGGTTGTGGGGATAATGCTGCTGGAGATAGTACTGGTGCCTATAGCAGTCACGGGGCGAGAGGCGGGGTACACAGGGCAATACATGGACACACAGGACAAACAACCACGCATGCACATACTCATACATAAGGGCAATTTAGAGAGACCAATTCACCTAACAGTCATGTTCTTGGACTTTATGAGGAAGCCGGAACCCCGGAGAGAACCCACGCATGCACAGGGAGAACATGCAAACTACACGCAGAAAGGCCCCAGGGCCTTCCCGGGCCTTCTTGCTGTAAGGCAACAGTGCGACCCACTGCGCCATTGTGCAGCCCAATAAATAATGTACAAATAAACAAATACTTGAAAGGGCCCTGGATCTATAATATTTGGAATTTTAACATTTTGAATGGAATTATGGAAATAAACTTTTTCATGATATTCTAATTTTTTGGAAAGGGTCTGTCTGTAGTTGTTTTTTCTCTTTATGAACAAAATCATATAAAAGTTGCTTTTTGTATTTAATCAGGTTTTTTTCAATCCAGTATTAAAATTAGTTTAATTATCTGAAACATTTAAGTGACAGAAAACCAAAAACATTGTATAAAATAAAACATTTTGTGTGCAAGAAGCAGTAAAAACTTCCCATGTTTTTCAGACTTTGCTTGAAACAACAACCAGTCTTCTGAACCATGACCTCCACTGGTCTTTGGCTCATCTTCGCTCTGTTGTCACCAGAGGGCTTCATCCACGACAAGACTGCTGCAACATCTGTCTGCAGCACTATAAGAGGAAGCAGGATACATCCGAGGAGATAATTGTGTTTAGGTAACACATCCATACCCATAGCTGTCATTTTAGCCTAACTGTAGCAGAGTCCTGCACAATTTTACCAACCTGCACCTGCCTGCACCCGTTAAGGTGATTTTTGAACCCGACCCGGTACTTTCGAATATCTAGAGATCAAATCCAGACCGACCGCCCGTTGATAAAACCCGCAACCCTACCTGAGACTCACACACTAACACAATGCAGTGACTATATGTAACTCTTTAAAAAATAATTGATTGGTTGCTCTTAGCATATAGGCTAGGTTGCGTTAGACTTTTTCATTGTCCCCAGTCCGGGTAAAAAAATTCCATCATAATTTATTTTTACCTGTCAATTTTTTTAATTATAATGACATATTCGTTTTAATTAATATTCAATCCAAAGAAGCTGACTAAATAATCCACATCCCATCACAAATCCAGCACAATAATAAATTTATTAAATATAAAGATTTCACCTGCTTTGGCCTGAATGCAGAGTCACAACTTCCTCTGCTCCACTGCTTGTGTGCAGTGGAGACTGAATCCATGCTGTGCTGCCACTTTATAGACTGAAAAAGCAAGTGCATTTTTTCTCTGAACAAGGGCTTTCCTGATCCCTTCAGTGGGAATGAATCCACAGCAGGTGCTCCTCCTGCATCAGTGGGTAAGATGCACCTGTTTATGTCTGGCCCCAGCTATGCGCTTCAAAGCCTCCGTAACTCTCCATGGTACTAATGAGCTCTCAGATAGCGAGACGCATTGGGTATCAGTCAAATTCTGAGATAATACTCAGATGCTTTTATAGGAATATTTTTTTAATGATTCAGTGACCTGAATGGTCAGGGGAGTAAATTGTAATCTGTGAAAATGACAGACGGCCTTCAGATTTTTCCGTTACCATTTTAAAAAACTGGTCGACATTCAATCAGCAACCGCTGATTGCACATCTGACATTTATTTGATGCGGAGATTGCTGTACAAAAACAATATAGGTATAATACGTCCATAGTCCCTGGCTTCAACTATGTTCTCCGTTTGATGAATCGTAAATCCAAGCGCAAAAAAAGTCTCTCTTGCTAGCAGCACTGGATACCTAGATATGGAGAACATTCCACTATCAGCGCAAGATTGGGAAATATTCTTTCATGCAGACAGTAGGTATCAACAAGATCCTCTTTGGAATTCTTAAACAAAACATCTTTAAAAATTAGGCCAACATATTTTCTCACCCGCAACCCGCCTGCTTTAAAGAAACTTCCGACTGGACCCGTGAAATTTGATTTATGCACGTGCGGTACTCATGTCTGACAACAAGGTGCAGCAGCGTGGTGAAGCAGTTTCAGCCAATCAATGTAGAAAAGCGGATAATTGAGTCTACCCAACCTATAGCATAACATCCCTGCCTCTCTGACTCCGTTCCCCACTCGCTGCTGCGATTGGCGCTTAAAAAGGTAAACTGTGTGTGTGAGTGTCAGCGGACCTGCCAGCTTTTGGCAAATGTGAACCATTAGCCGTAACGTTACTTTCACTGTGTAAACAGTGTAAAAGTCTAAGTGAAAAAAAGAAAGAAAAAAATGGCAAGGTTTTTTTTCTTAGAAAATCTATAGATCAAGAAAAAGATGAGGCAGCGGTGCATGTGGGTGTCTGTGTATTTTAGCTTTATATATGTCCATTGCAGATATAATAGGCCTGTATATAAGGAGGAATGTGATTATTTATACAGTTTAAACATGTAGCCAACAAATCTTTTGCTGCAAATTTTGCAACCAGTGCCATGGCAGATGAGGGAGAGGAAGACAGGGAGGGACAGGGCAGCAGCAGACCTGCCAAAAAGAAGAGGGTCCATATTCCCCAAAAGTTTTTCATTAAATATCAAGAACAGTGGCCATGCTTGCGACCCTCTAAACTTCCATATCATGCATTGTGCACAGCTGGCAATTATGATGTGGACATAGACCACCAGGGAGCTGCAGGTAGTGTATAAATTAGCCCCGGTGATTAGTGCATATGTGCTGTAAGTCAATTTAACTATTACATTCATGAAAACAAAAACACCTATCGCAATATAAAAAGTAAATTACCATTTGAATTGAATACATATAATTTTTTTGGTTTTATTGTTTTTCTTATAACCAATTTCAAGCCAGTGAATGGGAAAATTGCAGCGCGCAAAGCAATTGAGTTTCAAAAGTCTGAAAAAAAGCCGCACAACACAAGTGGTACTCAAAATATTTTGACAAGGTTGGCAGGTCTGCTCTTGACTTGCTTAAAAATCCACCATAGTTTTATCTTCAAGTCCTTTTTAAGGATGTCCTGATCATTTCTCCATCCATCCAAGTCTGCTAGAACAATATACTGGAAGACAGCCCATACCATTATTTTCCCACCTGCAAACTTTACTTTTGGTCTGGTGTTTTTGGTTCGATGTGGACAACCTCTCTTCCAACCATGGTGTGTTAAATGAAATCCAAAGAGTTCAGCTTTGTCCTCATCTAACCAGACTATGTTCTTCTATTATTACACTGGGTTGTCTAAATTCTCTATAGCAAACTTTACACAAGCCTCAACATGCTTTTTCTTCAGCACTGGAGTCTTGTGTAATGATTGTGTATAGAAGCAATTGAGATTGAGTTCATTGCTTGTTATTTCAGTGGAAAAAACTGTAGCTGCTATTTAAAGTTCTTTCTGAGGATCTCTGAGTTATCCTTTCTTCTTTTTATTCCCCTGTCAGATGTTTCTTACATTACACAAACAGTGTCTTGCCCACAGCCAAAATCAAATGTATTAAACGTTAACCAAACAAGAGCAAATACTGAAAATATCATAAAGATAAATACGGCTTTGACTTAACAGAAAATTAAAAGTATTAAATGTGGTTTATTACACATAAGATCCCTCTCCTCAAATGTTTTGTTAGTAAATGACCTAATTTGTGATAATCGAATTAATCTGTTTTGTCTCACAGAAACCTGGTTGCAGCAGGAGGATTATGTCAGTATAAATGAGTCAACTCCTTCCAATTATTTAAATGTTCACATTCCTAGAAGTACTGGGTGCAGAGGAGGAGTTGCAACCATTTTTCATTCTAATTTACTAATTAATCCCAAACCAATTGATAGCTACAGTTCTTTTGAACATCTAACAGAATTATGCTTCCAATCTAAAGAATATGTTTCTAATTGGTAGAATTGTTAGACAGCATGGTATAAATTTCCCAATGATACACAACTATATGTATCCTTAAATCCTGATGAACCCAGTCAGTTAGGTAGATTACAGGCATGTCTAGAAGAAATAAAAACATGGATGAATTTAAACTTTTTGCTCTTAAATTCTGACAAGACAGATGTTGCCGTCTTTGGACCAGAAGCTCTAAAAAAGAAACTGCTTAGTCAATCACTTCATCTGGATGGCATTCAATTGGCCTCCAGTAATAACGTGAGAAACCATGGTGTTATTTTTGATTAAGACATGACATTCAAATTCAATTCAATTCAGTTTATTTATATAGCGCCAATTCACAACAGATGTCATCTCAAGGCACTTAACAAGAAGTCATTTCAATACATTTATACAAACATTCCAATCAGTTAAAAAATTTCCTATTTAAGGAATCCCAGCAGATTGCGTCAGTCATTGGCGTGAGGTTGGGCCCCGTTGATGCAGACTTTCCAACCACAGCAATCCTTCAGCAATCCCTCATACTGAGCAAGCATGTAGCGACGGTGGAGAGGAAAAACTCCCCTTTAACAGGAAGAAACCTCCAACAGAACCAGGCTCAGTAGGAGCGGCCATCTGCCACGACCGTCTGGGGGTTTGAGAAGACAGAGCAGAAACACAGAAGGAACAGAAGATCCGATATAAGATAACTTTCTATGTTACAGAAAGTAAAAAGTTAATAACAGGACACAGTGGATGTTCAGTTACTGGGAGGATCATCCCAGTCGATGCCTCCCGTCCAACAGGGCATTGCAGCCAAGCAGGATACCAGACCAGGTATATCTTCTATGGAGAGAAAAACACTGAGAGAAAACAAAGTTAACAGTCGAAATAACATATTAAACGGGTTTCTAGGAATTCCTTCTTTCACTTCTGGAATATTGCTAAAATCAGAAACATCCTGTCCAGGAGTGATGCTGAGAAACTAGTCCATGCATTTGTTACCTCAAGGCTGGACTACTGAAATGCTTTATTATCACGAAGTCCACAAAACAAATTAAAAGCTTTCAGTTGATCCAAAATACTGCAGCAAGGGTTCTGATGAATATTAAAAAGAGAGATCACATTTCTCCTGTTTTCGCTCCCCTTCATTGGCTCCCTGTTAAATCGAGAATAGAATTTAAGATCTTTCTTCTTACATATAAAGCCCTTAATAATCAAACTCCATCATACATCAGAGATCTGATTGTTCCATATGTTAACAACAGAGCACTTCGCTCTCAGACGGCAGGTTTACTGGTGGTTCCTAGGATTTCTAAAAGTAGAATGGGAGGCAGATCTTTTAGTTATCAGGCTCCTCTCCTGTGGAACCAGCTCCCAGCTTTAGTCCGTGAGGCAGACACTCTGTCTACTTTTAAGGCCAGGCTTAAAACTTTCCTTTTTGATAAAGCTTTGTTTTCTCTCAGTGTTTTTTTTTCTCCATAGACACCTGGTCTGGTATCCTGCTTAGCTACAATGCCCAGCTGGAAGTGGGGCCTCGACTGGGATGATGGTCCCCTGTGTCCTGTTATCAACCTTTTACTTTCTTTAATATAGAAAGTACTTTTATATCAGTTCTTCTGTTCTTTCTGTGTCTCTGCTCTGTCTTCTCAAACCCCCAGACGGTCATGGCAGATGGCCGCTTGTACTGAGCCAGGTTCTGCTGGTGGTTTCTTCCTGTTAAAGGGGAGTTTTTCCTCTCCACTGTCGCTACATGCTTCCTCAGAATGAGAGACTGCTGAGGTTGGAAGTCTGCATCAACCGGACGCAACTGCCGTCAATGACTCGATGCAATCTGCTGGGATTTCTTAAATGGGAAACTAACTAAAACTTCAAACTAATTGGAATGTTTGTACGATTGTATTAAAATGACTTTTCTTGTAAAGTGCCTCTGTTGTGAATCGGCGCTATATAAATAAACTGAATTGAATTACATTTCCAGATTATGGCTCCAACAGTGCTCATTTGAACATTCAGATGTAACCCATGCCATTACAATGATAAGGCTTTTTTGTGAGAAGTTTACTTTTGCTAATGCAGTTAATTAGCAAAACTACCTCTTAATGTTTCAGCATACCAACAAGCTGGTATAGATGGTAAATGGTATATGGTAAAAGTGCTTTACATTACATTCAGTCATTCAACCATTCACACGCACCCTGATGGTGGTAAGCTACATTGTAGCCACTGCTGCCCTGGGCATAATGATGAAAGCAAGGCTGCCATACGTGGGCGTTAGCTCTGAACATCCCCAGTAGGCAAGTCGAATGAAGTGTCAATGCTAGGACACAACGGATGAAGCGGGGGTTTGAACCAGCAACAACCCACCACTTAACTCCTGAGCCAATGTCACCCCTGTATAGCTTTTCAGTAACCAACCGAGTACCAGTCTTGGGGTATGTACTCAGAAATAGCCTGTTGAAGTCACTGGCTGGGAGCTGTGGTTAACTAATCCCAATTGGTTGTAACTCGAAGGAGAAATAATATCAGCAGGCATCGCCAAGCCAGCTTTGTACAATTGGAAGAGTTGCTGGCGAAGCATTTTAGCAAACAGAAACGCTGCAAGGATCCTGCTTCTTCCATTGTCGATCTCTTATCTTTACTGTTTGCGCGTTTTGGCGCTGATCGGTGACGCTACTCACTTCCGAAACAGTCACAGTATGCAGAGGGTGGGATGGAGAGAAGGGTGTATGGTTTGGGAGCCTTAAGGTCTCATCTTTGCTTTTTATAGATCATGTGGTTCTGTTGGCTTCGCTACTGAGTGTGAAGTGGCTGAGATGAGAGTCAGTCTGAGGCCATGGTCCTCGAACGCAAAAAGGTGGACTGCACCCTCCGGGATAGGGTCAGTCTCTGCCTCAAGCGGAAGTATTTAAGTATCTAGGTGTCTTGTTTATGAGTTATGGTAGGTTGGACCAGGAGATAAACAGACGGATTGGGGCTTCGTCTGCAGCAGAGGTGGTGCTCCAGTCTGTTGCCAAAAAGCAAACCTCTTGATTTACCCATCCCTCTACATTCTGACCCTCACCTAAGGTCATGAGATTAGGTATAATGATCGAAAGAATGAGATCCTGGATATAAGCACCCTAAACTAGCTTCCTCCATAGAGTCGGATGTTTGGGTTTTTCGGTTCCCTCTGCGTCCCATTCTTGGACAGTGGATGGATGTATTGATATAAATTTAGGCCTCCATGTATTTGTTTTTTGAGCCTTTGGGACTTTTAGAAAATATCTGATGAATTCAGTTTGCTGACTTTAACTGTATATCATCTTCTCTCTTAAAAGTACTGCTGTTACCACCCTGACTTGGTTCTACCTCACTGTCCTTTTTCACTAAACATCCTATCTTTGGTACCACAGTACTTTAATTAACCTTTTAACTGAAAATGTTCAGATTCATTTCACCTTTCCAACTCCTGGGTTAACCATAACCTCAGTGACAACTTACATGTTTCTCAGGTCCTGAAACATTGAGACATGTTCTTCACCTTGTATTGGGCAGCAAGGCAAGGCAATTTTATTTGATAAGCACACTTTCAACAGCAGGGTAATCCAAGGTGCTTTACATGATTTGGTGATTTAAAAATCAAAAAAACAATGGAAATTAAAAGTAAAAGAAACACACATTACACATGATACACAATAAAGTAATAGAAAGATCAATAAAGCAAGAGAGCATGAACACATTTCATACATATGACATCAATCATTTAATCGAAGGCAATTCAGCAGAGAGAGGTTTTTCAGTTTATCCCTTTTCTCACCTCTCTGGATGAGCCTTAACAAGTTTGCTCTGACCTTTGCATGTTTTCCAGTTGTGGCCACCTGTACCACTTGCAGTGCCTGCAACAGAAAGACTGTGGGTGGGGCCTGGCCTCAGAGCTGCAGCAGCCTTGGAGGTGCTACAAGTGTTCGTCCAGCCATGGAGGAACGGGCGGGGCTTCTTGTGAAAACAGAAGCCGCAGCGCATCTCTTGCTCAAGTTAGTGTTTCTGCACTAATTATGAGGAAATGTTCATAAAATGTCACTTCAACTTAAACCAACCGACTCCAAACACCATAAACATAAAAAGTTAAAGAGAGGACACTTTCAAACTTACCTATGTTGTCTGTGGACACTCTGCATCTCGTCTACTACTTATAATGAATTTGTAACAGTTGCTCAAGTATTATGATTCTGCAATTACTAAACTGAAAAAGAGACACCATAAACTACTTGTTCCACCTGCCCTACAACAGTTCAAATAAACCAGAAGATACAGATACAGCCATTTCAGCCATTTCCTGAAAACCCACAAATAATTAAAGAACTCGACAAAACTCATCAAATAACCACAAGGGACTGCAGTAAAGACACAAACAGAACATATATATTTCCCTGCTTTAGTCTTATAGTTATATTTTATGTCACTGTCAGATTTATAGAAGCCAAAGACGAATGTGTTGGTTTTTTTTTGCAGCTTTGACTGATTGTGTTTATTTTCATAGACACTAATAAAATTAATTCATGTTTAAGTATGATGAATCATGTCTGTTTTCTCTGTGTTTCAGACTCGTTTTTCATCAGTACATCATGAGAAAAGAGCAGAGCCTCATAGGAAGAAGGTACGGTTTGACCATTTCCTGTCCCCATTAGTCAGTGACTGCTGTCAAACCTTTAGCCTCCAAACACCGCAAGTATTCTGTAGTAATTTACTGTTGTAAAGTCTTAGATCTCCTGTGTTCTGAACAGAGAGAGAATAAAAAGAGAAAGTACACTCTTTCAATTCTTGGGTTTTATGTTTCTGAGCATAACCTTGCTCCTATGGAAGCAGCAACTGAGTACTTTCCTATAGCTGTTCTCAGTCTAGCCCAAGATTTTCTCTCTTAAATGAAACAGGGCTGTACAATAACTTTAGCCTATTTGAAGCCTTTAATTATGTTATCTCTATCAAGTAAAGCTTGGTGTCCGCTTGCATCGGAATATCAACACAGTGATTTGATAGCCCAGAGACAAAGCCAGTGTCTGTCATAGAGGCAGTTGTATGGCATGAGTTCTACTTATCAGTTGTATTTTGTGAAACCACAGAACAATAATAACAACCCAATCTGTGATTATTTGCTGTGTTCCAGATGTTTGCTGCGGCAACGTTGGACGTGCAGCAGGAACTGTCCTGGGAGCACTTACGAGGTTTATACAGAGGACCATCCAGGGTAAATAACTAAATCTGTCCCAACCTTACCTAAACCAGTTTTACTAATGCAGCCTTTTTCCAGTCAGGAAACACCTTTTTATCTAGCGCAGTGCAATGCTGTTTGTCATGACAACAGATTTTATTCAAAAACTAAATTTCCAGTGTGAAACATGCTTTTTAAAGTAAAATAGAAGATCATAATAACAACAACAACCCCAGGGCTCAGATAGGCTTTTTTGGACTTGGTGAGTTCTACATATGATCCAGTTTCATAAATCCTGATCAAATAATAATTGTGTCAAACCCACAAGTGGGCACTGGGCAGCACTCTACTCAAGTTTTGGGTCGAACAATACTAATCACACAGAGTTTGGTGTAGATCAGAATTAAAGCCAAACATACTATAACTTCCTGTTTTTACCTGATGTCAGAATAGAACCGTGTAGTTTTGTGGAAAACCAGATGTGCATCGATCCTGGAAGGTTTGGTGTGACGATGGCTTTCTACCTACGAGCTACAGCTACTTTGTTTTCTTGGCAAAGACAAGATGTCAAACTTTGAGCCCTGTCTTGAGCTGTTGTTCAAAAGAATCAAAAACAACAAACAAAAACTCCCAGTCGCCTTGATGGCTCTGTCTAGGGATCAGATGTCAGGATATGGCAGCTGCTCCAGGCTTGCTTTTATTCTGACAAACAGCTGAATGGTCTAGTGTGCATGTTGTTCTAAAATCAATCATTAATGACTATCCAAAACCTTTTTCTATCACCTTCATCTCTCAGTCTGAATAACTGTGAAAGCAGGTGAGGTTTCTGTCTTCTGATAAACGGGCTTCCTGCAAAACAGTAGACCTCAGTTTCTTCCCAAATTAGTGTGACCACATTCTGCTGTTTTTCCATGTCTGAGAAGTTTCCATTGATCCAGTTTATTCTCTGTCCTCCAGCTTTCCATCCTTTCTGAGGTTTCACACGGCCAAGGCAGTGAGAAAGTAGGCTTCCTAATTCCAGCCCAACCAGGGACAGAAAGTTTTCTCCTTAAACTGGCTCCTCCTCCTCTCTTTGAAGAATAGCACCCCGATGGGTTGAAAAAAAAGGTTCTCCCTCATTAATTTTATTATCCTAAAACATTAAACATCAACATAATCTACATATGTTCACGATTGCTTTATTGTGCTCTCACTACTGTCCTTTTATCTGTTGTTCATGCAGTAAAGCTTTCTGAACCATCCTGACAACCAAGCACCATGGATTTATTTAAGTCTAAAGAAAGACTATCCTTCTTACATTTTAGAAAGTGGTGCAGCAGTCAGATGAGACCTTGTTTTCACAAGCAGCCCCTCACAACCTGCCTGTGTTTTCTGGGTGGGAGTAGGTTTTGTTTGATACCAAAAGTTTGATCAAACTGAATGAATGATGATGTTTACCTGTGCTTACAGCAGAAACATAAATCTGTTCGTTTTTTTAATAAAACATTGTGCTGTGGTTCATTTTGCTCTGTCAGTTATTTATTACAAGAATCAAATGTTTTATGTGACTGTCACACCCAATGTTCCCTCTAATTTTTCATGTGTCTGAGCAAACACACAAACGCCCTGAGCGGTCCCTTTGACCACTGTGAGCAACATCAGATGTGGGCACTGTGGTCATGCCAGCATCACATCCATCCAGTTTACATACTTTATTAAAATAATCAAATTACAGCATTTAAATATCTGTGAGAATACTTTTTAATTAAGTACATTATCCCACTTACAATGAAAATGACAAAGATCTTATTCATGACTTGTGTAGTGTGTTAACACTATTGTAAGTATAAATATTTCATTGTAGCTGTGGAGAAACATGAACTGCCAAGTAAACCAAGCTAACTATTTGAAAACACACTTAACATTTTTATTATAAAGGTCTGACTTTGTATTATAAGCATGAGCCATTGTGTGAAGCTCTTGCTGTGCACTGGGTAAGAGTGGTCTGGGAGAGGGTCCTGTAACTCTGTCTGCAAAATACAGTAAAAATCATATGATTATATCTGATTGAGGACGAATTTAATCTGTCCTTTTCACGTATCAAGTGGTTGTACACGTGCAGGTTGATGGCCTCATCTGCTTGCAGCTTTGACTTTATGGGCATCAGCTGATCCAAATGGTCCACTTCAAGACGCTTTCTCGATGCTGTTTTGATAAGATTAATTAAACTAAAGCCTCTTTCACAGTCTGCACTGGATGCTTGAAATGTAGCACAAGTATCGATTGACTAGCTCCGTAAATGTGAATCACATCATTGGCTGGAGCAGCCAGCCACTGGTCACTCAATGACATAAACGTTATTGTCTTGAAGCGAAATCTTTTAACCCAAATGCAGAATCAAACAGTGAGACCAAACACTAAAAGATTTATTTACACAGAATGAGCAGGTAAACTCTAACCCTGCTGACTGACAAGAGCAGGAGCAGCACTGCTATGTTCCCACTGCAGGTTAAATACTCAATTCTCATTTCTTTAATCCATTTTCCTATTCAAAGTTTTTTTTCTTTTGTGGCAGCTGAAACAATCCAGTGATAAAGTTACAAACTAAGACTGACAATAATGAGCCGGTTTCTGAGAGGAATAAAACGAAAACTTCAGATGTTTTCAGAACATTTTATAATCATCCGTTTTGTTAAAGGAAATTCCACCAAAACACTACAGACTTTCTAAATAAATCAAGCACATTTAACAGTGCACGAGCTTGGCACTGTCAGCCGCTCTGTGCATAGACAAAAGCACTCCGCTCCTATATGAACAGGAGGATCTGAGTTTGTGTCTGGATTAATTAATTAATTTTTGTATTTTTTGTGCCTTAGTCTTATTTGCATACCCGCAAATCTTGACCCTAGAAAAGACTTCACTTGCAGACCACATAACCTATCTATCGGGTTAGAAAAAAATAGAATTGTGCTGTTCAAACTGTCCTAAAAATCAGATATGGCCAAAAATGTCAGATTGCATTGAATGGGAATTACCATTCTAAATTAGACTGATCTGACCCCATAGCACTGGGCCTAAAATTGAACCCTGTGGGCTTGTGGAGCTTAGACGAGCAGGTATCTAAACTTACCATAAAAGTCCTGTCTGTGAGGTATGATGTGAACCATTTATGAACAGCACCAGAGAGGCCAATCTGTTTTAAACTGTTTAAGAGAATAGTGTGGTCTACTGTATCAAAGGCAGCGCTTAGATCCAGTAGAACAAACACTGTCACCTTCTGGGCATCATAGTTTAATCTAAAATCATTTAAAATTTTCAGAAGGGCCGTCTCTGTGCTGTGGTTCACCCTAAAACCAGACTGAAATTTCTCTAGGACATTATTAGCGTTAATAAAATCATTAAGTTGGATTAAAACAAGCTTTTCTAAAACTTTACTTAAAAATGGTAAGTTAGATATCGGTCGGAAGTTGTTTAAATCATTAAAATCTAAATTGCTTTTCTTCAACAGGGGCTTCACTACCCCCACTTTAAAGGCGGCAGGAAAGACCCCCGTCAGAAGGGAGCAATTCATCGTGGTTAAAATCTCATCTCTAAAAGATCCATAAAATGGCTTAAAAAGTGAAGTGGGTATTGGGTCAAGAACGCAGGTGTTAGGCCTCACTGAAGGAAAAAAACTTTATCAAGAGTCTCAGCTTCTACCAGGACAAAACTGTCCAGCGTTTCCTCTGGTAAAGACACACGGTCAGATTTGTCTAAAACCATGTTACTTTGAGAAGATAAAATATTACATCTGATGCTCTGAAGTGGTCTGCAAACTCCTCACAAAGAGTGTTTGAGGGGGTTTTATGAAATGTATTAGTAGTACGGCCAAAGATTCGATCGATGGTGGAAAAAAGAATTTTAGGATTATTCCTATGGTATGATATAAATAAAAACATTAAAAGAAAAGATTCCTGTGGGAGCATCGAAGTATCATCTCAGACCTAGACACCGTATTCAATGCATCTCGCTAACCATGAGCTGACTGCATGTTGAAAAATTACTGAGGCTTTTCAGGGCCGGATTATGTTATATTATAGCAGAGGCCCCTGGGCACAAAATGTTCAAAGGGCCCCCTCGCCGCCAAAAAAATGATATTATTTAAATAGGATTTTCACCACAGTCTTGTAAAACTACATTGCTCATCTGAGGGCAACAATATCAAGACACAACACAGTGGTGTAACTCCCTTGCCTATGTAAACACATCCTGCTTGATCTCACCTCCACCAGGCCAGGACTACAATTCAGATTGTTCCATAACTTAATCACAAAAACTCACTCATACTCGTTAATTTTTCTTTCCTGTCTCTCCTCTCCTCTCTCAAAGCGCTCCTTCAGTTCTTTTGCTTCACAGCTAATGCTGCCCTTCTGTGTCTGTCTGTCTTCCCCCTATTTTTCTTTATCTTTTATTGATTAAAAAATAGTGCAATCAGTTTAAGTAAACCTGACTCATACTTTAAAGCATTTGATCATAAATGGAAAATGAATGCAAAGTAAAAACAAATGCTTTTCCTTTTAAATAATAATGTGTGTAATAAACCTGTATCTGTATCTCTAAACTCCTGTTTCTCCATCCTCCTCTACTGTCTCTTTCCTCCTCCTCTCCTGTTTTTCATAAGTAAAATCATGAGAATAGGGCTTTTGTCTAGGAATGCACAATGTACTGACACCAGCATCAGTATCTGCCGATGTTAGTCATTTTTTAACATATTGTATTGGTCCGATAAGTAAAACTGAGCCAATATTAAAAATCACTATTTATTTCCATCTCTGTAAGAGATTAATGTAATATTTATAACATTGTAAATAATAGTTACTGGCCATAAGAGCATTAATATCTGTATTATCGCAAATGTTTTGATCGGTGCATCCCTACTTTTGACTCTGTCCTCCATGATGTGCTGCTCCAGCCTTTCTGTCCACCTCTTTATGAGTTCACTAAGAAAATGACAAAACTGACAGATAAATGCCAAAATGCCAACAAAGTTTCCACTATGTGCTGATCCAAGTAATTCATCATCACCACAGAAACCTCTTTCACCTAAAAACTGACTGACAGCAACGACCTGCCTGAGCAGAACCTCCCCCAGTACCGCGTCTCTCCCTCCAGCTGGTCCAGTTGAGCTTTCTGTCCTGCTACCAGTGGCTGATGCTAGCAACACACTGAAGCAATGATCAGAGCTTTCTTCATGATCACACACGCATTCCCAGTGTTTCCAGTCAGAGAAACCACTAATGTACTGGTTTTAATTGCTCCAAATAAGATGCAGGGGAAACAAAAGATCTTAGCCTACCTGTGGTCGGTGAACATGCGATTCAGTCTGAAGAAACTTTTTTTCCACTTGGGAAGTGACAGCAGATCATTAGGTTTGGGTCACTTTACCGCCCAAACCTCGATCACGGGATGAAGCTGGATATCTTGTCGTCCGATTATTAAAAGCAGCAGCTCCACCATCGATAACAACAGCGTAAGCATTTACGTTAACTGTCCCCCACAGTGCTGCGTCCCACACCGGATAAACCCAGTCTGAGCTGCTGCTGCTACAGCTAGCCTCATGTTGTGTTGTGTAGCTAATCCAGTTCCCTCCGAACAGGTTCATTGAATCACCATCATCCACCATGTCTTCTTTTTCCTGATTTTCCTCCTTAGGGTTTTAACTCAGAAAGTGTCAGTAGATGACAGACTTCCTAATAAACACGTCTTCTACTCATCTTTCTCTCTTTCATTTATAGAAACCGCCTTTTTTCGCTCATTTTAGATTCTCTAATATTCTACTACTGTTCGGTGATGGTCAGCGGAGCGCTACTTGCTGGGGCAGGGGTGGGGCATGTTACCATGGTTTCCACAACTGCACATTAAGGACTATGTAACTTTGTTAGAGTAAATAAAATGGTGTGGATCTTATTGGTTATCTCCGCCAGCACCGATCTCTGCCATATTTGAAATATGAAGACATTTTTTTTTCTTCCTTAAACTGTGGGCCCCCCAGTGGGCGTGGGCCCCTGGGCCTGTGCCCATGTTGCCCATTGGATTATCCGGCCTTGAGGCTTTGGGGTGCGACTGTAACCAGTGCGGCTGGTTAGACATGCTCCAAAGAGCCCGATGTTTGCCAAACACCGCCGCATGCTGCTGGCTTGCCTCCAACAGGCTTTCCTCCTGCTGAAGCAGTAGTTCATGGGTCAGGCAACAATTGGTTCAGAGAGTCTTTCTGACTTCTGATCGCTTCAGTTGGAGAAATGTTACCTCATTTTAAGACTTTGGCTGAAGTGATGCTTAATTCCAGTCTCCAGTGCAGAGGCGCAGCCAGACATTTTATACACCAGGGCCTCAATCAATCAATCAAACTTTATTTATAAAGTACCTTTCATACAAAAAATGCAGCTCAAAGTGCTTTACAGATTAAAATGACCCCACATAACCCAGATTCCCATCCCTTCCCCCCAATTATAAAAACGAAAAGACAGTTATTCCCCCTTCCCAAACCCATTTCCCAGACATACACAGACACACACTGGCACACATCCACCCACAAACACACACAGACATCTTCCCAAAACGCGTAAGATCATTGGTTGACACTGGGCTGATGAGTCAGGTACAGAAAACGCCATCAGGAGAACCGTCTGCCCTGACAGCAGCAGGTCCACTGCAGCAGCCAGGGCACCGACACAGGGCGCCCAGAGGAGGGAGGGTAGAGACCCCCGTCTCCACCTGAGCACTACCTGGTGAGCACCCAGGCCACCGCAGGCGAACACCGCCCCCGAGGCAGAGGGCTCCCACAGAGGAAACACTGGAAGAAGGATTAATAATAAAAATGTAAAATAACCAGAGCTAATATAAGTAAAATAAGTAGTAATAAATATAACAGTAAAAACAGTTAACCATGTAGTAACAAAGATAGCTAATAAAACTCTGTTAAAATATAAGCAAATAAAACATACAAAGCAATGAAACACACTATAATAAGTAATAATCAAT
>OY747711.1:50661413-50778913 GCA_963556495.2 Valencia hispanica
AGATATATCTATCTATGTATGTGTGTGTGTGTATATATATATATATATATATATATATATATATATATATATATATATATATATACACTCAACAAAAATATAAACGCAACACCTTTGTTTCTGCTCCCATTTTTCATGAGATGGACTTAAAGATCTAACATTCATTCCAGATACACAATATTACCATTTCTCTCAAACATTGTTCACAAATCAGTCTAAATGTGTGATAGTGAGCACTTCTGCTTTGCTGAGATAATCCATCCCACCTCACAGGTGTGCCACATCAAGATGCTGATCTGACATCATGATTAGTGCACAGGTGTACCTTATACTGCCCACAACAAAAGGCCACCCTGGAATGTGCAGTTTTTTCTCACAGCAAAATGCCACAGATGCCACAAGCATTGAGGGAGCGTGCAATTGGCATGCTGACAGCAGGAATGTCAACCAGATCTGTTGCTCGTGCATTGAATGTTCATTTCTCCACCATAAGCTGTCTCCAAAGGCGTTTCAGAGAATATGGCAGTACATCCAACCGGCCTCACAACCGCAGACCACGTGTAACCACACCAGTCCAGGACCTCCACATCCAGCAGGTTCACCTCCAAGATCGTCTGAGCCCAGCCACTCAGACAGCTGCTGAAACAATTGGTTTGCATAACCAAACAATTTCTGCACAAACTGTCAGAAACCGTCTCAGGGAAGCTCAACTGCATGCTCGTCGTCCTCATTGGGGTCTTGACCTGACTCCAGCTCGTCGCCGTAACAGACTTGAGTGGGCAAATGCTCACATTCGATGGCGTCTGGCACGTTGGAGAGGTGTTCTCTTCACGGATGAATCTCGGTTTACATTGTTCAGGGCAGATGGCAGACAGCGTGTGTGGCGTCGTGTGGGTGAGCGCTTTGCTGATGTCAATGTTGTGGATCGAGTGGCCCATGGTGGTGGTGGGGTTATGGTTTGGACAGGCATCTGTTATGGACAAAGAACACCAGTGCATTTTATTGATGGCATTTTGAATGCACAGAGATACCGTGATGAGATCCTGAGGCCCATTGTTGTGCCATACATCCATGAATATCACCTCATGTTTCAGCAAGATAATGCACGGCCCCATGTTGCAAGGATCTGTACACAATTCTTGGAAGCTGAAAATGTCCCAGTTCTTGCATTGCCAGCATACTCACCGGACATGTCACCCATTAAGCATGTTTGGGATGTGCTTGACCGGCGTATACGACAGCGTGTACCAGTTCCCACTAATATCAAACAACTTCGCACAGCCATTGAAGAGGATTGGACCAACATTCCACAGGCCACAATTGACAATTTGATAAACTCTATGCGAAGAAGATGTGTTGCACTGCATGAGGCAAATGGTGGTCACACCAGATACTGACCGGTTCTGAGTCCCCAGACCCCCAATAAAGCAAGAAACTGCACATTCCAGGGTGGCCTTTTATTGTGGGCAGTATAAGGTACACCTGTGCACTAATCATGATGTCAGATCAGCATCTGAATGTGGCACACCTGTGAGGTGGGATGGATTATCTCAGCAAAGCAGAAGTGCTCACTATCACACATTTAGACTGATTTGTGAACAATGTTAGAGAGAAATGGTAATATTGTGTATCTGGAATGAATTTTAGATCTTTAAGTCCATCTCATGAAAAATGGGAGCAGAAACAAAGGTGTTGCGTTTATATTTTTGTTGAGTGTATATATATATATATATATATATATATATATATATATATATATATATCTCCAGAGATGTGGATTTGCCTATGTCCAAGTTGCGCAACATTATCAAGAAGTTTGCAACCCATGGCACTGTAGCTAATCTCACTGGGTGTGGACAGAAGAGGAAAAATTTATGAAAAGTTGCAACGCAGGATAGTCCGGATAAGCAGCCACAAACAAGTTCCAAAGAAATTCCAGCTGTCCTGCAGGCTCAGGGAGCATCATTGTCAGCGTGAACTATCCGTCGGCATTTAAATGAAATGAAACGCTATGGCAGGAGACCCAGGAGGACCCCACTGCTGACAAAGAGACATAAAAAAAGCAAGCCTCGGGGCGTCGCGTGGCGCAGTGGTTTAGGACGGGCGCCTCATGTTCAGAGGCCTTAGCCCTCGATGCAGCTGTCCCGAGGACATTTGCTGAGTGTCTCTACCCCCACTTCTCTCCCCTTTCTGTAACCTGTCCACTTTCAATAAAGGCCACTGTGGCCACAAATCCTTAAAAAAAAAAAAGCAAGACTACAGCTTGCCAATATTTACTTGAGTAAGCCAAAATCCTTCTGGGAAAATGTCTTGTGGACAGATGAGAGCAAGATAGAGCTTTTTGGTAAAGCACATCAGTCTACTGTTTACCGAAAACAGAATGAGGCAAAGAAAAGAACACAGTATCTACAATCAAACATGGTGGAGGTTCAATGACATTTTGGGGTTGTGTTGCTGCCTCTGGCACTGGGTGCGTTGACGGTGGGCAAGGCATCATGAACTGATGATTTTGGGTCGCACTGTAGGGCCTAGTGCCAGAAAGCTAGGTTTGCGTCCGAGATATTGGGTCTTTCAGAAGGACAAGGACCCCAAACATACTTCAAAAACCACTCAGAAATGGATGGCAAGAAACCGCTGGAGAGTTCTGTGTAGAGATCTTAAAATTAATGTTTGGAATAGGCGCCCTTCCAATATGAGAGACCTGGAGCAGTTTGCAAAGGAAGAGTGGTCCAAAATTCCGGGTGAGAGGTGTAAGAAGCTGGTTATAGGAAGCGACTGATTTTTTCCAAAGGGTGTGTAACCAAATAGTAAAGCTACATTGTGTTTTTTTTTATTATTCTTAGCAAAAAACCCTGTTCTTTCAAAAATATGTGCTCATTCATGTGTAATTACTTTCATCTACTAATGAAAGTGTTCTCGTAAGTGTAGAATCTGCTATTCAGAACACATACGCGCGAGCCGCGCGAATGGCTGAATCCATGTTGAGCCTCCATCTTTGAAATAGATTCGCCAACGAGGGACATTCTGGGACACACAATCTGTTGAAGATGGAGGATCACACCTATTCTCGAGGACATGAAAAGGAGGAGCTGGAAGTCATTGATGACGTATTGCCTTTTTCATGCGTGTGGGCTACCATAGCTGCAATACCTACTCTGAACCACAACCTGGATTTAGCAGTCAGCAAAAGTCTAGAGGTAGACCAGGTCTCATCGACATTATCCAGACTTAGAAAAACCTGCCTTCAGCAGCTCACCAAAGATGGTTAGACTACTTAAGAAAGAGAGAACAGAAACAAGTGGCGCCTCATGCCTAAAGATACAGACATTACAACTTTAGAGACGGTACAAGAAGTGCTAGGCCCATTAAGCTCATTAACTGATGCTCTCAGTGGAGAAAAGCATACCACTCTTTCCTCTGTACTCCCTCTCTGCTGAAAGATTTTCTCAGTTTTAACTATAGGCTAGAAGACGATTACCCTCACCTGAAAAGGCAAATGAAGGAACTGATCCAAATATCTCAAAACCTGATACCAGCATGGAGGCATACAGTTGCTATTAAACACAGCTACCCTGCTTGATCCATGTTTTAACCAAAGTTTTACAACACTGAAAGATGAGGTAAGGGAGCACCTTTGTGATAGCTTGAGAAGCATTCCAAGTATTCAAACTTTAACTTGTAAAGGTCAGACTCAGCCAACAAAAAAAACCAAGAACTGACTTGAAGGGAATGTTGTCGGACATTCAGGGAGAGAGAAAAAAACATCCAGATGCACCTCACGAAGTTGAAATAACTTCTGCAGACCTTGACATTCCAGAGTTTTAAGCTGAAAAATGAGCTGACTTTGTACCAAACCATGCCAGAAGTAGACGCAGAAAATGACATACTACCTTTCCTCACCTGGCCAAAAAATACCTTTGTATAGCTGCCTCCACCTGTGCCTCAGAGGGCGTTCCCCAAGAAGGCCAAGGCTGACAGAGGAGCACATTGATATGTTGGTGTTTATTACTAAAAACATCCACATTGCAAAGCAAATTCAGGCCAAAGTGACTTAAATAAATAGCTTAAATAGCCACACCAGACAAAGACTAGACGAGTTTTGCACTTTAGCTCTTTAGTTAGTTATATAGCTTAAATTAGCTTTTAACTGTTTTTGTTTTGTTTTATGTATTTTTGTGCTTCCTGAATGCACAAGTTTGACTGACAATGTTATGTAAATTATTTCTTCCTGTTTCCATTTTTAGTTAATGTTTTCATATTGAGTGCTGTGGTTTTTTCTCATTTCAACACCTCATTGGTTTAACTTGAAGTCTTTTTGTGGTTTCTTAATGGACAAGTTTGACTGACAATATTATTTAAATATGTTCTTCCTGTTTCCATTTTTAGTTAATTTCATATTGAGTGCTGTGCTTTTTCTTATTTTAAGACCTCATTATTTAATTCGTTTTTTGTAGGCATTTTTAAAAACACTGCTGATACTTGAAAAGTTTAAGTGAAATTGTTTACATTTCATTTTTGCACTATAAATTAAGGTAGCTCGATAAAAGGAATGTTATTCGTTGTATCTACTTGTTCAATAAATTGGTGTTTTTAAATCACCTTAGTATCGAAATCAAGTTTTTTTTCAGTATCGAATAGAGTTTGAAAATGTTTATATTGTGACAACACTAATCCAAACCAATTGCTGTCCTGTCTTATTTATTTGAAACCAGAAAAGAAACCAGAAATCCGCACACTTCAATCTGTGAAATTAATTTATTCTTTAAGCTTTCGGTCAGAGACCTTCTTCAGGAATTTATTTGAAACCACAAATCAAACCAACACATGTCCAAAATATGTTTCATAATCATATCAAGGTCATATTTTCAATGATAGCTAAAGGAAATGTGTTTTGGCACTTGGTCCAATCCTTAAATACATGCTCTGTTTCCTTAAATAGGAAACTTTTTAACTGATTGGAATGTTTGTATAAATGTATTGAAATGACTTTAAGTGCCTTGATATGACATCTGTTGTGAATTGGCGCTATATAAATAAACTGAATTCAAAGTAATAGAAAATGTATACTCCAGTCTTAGTACTTTTTCGCTGTCAATTTAATACAGAACTCAACTTTACAGCGTTTTCATCGTTTTTACGTCAGTTTGACCAAAGAGATGTTTGCCACCTGTCATACACAGAAACTAATTTTTCAACTATGAGTGCGGTTCTCTCCGCCACACATTACTGGATGGAATTAAGGAAATTTCCCTTGTGTTTCATACTTGAAGCTACACTTTAAGTCTGACGCCTGGTAAACATGGTTGAAACATGGTTCAAGTCTACGCTGCATCCCTAGTCAGAACTAAACATGGAGAAGCAGCTTTTTGTTTTTATGCTGCTCTAATCTGGAACAAACTTCCAGCTTTGAACAATAACTGGAACATTGTTAATTCTAGTCTAGATTGCAGCTTTTCATTACTTCGTTTTGCCACAATAAAGTATATCTTTTTTTGTTTGTTTTAATCATGTAAAGCACTTTTAACTGTCTAGTTGTTGAAATATGCTATACAAATAAACTTTACAATGAAACTAGGACCTTTTATTGGACAAATTGGATTTTGGCCAATATTAAACCAGATTTTTCCTGATGGTCCTTATGGTCAACATTAGATTTGAAGGAAAATCCAGTTTGCTCACTGGACGGAAGACGTTCTACCAGGAGTGTTGTAGTCAAGTCACCATCAGTCACACTTGAGTCCTTTGTGTTCAAGTCCAAGTGCAAGTCAAGTTGCTAGGTCCTACAGGCCAAGTCCCAAAAAGAATCTTCCAGTCCAAATCAAGTCATTATCTCCTGAGAGCAAGTCAAAACTAAGAGCAGGGTGCAGATTTTAAGACTAGAATAATGGCAGCCAGACAGGGCATACTTTTTTTTTTTTTTTATTGTAATCAATGCCCCTACGCAGGTCTGTTCATACAACACTCTGTGTGTGCTGATGCTCCTTGTTATTTGACAAGACAAATTAAATGTACTCTTGGACCACAGAAGGAATCTTCTCATCTCAATTAAGATAAATAACGGCTCCATAATATTGATCTAATAATTTTGGTAACAGACTTAAACAGAAGACCTCTCCCTTCTTTCAAAAGAACGGCTGGATGTGGCATTACAAACTGAAGGACTGATGCTTGTGTAGGTTTAACTATTTATTAACACATGTATAAATAGATCATCATACAGTAGCTGACCAGTCTGTACATCATTAAAGGGAAATCCAGTCAACATATAATGGAACACACATGTTTAACTGAAATGTTGCTGGTTGTTAGATCTCAGATTGCAGGTTAGGAAATCTCTTTAGCAAAGTTGTGGCTTGTTTTGGTGACAAACGTCCTCCTGTGGTGTCGCTCTGTTCAGACTTGTTCTTCATAGCTGCCTGGAAAAGAGAAAGATCACGTTACTCAAGTGTTTCTGTACTCTTTCTTGGCACTTACTCAACATTTAGAAGAGCAGAATGGAAATAGATCAACTGTAGTTGTTCCTAAAATACATGCTGAACATGCCTGATTTTGCAGTTCCACCTCATATCAGAAGTTAGTTAAGTAATATAAGCTCTGACAACTGTTTGAGGTGGGGACATTATAGCAGCAATGATTTTCATTCATAACTGGAAAGATAACAGAACATAATAGCTACAGTACTGTGAAAAAGTTTAAGGCAGGTGTGACAAAATGCAGTAAACAAAGAATGCTTTCAAAAATTGATGTTTATAATTTATTTTCATCAATTAACAAAAAGCAGTGAATAAACAAAACAAATCTAAATCAAATCAATATTTGGTGTGACCGTCCTTTGCCTTCAAAACAGTATCAGTTCTTCTAGTTACTCTTGCACAGTTTCTGAAGGAACTCGCCAGGTAGGTTGTTCCAAATATCTTGGAGAACTAACCACAGATCTTCTGTGGATGTAGGCTTCCTCACATCCTTCTGTCTCTTTATGTAATCCCAGACACACTCAATGTTGAGATCAGGACTCTGTGGGGGCTATACCATCACTTCCAGGACGTCTTGTTCTTTTTTACACTAAAGATGGTTCTTAATGACTTTGGCTGTATTTTTGGGGTCGTTGTCCTGCTGCAGAATACATTTGGGGCCAATCATTCACCTCCCTAATGGTATTGCATGATGGATATGTATCTGCCTGTATTTCTCAGCATTGAGAACACCACTACTACTATGTTTCAACCTATGTGTGACATTGATTATCATTAACACATGTTTGATATAATTGGTTGATCATACACCTGACTATAATCCTACAAAATCCCTGACTTTGTGCAAGTGTACCTATAAGAATGGATGTTGGTTTGAATCCAAACAGGTAGTACAATCAAGTTTTAACTTGATTTAGATTTTTTGCATTTTGTAAATTGATGTAAACAATAATTGATATATTCTGAAAGCATTCTGTGTTTACAGCATTTTTTCCACACCTCCCTAAAATTTTTGCACAGTACTGTATGTTGTGCAACAGGAAGAGCAATATTTTTTGTTCTCATAATACATAATTATCATCAATATTTTAATGATCTAATTATTGAGGTTTTTGAGTTTATTTTGTTAAACAATTCGCCACCCAGTGGGGAGACAACTCTCTCCAGTCATGTATTTTAACAAAAGGTTTAGCTTGGAGCCAACAACGGATCACAGGGTCAATATGCAATGTGCAGTGCTGATCATTAATCCAAATATGGCCTGTGGGTGTACAATAAGAAAACAAAAGGAGAGGAAATGATCAAAGGGAACAAGGAACAAAGTCCCAACACTCTTAATCTGTTCAGATGTACAGATTGAAACTGTACAATTTTTTTTTTTTAAATCGTGGCCAAATAGGCAAGCTGGCTCGCTCAGCTGGTTCTGACGAACCCGGCGGTTCAGTTTTCTGAAAACGGGGCAAAACCGATTGTCGACTTCATGGATCGACTTCTGCCGTCCCTTTGAATAACTGCAGTGATCGCAGTTCGGGCATTAAAAGATCACTCCTGGATGCACCGCACAGGAGATTCAAAAGCCATGTTTAGCTTCACATGAAGGTTTAAAAGAAGCCTTCTTCCCTGTACAGCAGGTTAGAAGGAAAGATCCACAAGTGGAGTGTCTCAGAAATCAAGCAGCTCTTGAATGGAAAGACCAAGATGGTCGTCAGTCACAGACTGAGCAGTGCACGGACAACTAGAAATGCTGGGAAATGCGGTCTGTTCAGTCCGTTTTGGAAAATGAGCCCGAACAGCAATCAGCTCAATATATAGGCAGCAGAAACAATATTTCACAATACCATGTCCATATAGCATGTCCCATCAGTTGTTGGGAAGCACTGCTAATCCACCTAGGCAAGGTATACAGCGGTATGAAAAAGTCAAGGTTTCAAAACCACAAAAATTTTCTGTCATACCGTCCATGCGGTATAAGCGTTTATTTTTATGTGACGTCTCATCAGAGAGATAGTAAAGATCCCTCATGAAGCTGCAGCGTAAAGCGCCATTCTTTGGTGCTAAGATGGCTTTGAGCTGCTACATACATTAGTTCCGCACGCTCAATCTGATTAATGTGGCCTGCTTTTGCAGAAAGCCAGCGCTTCATAAAAAATACATTTTGCTACCCACAGTATTCAAAATACCGACTGACTTTAAAATAGTTTACACAACAAAAACTAGTCGTATAAGTAGTTTTCAAAACCACCTTCTTAGTATGTCAAAATACAAAATTAGATCCATCACTGCCATGACCGATCCATAAAACAGAATCAATTCTCCAAAAGGTTACTGATTTCTAATTCAGCAAATGGTTTAATAAAACATTACTTCCTCTGACTGTTTTTTTGTCTTCACTTCTGCTTTGCATTGTGAATTGGTAGTTTGAAAACAAATCAGAAGGTACTAATTAGTCTTGAACTAATTACAATTAGTTTAAACTAACTTACCTTCACTTCCAAAACTCTTCAATACAAGCCTTGGTCTTTAAGCATACATAGTCATACTGAACTGTGATGTCACAATCAATTTAATGGTTATAGCTTCTGCTTCTTTGCATATTTGTCCATTTTAAGGTTTTACTTTTGGGAGTTAGTTTTATTATTCATTGTTCTTTTACTTAGCAGTTTAGTGGTGTGTTACTAGCTTAGTGAGTTTGTTGATTAAAGTATTTTATCTGAAAGTTGAATTCTTTTGTAACAAACTCTTGTTTGTTATTCCACATACGTGTGTAGTAACTTGCTGTTCAAAGAACGCCAAGAACTTATTCCTTCATCTATTGTTTAATTATCTCAGCCTTATCAGGCAAGTAATCATAAACATTAACAGAGACTGAACTATTTGGCTATTTATTATTTCCTGTATCCCAGGATGATGCCCCAAACTTGGTAATTTTGTCATAACATTAATTCAATTCATTTTATTTATATAGCGCCAATTCACAACAGATGTCATCTCAAGGCACTTAACAAGAAGTAATTTCAATACATTTATACAAACATTCCAATCAGTTAAAAAGTTTCCTATTTAAGGAATCCCAGCAGATTGCGTCGGTCATTGGCGTGAGGTTGGGCCCTGTTGATGCAGAGTTTCCAACCACAGCAATCCTTCAGCAATCCCTCATACTGAGCAAGCATGTAGCGACGGTGGAGAGGAAAAACTCCCCTTTAACAGGAAGAAAGCTCCAACAGAACCAGGCTCAGTAGGAGCGGCCATCTGCCACGACCGTCTGGGGGTTTGAGAAGGCAGAGCAGAAACACAGAAGGAACAGAAGATCCGATATAAGAGGACTTTCTATGTTACAGAAAGTAAAAAGTTGATAACAGGACACAGTGGATGTTCAGTTACTGGGAGGATCATCCCAGTCGATTCCGCCCGTCCAACAGGGCATTGCAGCCAAGCAGGATACCAGACCAGGTGTATCTTCTATGGAGAGAAAAACACTGAGAGAACACAAAGTTAACAGTCGAAATAACAGAATGTACTGTAATAGTAGTCGAAAAGGAAGTAGCAGAGTGAAGAAAATTGCTACGTCTGTCCTCCAGCAGTCTAAGCCTATAGCAGCATAACTACAGAGCTAGCTCAGGATGACCTAAGCAACTCTAACTATAAGCTTTATCAAAAAGGAAAGTTTTAAGCCTGGCCTTAAAAGTAAACAGTGTCTGCCTCACGGACTAAAGCTGGGAGCTGGTTCCACAGGAGAGGAGCCTAATAACTAAAAGATCTGCCTCCCATTCTACTTTTAGAAATCCTAGGAACTACAAGTAAACCTGGAGTCTGAGAGCGAAGTGTTCTGTTGGGAACATGAAACAATTAGATCTCTGATGTATGATGGAGCTTGATTATTAAGGGCTTTGTATGTAAGAAGAAGGATCTTAAATTCTATTCTGGATTTAACAGGGAGCCAATGAAGGGAAGCTAAAGCAGGAGAAATGTGATCTCTCTTTTTAATATTCATTAGAACTCTTGCTGCCGCATTTTGGATCAACTGAAGGCTTTTAATGGCATTTTGTGGACTACCTGATAGTAAAGAATTACAGTAGTCCAGCCTTGAGGTAAAGAATGCATGGGCTAGTTTCTCAGCATCACTCCTGAACAGGATGTTTCTAATTTTAGCAATATTCCGGAGGTGAAAGAAAGAAATCCTAGAAACCCGTTTAATATGGGATTTAAATGTCAAGTCTTGGTCAAAAATAACGCAGAGCTTCTTTACGTTATTACTGGGGGCCAATTTAATGCCATCCAGAGGAAGTGATTGACTAATCAGTTTCTTTTTTAGAACTTCTGGTCCAAAGACAGCAACTTCTGTCTTGTCAGAATTTAAAAGCAAAAAGTTTAGATTCATCCATGTTTTTGTCTTCCAGACATGCCTATACTCTACCTAACTGGCTGGGTTCATCAGG
This sequence comes from Valencia hispanica, assembly GCA_963556495.2. Taxonomy (NCBI): domain Eukaryota; kingdom Metazoa; phylum Chordata; class Actinopteri; order Cyprinodontiformes; family Valenciidae; genus Valencia; species Valencia hispanica. Next base: position 50,672,323 of record OY747711.1, read on the forward strand.
ATTTATGGATAAATATAGTTGTGTATCATCAGCATAGCTGTGGAAATTTATCCCATGCCGTCAACTGTCATAATCAACTGTGTCAAAAGCAGCACTGAGATCTAACAAAACCAGAACAGACACAAGTCCATTATCTGAGGCCATGAGAATATCATTGGTAACCTTCACCAGTGCTGTTTCAGTGCTATGATGAGCTCTAAAACCTGACTGAAATCTTCAAACAGCTCGTTTCTGTTTAAATGCTCACAGACTTGATTAGCAACAATTTTCTCAATGATTTTGGATAAGAAAGGAAGGTTAGATATAGGTCTGTAATTCACCAAGTCATCTTGATCAAGGGAAGGTTTCTTGAGTAAAGGTTTAATAACAGCAATTTTGAATTCTTGTGGTACGTATCCGTTTACCAAGGATAGATTCATCATATCCAAAATAGGGCCAGGAACCAAATGGAACACTTCCTTAAATAATTTGGTTGGGATTGGGTCCAACATACAAGTTGAAGGTTTAGATGAGGCTAATATTTTTGATAATTCCGAAAGCTCGATTGAATCAAAACAGCCTAAGCACAAATGAGGATCTACAGTTCTTTCCGATATTGCCTCATTTACTGAGGAAGAAGATGCCAATGATTTTATTTTGAATAGAATTAATTTTATTTATGAAGAATCCCATAAAATCATCACTGCTAAGAGCTGGGGGAATAGTTGGCTCAACAGAGTTATGACTGTGTAAGTTTGGCAACAGTACTAAAAAGAAACCTAGGATTGTTTTTATTCGCCTCTATTAGTGATGAAAAATATGCTGGTGTTTTTATACTGCAGTAGACTGTTATTCCAGGTTAAATAGGAATCCTCTAGATGTGTAGAGTGCCATTTTCTCTCCAACTTCCTAGTATTCTGCTTTAAAGTACACAACTCTGCGTTAAACCAAGGAGTCAGCCTCCTATGGCTAGCCACTTTCTTTTTTAAAGTGGCTACACTATCTAATGCCAAACGCAATGAGGACATAACGCTGTGAACCAGATCATCAATTTCTGAAGGGGTAGAGATAGAATTGCTGCCATCCACTGTGTTACTCTGAGACACTGAGGATAGTAAGAATGGAACAGATTCTTTAAAAATTGTTACAGCATTGTCTGATAAAGCTCTACTATAATGACATTTTCTTTCACATTTAAGATGGTCAGTTAAAGTAAATTCAAAAGTTATCAAGAAGTGGTCAGACAGGACCGGGTTATGTGGGTGGACTGTTATTTCCTCACACTCAATACCGTATGTCAGTACAAGGTCCAAAGTATGTTTACCTGAGTGGGTGGATCCCTGTACTTTTTGAGTAAAGCCAATTGAGTCTAAAACAGCACTAAAGGCTGCATTTAGGCTATCACTTTCAGTATCCACATGAATATTGAAGTCCCCCACTATAATGACCCTATCAGTATTTAATACTAAATCAGATAAAAAATGTGAGATCTGATCCAAGAATTGAGAGTAAGGGCCTGGTGGACAATACAAAACCACAAACAAAACTGGTCTTAATGTTTTGCAACTTGGATGAGGAAACTTAAGGGTTAGATGTTCAAAAGAACTGTAGCTATCAATTGATCTGGGACTACTTAGTAAATCAGAACGAAAAATGGTTGCAACTCCTCCTCCTCGCCCAGTATTTCTAGGAATGTGAAAATTTAAATGACTGGAAGGAGTTGACTCATTTATACTGACATAATCCTCCTGCTGCAACCAGGTTTCTGTGAGACAAAGCAAATCAATGTGATTATCACAAATCAAGTCATTTACTAACAAAGTCTTTGAGGAGAGAGATCTTATGTTTAATAAACCACATTTAATAGATTTATTTTTCTGTTCAGTCAAAGTCATATTTATCTTTATGAGATTTCCATAATTTGCTTTTGTTGGCTTAACTTTTAATCCATTTAATTTTGGCCGTGGGCAAGACACTGTTTCTATAGGGTAATGGGTGGGTAACAGTACAGAAGCAGCAGAGAGGTAGGTTAAACTATGACTCTGCTTCCTGGTCTGGACCCTGGGTTGTCAGTGTTTTGGAGAACTAACAAATTTGGCCATATTCCTAGAAAGAAGAGCTGCTCCATCCAAAGTGGGATGGATGCCGTCTCTCCGGATCAGACCAGGTTTTCCCCAAAATGTTCGCCAGTTATCAATGTAGCCCACATCGTTTGCAGGGCACCACCTAGACAACCATTGATGGAATGACAGCATGCGGCTAAACATGTTGTCACTGGTCCGATCATGCAGGGGACCAGAAAAGATTACGGAGTCTGACATTGTTTTGGCAAACTTACACACCGAAGCAACACTAATTTTAGTGACCTCCGATTGGTGCAATTACCGCCAGCGTGAATAACAGTCTTACTGTATTTACGCTTATCTTTAGCCAGCAGTTTCAGGTAGGATTTGATGTCGCCCGTTCTGGACCCTGGCAAGCATTTGACTATGGTCAATGGTGTCTCTAATGCCAAGATTCTGACTATGGAGCTGCCAATTACCAGGGTCAGCTTCTCAGTGGGTGTGTCGCTGAACGGGGAAAATCTGTTAGAAACGTTGACTGGTTGGTGGTGGCCCGTGGGTTGGGTCCTAGAACTATGCTTCCTACGTACAGTCCCCCAGCCGGCCTGAGATCCCGGCTGTGCAGGCTCGACCGGAGGACGGCTAGGGGGTTCCATCCTTGTTGGCTCCGCGCTGGCTAATGGGCTTCGGCTATCTGCTGGTTTTTCAACAGCGTGGAGCCGTGCTTCTAATTCTGATAACCTCGCCTCCAAAGCTACAAAAATATTACATTTATTACAGTTACCATTATCACTAAAGGAGGCAGGGAAGTAACTAAACATCTGACAGAGAGAGCAAGAGAGAAGAGAAGCGTTAGAGACAGGAGAGAGAAGAGTAGCCATAGCCTCAATGAAGCTAAGCTAACTGAGCTAGCGAGACCTTACAACCCCAAGAAAAACTATGTGAAACACAAGGAGTTCCCAAAACGTAAAGTACACCACCACAAAACGTGTGTTTTAGTGTGCTTGGGTGTAAAAATAACTTACAAAGGCCTCAGCACAGAGAAAATAAGATCAACTCAAGAGAGTCTGAACACCAAACAAATCCACGGAGCGCAACAGCGACAACAGGAAATGACGCATTACGGCTTACCCCGTCACAGAGTCGCATACAGACATTACGTACATTAAGAATCTAATTAATAATTACAACTAAGATAAAACTAGTCATAATTATTCATAGGGAAAACCTACCTATCTGTGTCACAACAGCAACATAAAAGGAACAAAGACCATAACCATGGTCATGTCCTTTGAGATGTGTTGTGTGGTCTCGTCAAACTAAGATCAATCATTTCATTTGGAGAGAACAGGGAGACAATGGGAAGACTGGGAACACCATCCCAACTGTGAGGTACAGGTATGGCAGCATCATGATGTGAGAGTGTCTGACTCAAGGAGAAACTGGTGCACCTCACATGGTTTTCTTTTACAAAATAGCTGAAGCTGGTAAGACAGTGTTATTATTTACAGTAAAATGTGTCCTGTACCGACATGGGCTGAAACTCCAAATGAAACAAAAGAGCTAGACTGCAGTTTGCAAATGCACACAGGGAAAAATATCTTCATTTTTGAAGACATGTCCTATGTCCTGATAAAACTAAACCTTTTGCCAGAATGACAATCGTCACATTTGGAGGAAAAAGGGGGGTGCTAGTAAGTCTGGGAACCCCATCCCAACTGTGTAGCATCGGAGTGGTAGCAATGTGGGGCTCTTTTGCTGCAGGAGGAAATGGTGCACTTCACAAAATAAATGGCATCATGAAAAAAGAACATAATGTTGAAATATTAAAGCAACATCCTAGAGAGAATTTGTGGGCAGATTTGAAAAAATATGTGCAAGTAAAGCCTACTTTCCACCGGACGCAAAGTGGGGCGTACAGTCTGCGAAGCATAAGGCTGAGAATATAGTTGGTTTTTAACCTTGTGTTGACGCAAGCAGCAGGCTGTGTCTTGTTCACATATTTGCTTGTGCACTGCACATAGTACTGGAGAATTCTGAGTACAGAACTCAGACCGGATAGAGTGCCGGATTTGTAGGGTACAAACAAAACAAACATGGTGACAATAGAGATCAGCAGCTGATTAATTTTGAGATCCCGAAAAATAAAAGATGGCAGGAGTGTCGTAGTTGGTATGTAAGACTCCTAAACTAGGCACGGCGTAACAATGAAAAGTATTTCTCACTCGTTTGCTAATGAGACAAATTGATGAAAAAATTTTATATTATCAAATGTCTGCATCTATTTTTGATGAGTTTCTCAGACGGATCGCACCACTGATTTCAGACAAAAGTACACATAGTGATCCTGTCAGTTTAGCAGAGGGCCTTGCTGTCACACTCCGTTTTCTTGCTACTGGTTGCAGCTACCAAGCCCTGGCAGCCAGCTACACACTCCCCCTACTGGTTAATCGCATATTGCAGGTTGCGAACGTGTGGCATTATTTCAGTGGACGCACACAAACAACGCTACAAACAAACGCAAGTTACGCGAGGCAGTAATTTTAAACACGAGTATGTGCGATAGTATATTCTCAGTAGGGATGTCTCGATCCGATCACGCGATTGGAAATCAGGTCCGATTACGATTTTTAAATGATCGGAATCGGGTGGAAATGATCCTCATAAAACAACATAAATGACATTTTAAATTCATCCTGAGACAGGGATTAAATTTAGATAGATAGATACTTTATTTATCCCCCAAATTCACTTTGTCCAGTGTTCACATATTTAGAAATATATATTAAAATAAAACAATAACAAACCACTTATTTAAGAAACATGTTGAATGTCACTGTTGAACAGTCTTATGGCTGCAGGAACAAACGATCTCCTGAACCTCTCGGTCAAGACGTGTCAACGTTGTGCACAGCCCATTCCTAAATTCATGGGGTTGCTCTATTTTAACACGCTACACTTCTAAAACGCGTCAAGCTCAGCAGTTTAGATCAGGCCAGACAGGAAATCAGACACAGGAGCAGAGTAAAGCATCCAAAAAGATTCAAAATAAAAGAAACATGCAGATTACTTAACTACGAAAAGCTAAAAAAAAAAACGTCATTACTTGTGATACCAGGGTTGAAGTCAGTCGGTCGGTGGGTCAAATTTGCTGTTTTTTTTTATCATGGACAACGAAAAGTTAAGCCATGAAGTGGAGAATCACCCAGTTTATATGATTACAGTGATTATTTTTACAAGCAAAACATAAAGGAGAAGGCAGGGACAGAAATATCAGCAGTTTTGTGAATGAATGGTGAGGTTATGATACTTAACATAGAATAACATTTTTCCTTTAAGTTATTCAATTCTCCTGCTATTTTGTGATTTCCCAGGACCAGCTGCATGGGACATGCTGCCCTGCTTGCGAGTAAAACATGTCTATTACCCATCCAATGAAAAGCAGGGGTAAGAGTCTATTCAATTCAATTCAGTTTTATTTATCCAGTGCCGATTCACAACAGATGTCATCTCAAGGCACTTAACAAGAAGAAATTTCAATACATTTATACAAACATTCCAATCAGTTAAAAAGTTTCCTATTTAAGGAATCCCAGCAGATTGCATCAGTCATTGGCGTGAGGTTGGGCCCCGTTGATGCAGGCTTTCCAACCACAGCAATCCTTCAGCAATCCCTCATACTGACCAAGCATGTAGCGATGGTGGAGAGGAAAAACTCCCCTTTAACAGGAAGAAACCTCCAACAGAATCTGGCTCAGTAGGACCGGCCATCTGCCACGACCGTCTGGGGGTTTGTAGACCATAGCAGGTCTACAGACCGGCTATGTTTTGATCCTATAAACAAAAACCAGGGATGCACCAATCAACTGGCCAGAAATTGGCCTGGAGAAGCATGATCAGGACTGCATAGTTGGTAGCACTGTTGCCTTGCAGCAAGAAGGCCCAGGTTCAAATCCTGGCCTGGGCTCTTTCTGCATGGAGTTTGCATGCTCTCCCTGTCCATGCATGGGTTCTCTCTGGGTACTTCAGCTTCCTCCCATAGTCCAAAATCATGACTTTTAGGTGAATTGGCCTTTCTTTTTGCCCTTAGGTATGAGTGTGTGTGTGTGTGTGTGTATGTATGATTGTTTGTCTTGTATGTCTCTGTGTTGCCCTTAAATGGACTGGTGACCTGCCCAGCGTGTACCCCGCCTGTCGCCCCATGAATGCTGGTGATAGGCACCCCCACCCCACCCGCAATCCTGCATAGGATGGACGGGTACAGATAATGGATGGATGAAGCGTGATCGGTGCATTTCAGAACAAAAGTAACTGTAACTAGAAGAAAAAATATTTCTCTACATTATATTATGACTCACTTGTGCTTTCTTAACACACGTGTAGAAAGTGTTAACCTCATTAGAGCACAGTCCGTCCACAAAGTTGTTCTGTTTCCAACAAGCCATCAGGAGAGACATCTCAGTGATGCAGGATGCCTCTGGAAACACAAAGGTTCGCCTTTAACCCTGAGCAGACTCAGCATTATGGGAAGTAAACAAATGCGGCATAGGGTGTTCCAGGAACAGCCTTCCACAGCTCGGTTCTTACCTCCTTTCTTGGGTTTCCTGTTGGCCACAGAGTCCTTCAGAACTAGCGGTCTGTTGGGTTTTAGTGCTGGTTTTCCGTTCTGTCTGCTCAGAAGCCTGCTGACCTTCTGCTGGAACAGAACTCCTCCCTGTGCCGCCATTTCTCTCAGAGACCGAATCGGGTTAGAACCGTGATCGGACCGGGGAAGCGCAGCCCCTCTGGGCACAGGTTTCAGAGACAAAAACAATCAACTAGCTCCTATTTCTTTATTCTGCTGAGACCATCTGCACCAACCACCTCACGAGCGACAGTATGGTCCGTAAGTCGAAGCTCAGTGTCGTAAAAGCAGTTTCAGGAGACGGTATAAATCTGGCGCGCCCTCTACAGGGTGATATGAAATGAGTTTATGGCGTCAAACGTTCAAGCAAAACTTTAAAACTAATTATTTAGTTTTAATGTTTTTCAAGAAAAAACATTTAAATAGCTTTATCATAGAGCTGTGAGATGGTTCAACCCCTAAACTGAAAACAGCTAGGCTCATTATTATAATAGGAAAATACAGATAATTAAAGTATTACCAATCAGCTAATGTAATGTGAAGTTGGTTAAAAAATGTTAGTATTTGTTTTCCAAAGTATCTGGTCTGATTCCACCCTCTATAGCACCACAAAGATGTTCATTACTACTCAGCATGACCATTTTGTTACAATGTTCCTGAGACTATCTTCCTTAAACCCATAACAAAAATTAATGTGCACTTTTCACAAAGGTTATTTTAAGTAAGATTTATATTTTTCAACAACAGAAATAAATGTAAATCATTACAGATGGCTAAATAAAATCTGTCTCTTTTCTTAATTAGCATATCCAAGTGCATGTATTGCACCCGAGGTAAGAATGTTCTGATTGCAAGAAAACCAATGGAATTTCGAACATAATAACAGTGTCTGTTTGTCCATTTTATTTGTTCAAACATTAAGGGAACATGTCTATTAATAGAAGCTATTTGTGCTGATGAGATACAACCCGTCAGAGGTTCTGATAAACAGTATAAACCTGCATGTTTAACTACCTTCATATGCATGTCAGACACTCTGAATAACACACTCTAAGACCGCCAACATTCCTAAATAGAATTCCTACTTCAGGGGCTGTTCTTGTCGCATTTCGAACTGGAAACTCAGAAAATCTAATTTCCCAATAACAACAGAATGCATCATCAGTACTAGGAATTTATGTGTTCCCAGAAGGAAAAAATGAAACCCATTTGTATCAAAACTAAGAAAAATTATGAATTAAGTTTTAATTTAATCAATTAATTTAATTTATCTAGCTCTAATTCACAACATGTCATCTTAAGGCACTTTACAAAAAAAGTCAATCAAAACAAATCATACAAACATTCTATTTAAACATTCCAAATTATCAAGCAGTGCATCAAGTTCAGTTTATTATTGAAATTTCTACAATGTAATCATTATTGAAACCCAGCAGATTGCATGGAATCATTCACTCCTCCTGGACGAGCATGTAGCGACAGTGGACAATCCCTTGCATTGTGTCGTTGTAGCAATCCCTCATCCTGAGCATGCATGTAGCGAGGTTGGAAATGAAAACTCCTTTTTAACAGGAAGAAACCTGCAGAACCAGAACCTGGCTCAGTGTGAGCAACCATCTGCCACCACCGACTGGGGGTTTGAGAAGGAGCAGGTACACAAAAAAAGAAGCAGAAGGTAAAAAGTTAGCTTTTTATCCAAATTATCTTGTCTTAAATTTCTTCTGCAATGTGGAACTTCTGTTCCACACTCATCCTCTTTTTACTCACAACTGTATTTTAACCACTGCCATGAATTATTTCATAGTTTTCACTTTGGTGACTCTTGGTTGTTAGTAAGTCTGATATAAATAAAGCTGACATTGATATTGCCATTCACATTTGTAGCAATTAACTCATTTGCTACTCTCATCAGTTCCCACCACACGGTGTTCTTTCTGGAATCTCAGATTTTCAGTGAGTATATAGACAAACATTTTTTAGTATTGTTTTCTGATTGTATGGTTTTTGCAATATTTGATCTTTGCAGAACCCTGTACCTCACTGTATGTGTGTGTCAACATAATGTTCCTAAAAAGGTGATTTTTTTACTGAGGTGGTGCTTTCTTTCTAAAAATGTTGACACAGTATAAGGCTATTCTCAAAAAGATCCCAAAAGTTGTGCACATTTCTAAAAGATCGATGCATGTATGCATAAAAGCGTTATTTGGCAAAAGTGCACAGGTAAGAGGAGAGGCAGAGAAAATCAGTGATGCAGATGCAAAGATGAGAAGTGAGAAAGATACTAAGAACCAGGGAAAGAGGGACTATTAGGGGATTGAGGAAATCTGAGCAAAAAAAAGAAATAAAATACATCAAGGAAAAAACATGGCGAGGCAAAGTCAGTAGGAGCGTGATCTCAATATGCAAGTGTTGCTCTCCTTCTTGCCACAACCCCCCCCCCCCCCCCACACAGCAGCAGCAGTAGAGGCAGGAGCCAGCAGAGTCTGCCGACTAGCAGCCATGACAGACGTGGGTGAGTAGCTTCATGCCTAACATCCTCCTGTGTGTGTCAATATGGATGGAATAGATAGATAGATAGATAGATAGATAGATAGATAGATAGATAGATAGATAGATAGATAGATAGATAGATAGATAGATAGATAGATAGATAGATAGATAGATAGATAGATAGATAGATAGATAGATAGATAGATAGATAGATAGATAGATAGATAGATAGATAGATAGATAGATAGATAGATAGATAGATAGATAACCCAGCCTCATGCAGAGACTGCAGCTGCCGGGTTTTCACTGTTTCTTGGTGGTTTCCTCCTAACAGCCGATGTGAGACACTGGACCCAGACAATGAGTCTGTGCAGCATACCAACACATTTCAGCTAGTTTGGAAAATGCAACTGTTCTTCAATATCTAGACAATAAGCGCACAGTCTTTGAGGAATGAGAGCTGTTCAGAAAGGCTAAGTACCACTTAACATGAATTGGATTAGACTCTACAGCTTTGTGCTATTGTGTCCCCCCACCTGCATAGTAAGTACCTCTGCTGTGTTATTGTGTACATGCTCACATGTTGCACAGTAGAAGAATCTTTCACATCAGGAGGGGTTCCTGGAAGATCCCAGTAAGACTGATTAGGAAACCACTCCTCTGCTTCTCTCTCTCCCTTCTACACACACACACACACACACACACACACACACACACACACACACACACACACACACACACACACACACACACACGGTCACAAAAACAAAAGGACATGGGGTTTAGGTTCTGACGTAGCAGGTTGTGAATCAGGCGAATACTGCCCCTCCCTCCACTCAAGCTATTTTAGTCAGGTCTGAAGGGATTAGCAGTAGTTATTACTGTCTGCAAGTAGTTCTTGCTGTGTATGTATATGCGTGTCTAATGGAATGTATCGTATGCTTTGGTTGCATGTAGGTTATCTTTATTCAATGATTTTAGGTTAAATAACCTTAGCTAGGTTAATCTAAGCTGCTTTGGCTTTATTCCACCCAGATGCCATGGTTACAAGCATCTTTACATTGGACAGTTTTACAGAAGCATCATTCTCGCTTGCCGGTTTACCCCTAATCAGTGCAGTCAGTTAGAGGTCACAGAAAGCTTGCAGCTACAGTAAAAAAGTTGCTACATTCCTAACTTTCCATATCCATGTCCCAACTCTCCTCACACATTGCCTTCAGAACCTAAGCTTCTGCCTTCCTAATGGTCTGAATCACAGGGGTTTGTTCATGCTGTCAAAGCCTGAATGTTTTAGTAAAAGCTCAGGAGGTCAAGCAAAGTCTGTTTGTTGTGGTGGTATTTCTTTCTGTCCCTCTGCCATCTGCTGGATAGAGAACCTTCCCAGGTAAAGTTAATAATGAAGATAGTCTTTATCTTCTGATCTTTCAATTCAGTTCAATTCAGTTTATTTATATAGTGCCGATTCACAACAGATGTCATCTCAAGACACTTTACAAGAAAGGCATTTCAATACAAACATTCAAATCAGTTTAAGTTTTCTATCAAAGGAACCCCAGCAGATTGCATGGAGTCATTGACTGGCAGTTGTGCCCCATTTATGCAGACTCCAACCCCAGCAATCCCTCATACCGAGCAAGCACGTGGAGAGGCAGTGGAGAGGAAAAACTCCCTTTTAACAGTTTTAATTGCTGCCCTCCACTGTGTTACTATGAGACCCTGTGGAAAGTAAGAATGGAACAGATTCTTTAAAACTTGTTAAAGCCTTGTCTGATAAAGCTCTACTATAATTAAATTTCCTTTCAGGTTTAGGATGGTCAGTTAAAGTACATTCAAAAATTATCAAAAAAAGGCCAGACAGAACCGGGTTATGTGGGAGGACTGTTATTCCCTCACACTCAATGCTGTATGTCAGTACAAGGTCCATGGTGTGTTGACCTGAGTGGGTGGGTCCCTGTACTTTTTGAGTAAAGCCAGTTGAGTCTGAGATAACATGAATGTTAACATGTTGTTCTCCTATGTAAGAGAGCAGTATTTACATTGTTTGGTACAGTAAGACTTTGGTTTTGTTTGGTTGTTTCTAATGGAAATGTTTAGTACCTTGGTTTCTGCATTAGTATTTTGCAGTGAAACCAGAACAGAGTAGTTCTCAGGCATTAGATCTGTCCTGATAATGAGATTTCGAAGACCTTTTTTCCAGCTTTAGGTTATATAACTACGTGCTATTGTATTACTAAGGCTACCTGAGTTATACAACAATAACAAATAAAAAAATTATTAGTTAATTTTATTTTGTTATTCTAAATATGTCTATCTATCGATCGATCGATCTATCTATCTATCTATCTATCTATCTATCTATCTATCTATCTATCTATCTATCTATCTATCTATCTATCTATCTATCTCCTTTAAGTTCCTTGCTCTGCAGTGCATGGTGATGTCACTCTCATGGAGGTTGTGTAGGAGGGAAGTGTTTTACTCAAAAGGTACATCTGCATATTGCCCTGTTTATCCTCTGCAAGGACAAATCCCTCCATGCTATTTCCTTCTCTTTAATTTTGGGTCTGTGCTGCCACAGATATATTTGTTGGGAGCCATCGTCTTGATGCACTTTAGGATCTTTGTTTTGGATACTGCCTCAAATGCTTATAACCCCCCTGTTTTATCACTTCCTGCCAGCAGGAGTATGGTTTCTGAGTGCTAGATAGTTTGGACACTCTCAGTTTGACCAATCAGAAAAAAGCTATGGTGATGTCATCAATGCAGTCTATGCACCACTTACAAATTGAGCACACTAGGAAATTTTTTTTGCTAGTTTTGAAGCTAAATGCAAAAAACATTAGCTTTTTATTGGCTGCCTGGCATGTTGAGGGTTGTAATTTGGCGTGTGTATTTGTCAGAATCTGGTGATACGATATGTATATATACAGTATATTACTATCATAAATGGTTTCATTCAAATTCTCAAAAAATAAATATAAACAAAAATTGATACATTGCTTTGGAACATTTAATTCAATTTCAATTCACTTTATTTATATAGTGCTGATTCACAACAGATGTCATCGCAAGGCACTTTACAAGAAAATTCATTTCAATGTAATCATACAAATATTCCAATCAGTTCAAAGATTTAGTTAGTTTCCTATTTAAGGAATCCCAGCTGACTGTTGATGCAGACTCCACCCACAGCAGTCCCTCATAATGACCAAGCATGTAACGACAGTGGAGAGGAAAATTTCACAGGATTAAACCTCCAGCAGAACCATCAGTATGAGTGGCCATCTGCCACGACCATCTGGGGGTTTGAGAAGACAGAGCAGAGACACAGAAAGAACAGAAGAACTGATGTAAGAGTACTTTAAAAATTAAAGAAAGTAAAAAAATGATAACAAGACACAGGATGTTCAGTTACTGGGAGCATCATCCCAGTTGATGCCCCCCAAAAGGGCATTGCAGTGAAGCAAGATATCAGACCAGGTGTCGCTTTTATGGAGAAAAAAACACAGGGAAAACAAAGTTAACAGTCAAAATAACAGCAAATAATACAACTAGAAGAGAAAGTAGCAGAGTAAAGAAAAGTGGTCAGTCTGTCCTCCAGCAGTCTAAGCCTATAGCAGCATAACTACAGAGATAGCTCAGGATGACCTTAGCCACCCTAACTATAAGCTTTATCAAAAAGGAAAGTTTTAAGCCTGGCCTTAAAAGTAAACAGAGTGTCTGCCTCACGGACTAAAGCTGGGAGCTGGTTCCACAGGAGAAGAGCCTGATAACTAAAAGATCTGCTTCCCATTCTAGTTTTAGAAATCCTAGGAACTTCAAGTAAACATGCCGTCTGAGAGCGAAGTGCTCTGTTGGGAACATATGGAACAATTAGATCTCTGATGTTTCATGGAGCTGATTATTAAGGGCTTTATATGTAAGAAGGAGGATCTTAAATTCTATTCTGGATTTAACAGGGACCCAATGAAGGGAAGCTAAAGCAGGAGAAATGTGATCTCTCTTTTTAATATTCATCACAACTCTTGCTGCCGCATTTTGGATCAACTGAAGGCTTTTAATTGCATTTTGTTGACTTCCTGATAGTAAAGAATTACAGTAGTCCAGGCTTGAGGTACAGTGGCTTGCAAAAGTATTCGGCCCCCTTGAACTTTTCCACATTTTGTCAAATTGCAGCCACAAACATGAATCAATTTTATTGGAATTCCACGTGAAAGACCAATACAAAGTGGTGTACACGTGAGAAGTGGAACGAAAATCATACATGATTCCAAAACGTTTTTACAAATAAATAACTGAAAACTGGGGTGTGCGTAATTATTCAGTCCCCTTTGGTCTGAGTGCAGTCAGTTGCTCATAGACATTGCCTGATGAGTGCTAATGATTAAATAGAGTGCACCTGTGTGTAATCTAATGTCAGTACAAATACAGCTGCCCTGTGACGGCCTCAGAGGTTGTCTAAGAGAATGTTGGGAGCAAATACACCATGAAGTCCAAAGAACACACCAGACAGGTCAGGGATAAAGTTATTGAGAAATTTAAAGCAGGCTTAGGCTACAAAAAGATTTCCCAAGCCTTGAACATCCCACGGAGTACTGTTCAAGCGATCATTCAGAAATGGAAGGAGTACGGCACAACTGTAAACCTACCAAGACAAGGCCGTCCACCTAAACTCACAGGCCGAACAAGGAGAGCACTGGTTAAAAAATGCAGCCAAGAGGCCCATGGTGACTCTGGATGAGCTGCAGAGATATACAGCTCAGGTGGGGGAATCTGTCCATAGGACAACTATTAGTCGTGCACTGCACAAAGTTGGCCTTTATGGAAGAGTGGCAAGAAGTAAGCCATTGTTAAAAGAAAACCATAAGATGTCCCGTTTGCAGTTTGCCACAAGCCATGTGGGGGACACAGCAAACATGTGGAAGAAGGTGCTCTGGTCAGATGAGACCAAAATGGAACTTTTTGGCCAAAATGCAAAACGCTATGTGTGGCGGAAAACTAACACTGCACATCACTCTGAACACACCATCCCCACTGTCAAATATGGTGGTGGCAGCATCATGCTCTGGGGGTGCTTCTCTTCAGCATGGACAGGGAAGTTGGTCAGAGTTGATGGGAAGATGGATGGAGCCAAATACAGGGCAATCTTGGAAGAAAACCTCTTGGAATCTGCCAAAGACTTGAGACTGGGGCGGTGGTTCACCTTCCAGCAGGACAACGACCCTAAACATAAAGCCAGGGCAACAATGGAATGGTTTAAAACAAAACATATCCATGTGTTAAAATGGCCCAGTCAAAGTCCAGATCTAAATCCAATCGAGAATCTGTGGCAAGATCTGAAAACTGCTGTTTACAAACGCTGTCCATCTAATCTGACTGAGCTGGAGCTGTTTTGCAAAGAAGAATGGGCAAGAATTTCAGTCTCTAGATGTGCAAAGCTGGTAGAGACATACCCTAAAAGACTCGCAGCTGTAATTGCAGCAAAAGGTGGTTCTACAAAGTATTGACTCAGGGGGCTGAATAATTACGCACACCCCACTTTTCAGTTATTTATTTGTAAAAATTGTTTGGAATCATGTATGATTTTCGTTCCACTTCTCACGTGTACACCACTTTGTATTGGTATTTCACGTGGAATTCCAATAAAATTGATTCATGTTTGTGGCTGTAATGTGACAAAATGTGGAAAAGTTCAAGGGGGCCAAATACTTTTGAAAGCCAATGTAAGGAATTTGAGGTAGCAAATGCATGGACTAGTTTCTCAGCATCACTCCTGGACAGGATATTTCTAATTTTAGCAATATTCCAGAGGTGAAAAAAGGAAATCCTAGAAACCTGTTTAATATGGGATTTGAATGTCATGCCTTGGTAAAAAATAACACCAAGGGTCTTTACGTCATTACTGGAGGCCAATTAAATACCATCCAGATGAAGTGATTGACTAAGCAGTTTCTTTTTTAGGGCTTCTGGTCCAAAGATGACAACTTCTATCTTGTCAGAATTCAAAAGCAAAAAGTTTTGAGTCATCCATACGTCTTCCAGACATGCCTGTAATCTACCTAACTGACTGGATTAATCAGGATTTATGGATAAATATAGTTGTGTACCATCGGCATAGCTGTGGAAATTTATCCCATGCTGTTTAATGATTTTACCAATTGGAAGTATATATATTGTAAAAAGAATTGGTCCAAGCACAGAACCCTGTGGTACTCCACAAGTAAGCCTCGAGTGTGAAGAAGATTTATCATTTACATGAACAAACTGGAAACTGTCGGACAAATATGATTTAAACCAGCCTAGTGCTGTTCCTTTGATCCTTGCAACATTTTCAAGCCTTTGTAGGAGAATAGCAGGCTGCTTAAAAGGGGAGCGGTCACCTGAAGCAGAAGCCAGATTGTTGTACTCTTCTAACGGGTAATCAGGCCACGTCTGGGCTCCTTTGTTCTCTTAGAACTATAACTTCCTCTTCCTCGCAGTTCCTCTGGAGTTCCTGGTTCCTGATACTTACATGTCTTCCAAGCCGCTGAAGTCATCACTCTCAGCGTTGCCTTCCTCGCTGCTGGAGTTCCCACTACCAGCAGAATCCTCCTCGTTGCTGATTCGACGTCTGGTTCTGGAGAACTATTCCTCCAGTCCCACGCTCCGCTCCCCGACTGCCTCCCAGCTCCTGCCAGGCCGATCTCTTCAACTCATCTGTCTGTCCACCCTCAAGGTCTGTCTTCGTCCGGCCTCCATCTACAACCAAAGAGAACAGTATTCACTCCTCCATTCCATCTTCTGCTGACCGCTCACTCACAGGATCCACTTACCTTCCCTAAACATCTCCAGCTCCACGTAAGAACCCAGTTCCTTCATCCTGTGGATTTCATTATTATCACCTTCCTCACCTATTCTAATACTTACCCTCCTTCCGGTATATCCAATCCAGAAGTCCTCTTCATTCTTCTGTGGCAGATCCAGTTCCACAGCTTTCTAAAAAAACAGGCCTTAACTGATTGTTCTGTTGTACGTGGGTTGTGTTCACTCAAAAGTCTCCTAAACATGACAGTGGGTCTGATGTGTTGGTTTTTATCATGGACAACGAGAAGTTAATCCTTGACGTGGAGAATCACCCAGTTTATATAAGACCAGTGATAATTTTTACAAGGACAACATGAAAAAGGAGAAGGCATGGACAGAAATATATGCAGTTGAGGGAGTAGATGATACTTCATGACAGGCCTACTTGACATAGAATTATTTCCCCCCTGCCCTGGATATAAGCATATTACCCTTTAAGTTATGCAATTGCAATTCTCCTGTGACTTTGTGATTTCCTGTGACCAGCTGGGTGGGACGCTTTTCGCGAGTGATGCGCATCTGAATTTGCAAGTAAAACGCGTCTATTACGTTAGGTGCTACTTATGCGTCCGGTGGAAAGCAGGGATGAAAGAGAAGTAATCATGTTTGGAAGGATGCCAAAGATTTTATTTTTAATAGAATTACTTTTATTTATGAAGAATCCCAAAAAGTCGTCACTACTAAAAGCTGAGGGAATAGCTGGCTTAACAGAGCTATGACTCTGTGTAAGTCTGGCTACTGTACTAAAAAAAAACCTAGGTTCTTCTTTGCCTCTATTAATGATGAAATATATGATGTTCTACATTGTCGAAGGGTCTTTTTATATAGCAGTAAACTGTTTTCCCAGGTTAAATAGGAATTCTCTAGGTGTGTAGAGAGCCATTTTCTCTCCAATTTCATACTATACTGCTTTTAAGTACACAGCTCTACATTAAACCAGGGAGTCAACCTCCTATGGCTAATCACTTTCTTTTTTAAGGGTGCTATCCTATCTAATGCCAAACGCAATGAGAAAGTAGTACTATGAACCAGACCATCAATTTCTGAAGTGTTAGAGATGGAATTGCTGCCCTCCACTGTGTTACTCTGAGACACCGAGGAAAGTAAGAATGGAACAGATTCTTTAAAACTTGTTACAGCATTGTCTGATAAAGCTCTACTATAATTAAATTTCCTTTCAGGTTTAGGATGGTCAGTTAAAGTACATTCAAAAATTATCAAAAAGAGGTCAGACAGAAACGGGTTATGTGGGAGGACTGTTATTTCCTCACACTCAATGCCTTATGTCAGTACAAGGTCCAAAGTGTGTTGACCCGAGTGGGTGGGTTCCTGTACTTTTTGAGTAAGGTGAATTGAGTCTAAGAAAGCATTAAAGGCTGCATTTG
The DNA here is from genome assembly GCA_963556495.2 of Valencia hispanica. NCBI lineage: Eukaryota > Metazoa > Chordata > Actinopteri > Cyprinodontiformes > Valenciidae > Valencia > Valencia hispanica. Next base: position 50,689,707 of record OY747711.1, read on the forward strand.
GCAAGGCAAGGCAAGGCAAGGCTAGGCAATTTTATTTGTATATAACACTTTCATCAAGGTAATTCAAGGTGCTTTACATGATTAGGGGATAAAGGAAAAAACTGTAATAAAGCATAAAACACACACAGAAGAGCATATGACACGTAAAAACAATACTCAAAAGCAGACATGAATTTAGGATAAAATAAAAACAGCAATAAAGCATGAAACACACACAAAACATGATACATGAAAATATTACTAAAAGGCAGCTCTAAAAAGATGGGTTTTTAGCCGTGATTTAAAAGAACTCAGTGTTTCAGCAGCTCTGCAGTTATCTGGAAGTTCACTCCAGATCAGAAGAGCATAGGGATGTTGAGTAGACTGGAATTAGAGGACCTGAGTGGTCTGGGGGGGTTGGTACAGTGACAGTAGATCTTCAAGATAATTTGGCGCTAGACCATTCAATAATTTATTAACTTGTAAAAGTATGTTGAAGCCTATTCTCTGAGCTACAGGGAACCTGGTGACATTGTAATGTAGAGCTGAGTATCTTCTGCATAGTTATTGTAGCTAATCTTGTTGGTTGTTTGAATATGTCTAGTAGGAGCATGTAGATATTAAATAAGAGGGGCCCCAGGATGGAGCATTGGGGCACCCCATATTTGATTTCTGTTCGTTCGGATGACAAGTTTCTTATTAATACAAAGAAGTCCCTGTTCTTTAAAATCAAAGTCAAAGTCAGGTTTATTGTCAATTAAAATTTTGTTTCTCACTCTTACAATGCGTAGACAAGCATCACACAGGACAGGACAGGACAAACAGTAAAGTGCACAGACACAACAAGAACATATCCTAAACTCTAAGCAATACTAAATAAGTGCAAATAGCTTAAGGCTAATACTTTTACTGATACTATAAATAAAGATATAAATGTAACAATAAAGTGTATCAGCACAGTGTACTTGAAATTTGTAAAGCACTTTGAGTTGCATTTATTGTATGAATTGTGCTATATAAATAAAGTTTGATTTGATTTGATTTGAAAAGTAGTGTAATGTGAAGTAGCAGCCTGGGTTGAATGTATAAATTTTGGTGAGGGTTTTGGTGTGAAGATGGTCAATAATAATAATAATAATAATAATAATAATAATAATAATAATAATAATAATAATAATAATAATAATAAAGGCAGCAGTAAAAGTAATAATAATAACCGATATGTGCAGTTTGTATAGAATAGAGGTAGTCATTTTTAAGGGTCAGAGTCCATAGTGATTTTGTGGGGTGGTGGAAGTAGATTCCTGGACTACTGCCAGTCTGGGGGCTCTGTTGGCTGGGGCTGAGGGTGGGGAGGGGAGAGAGTTCAGCAGTCTCACAGCCTGGTGGATGAAGTTGTTGGTGATCCTGGTGGTGAAGAGAGTGGAGGCTCCTGTATCTTCTTCCAGAGGGCAGGCTGAACAGATTGTGTGCGGGGTGGCTTGCATCACTCACAATTGTAATTGCTTTGTGGGTGAGGCGGGTGGTGTATATGTCTTGCAGGGAGGGGAGTTTTGCACCAGTGATCCTCCCAGCTGTGTTCACTATGCGTTGCAAGGTTATCCTGTTGTAGTCAGTACAGCTGGCGCCCCACACAGTGATGTAGCTGGTGAGGATGCTCTTAATTGTTCCTCTGTAAAAAGTGGTCAGGATGGGTCGTGGAGCACTTGCCCGCTTAAGTTTACGCGGGAAATAGAGGCGCTGCTGAGCTTTCTTTGCTAGTGATGCAGTGTTGGTGGTCCAGGCAAGGTCCTCACTGATGTGCATCCCCAGGAATTTGGTGCTTCTCACTCTCTCGACAGCAGCGCCATCAATGGTCAGTGGTGGGGGTTGGGTGTGGCCTCTCTGGAGGTTGACAACAATCTCCTTAGTTTTGCTGACATTCAGCAGGAGGTTGTTGTTCCTGCACTAAGTGGTCAGAAGGTCGACCTCTTTCCTGTAATAAGTCTCGTCGCCTTTGGTAATGAGACCCACCAGAGTTGTGTCATCCGCAAACTTCACAAGGTGATGGGGCTGTATGTTGGTGTGGAGTCATGTGTCAGCAGGGTGAAGAGCAGAAGACTGAGCACACAGCCTTGTGGGGCTCCCATGCTCAGAATAATGCATCTTGAGGTGTTGTTGCCAACACGCATAGCTTGTGGTCTCTGACTTAGGAAATCAAGCAGCCAGTTGCAGAGGGAGGTGCTGAGGCCCACTTTGTCCAATTTACAGATAAGTTGTTGTGGTATTATGGTGTTGAATGCTGAACTAAAGTCTATGAACAGCATTCTCACATATGAGTCCTCTTTATCCAGGTGAGTGAGGGCTGGGTGGAGGGCAGAGCAGATTGCATCCTCTGTGGATCGTTTAGCTCTATATGCAAACTGGAATGGATCCAGGGTGGGGGAAAGGATGGATTTCATATGTGACATGACTAGCCTTTCAAAGCACTTCATGATGATGGGTGTCAGTGCCACAGGACGGTAGTCGTTGAAGCAGGATGGAGATGATTTATTTGGCATAGGTATGATGGTGGCAGTTTTGAAGCATGTTGGGATAATGGCTTGCTTCAAGGAGATGTTAAAGATGTCTGTGAAGACATCCATCAGCTCCTCTGTGCAGTCCCTCAGCACGCTGCCAGGAATGTTGTCTGTACCTGCTGCTTTCTGGATGTTGATGGCGGAGAGTGTCCTCTTCACACTGGCAGCAGACAGGTACAGAGTCTGGTCGTGCAGAGGCAGTGGGGTTTTCTGTGCGCGTGAGTTGTTTTGTGCTTCGAAGTGTGCAAAGAAGCTGTTCAGGTTTTTGACCAGAGAGGTGTTGTTCTCACAGCTCTGTGACTGACTTGTAGTCTGTAATGGCCTGAATGCCTTGCCATAAGCTCCGTGCATCTCTGCTGTCTTTGAAGTGGGAGGATCTTGTGGGTGACGTTTCGTTTTGCTTTCCTGATGCCCCGGGACAGGTTGGCTCTCGCTGTTCTCAGACCAGATTCATCCCCAGCTCTGAAGGCGTTGTCTCTGGCCTTCAGCAGCCTGTGGACGTACCCTGTCAGCCATGGCTTCTGGTTAGCCTGAATGGTGATGCTTTTAATATGGGTCACATCATCAATGCATTTAGTGATGTAGGAGGTCACCGTGACGGTGTGTAGTCTTCGATGTCTGTGTTGTTGTTGTAGGTGGCTGCCTGCTTAAAGAGGCTATATGCAACTTTTTCCCCAAAATAAACGTAACAATAGCCTTTTTATTTGACCATTTATGACTCAAACATCTCCTGATGAGCATACGTTAGGTGTTAGATGTTAACCTTGTCAGCTCACAGTGGGTGCACCTATAAGGCTGTATCCAATTTTTTCTATTTTCTGTCAGGTCTGATTTTTCCGCGCTGTCTGCGGATGTGACGTCAAGCGCGTTCATGTTAAATGTTTCAGATCACTCTGCCACCACCGCTAGTCAGCACTCGCAAGCAGTTCAATGGATTGTGCGAATACACAGAAGAGACCAAGGACAACTCTAACACCAACAGTAACTCCACATAAGGCTAAAAAAGTTAAACCCCTGACAAGTGCCCGATAAAGATCGAAGATTGAGAGCGACCGGCATACGAGCGGGCGCTGCGAGAGCAAGCAGAAAGGAAGAGCAGTTCCGGTTTTTGGCCACAGGTACAGGTCAGTCGCAAGTTTAAATTTCAGAAAATTGCATATAGCCCCATCTGTTGTGTCAAAGCAGTTTTGAAGAGCAAAGGAAGCCCCCTCTAGCCACACTCTTATCTGTTTCAGAACAGGTCTGATGACTTTCACTCTCTGTCTGTAAGCTGGCATTAACATAACAGTGATGTGATCAGAGAGACCGATGTGAGGGAGGGGGTAGCTTTATATGCTCCTTTGTGGGAAGAGCAAACTGCGCCCAAGATGTTATTGCCCCTTGTGGGGAAGTACACATGTTGATAAAATTTCGGAAGGATGGTCTTGAGGTTAGCATGATTAAAATTTCCGGCGAGGATGATGAAACCATCTGGGTGTGCTGTCTGTTGTTTCCTGATGGCCTGATACAGTTCATTAAGTGCCGCGTTCCTATCACTGTTGTTATTGGTGGAGGGACATAGACTGTGACTAGCAAAATCAAATTTAGGTAAGACTCAAACGAGCAAAGTACTGTACCAGAGACTTCGACCCAGCTCTCCAGTCGTTCCAATAGTACGTCATGATATACAGCGTCAAATGCTGCACTGTCTAAATGCTGCGGTCCAAAAGGTCATTGAAAACTTTGACGAGGGCAGTCTTGGTGCTGTGGTGAGCAGGGAAACCTGACTGAAAGACATCAAAATGGTTGGTCATTGTTTGGAAGCTATTTAACTGCTGAAATACAGCTTTTTCAATAATGTTACTGATGAATGGAAGATTAGAGATGCCTATAGTTCTGCATTAACGTGTTGTCCAGGTTATTCTTTTTTAGCAGTGGTTTATTAACTGCTGTTTTTAATGCCTGGGGGAAGACATCTGACAGGAGGGATGAGTTCACGATTTAGATCAGATCGGACCCAATGACAGGGAAAACTTTCTTAGGGAAAACGGGTAGGGTATCAATACAGCAAGATGAGGAACTTGATTGGTTAATGATTTCTTCTAGGTTTTTTTGGTTTTTCTCTACATTGGTGTTGATTGGGGATGAAATTGGTAGTGGGTTTGGTGCTGAGGTATAGGCTGGCTGTCTAATTGTTAGTCTTTTCAGTGAAAAAGCTGGCAAATTCATTGCAGGCCCTGGTAGAATTTAGTTCAGGGGCTACTGTCATTGGAGGATTATTTAGTCTTTCCACTGTTGCAAACAGAGTCCATGCATTATTAATGTTTCTGATAATGTTAATTGTTGTTAAATGTTAAATGTTAATTTCAGAGAAGAACGATTCCCTTACATCTTTTAAAGTTAACTGATATCTTTTCAGTCTCTCTTTATAAATCTCACAGTGAAACTGGAGTTGAGTTTTCCACCATTTTCTCTCAGCTCGTTGACACTCCCTTTTTTCACTACGTACCAGTGGATTGCTTGTTCCACAGAGACTTCTTTCTACCTGAGACTACTTTCACTTTAGTTGGAGCAATGGAAACAATGATGTCTGATATTTTCGCGAGTAAATTATCTACCAGCTTGTTTGCTGAGTTGGAGTTGGGAGATGAGGGGGATGTGGTGGGAGGTTAAATACGTTTAAAGATTTCAACTGAACTGTCCCAGAGAAAACACTTTTTTACAGTGGTCTCACTGTGGCTAGATAGTTTAGCAGAGATGGTACTTTCAAAGGAAACACAGAAGTGGTCAAATAATGCATTATCAATTACACGAGATGTTGGATGTATTTAAACCCATCCATCCATCCATCCATCCATCCATCTTCTTCCGCTTATCTGGGGTCGGGTCGCGGGGGCAGCAGCTTAAGCAAGGACACCCAGACTTCCCTCTCCCCAGCCACTTGTTCCAGCTCCTCGGGAGGAATCCCAAGGCGCTCCCAGGCCAGCCGAGAAACATAGTCCCTCCAGCGTGTCCTGGGCCTTCCCCTGGGCCTCCTCCTGGTGGGACGTGCCTGAAACACCTCACCAGGGAGGCGTCCAGGAGGCATCCTGACCAGATGCCCGAGCCACCTCAACTGACTCCTCTCGATGTGGAGGAGCAGCAGCTCTACTCTGAGCCCCCTCCGGATGACTGAGCTTCTCACCCTATCTCTAAGGGAGAGCCCAGATACCCTACGGAGGAAATTCATTTCAGCTGCTTGTATCCGTGATCTCGTTCTTTCGGTCACCACCCAGAGTTCGTGACCATAGATGAGAGTAGGAACGTAGATCAACCGGTAAATCGAGGGCTTCGCCTTTTGGCTCAGCTCTCTCTTCACCACGACAGACCGGTACAGCACCCACATAACTGCAGATGCCCCACCAATCCGTCTATCGATCTCCCGCTCCATTTTTCCCTCATTCGTGAACAAGACCCCCAGATACTGAAACTCCTCCACTTGGGGAAGGACCTCATCCCCGACCTGGAGAAGGGACCCCACCCTTTTCGGGCTCAAGACCATGGCCTCGGATTTGGAGGTGATGATTCTCATCCCAGCAGCTTCACACTCGGCTGTGAACCGCTCCAGCAAAAGTTGTAGATCACGTTCCGATGAAGCCAACAGGATCACGTCATCTGCAAAAAGCAGAGACCCGATCCTGAGGCCACCGAAACGGATCCCCCCAACACCTTGGCTGCGCCTAGAAATTGTATTTAAACCTTTGCTGATAAATAAGTCCAGAGTGTGTCTTCGATTGTGTGTTGGTTGTTTGACATGCTGGATCAGGCCAAAGTTATGAATAAATAATTATGAAATAATAATATTTTTGCTAGTCCATCTTGGGGATTGTCCGTATAGATGCTAAAGTCCCCCACAATGATTAATTGGTCATAGACTATACATATTACGGAAAGGTTGCTGAAATCAGTAAAGAATTTAGAGTTAAGCTTTGGGGGTTTATATAAACCAATAAAGCTTTGTTGGGCTCATTTATCTGAGTAGCGAGGTATTCAAAAGAGTCAAATTTGCCCAGGGATACCTTTTTTAAAATTAATTTAGTTATGAAAAACTGTGACTACGCCTCCACCTCGTCTGTGTTTCCCTTTTTTCCTTTTTTTTTCTCTTAGTGGTCATTTATAATATATATGTATAATTTTGATAATTTTATTTAATAATGTATTACGTATGAAAGATATATTGCAGTGTGCACAATAATAATATTGGACTGTAGTAGAGAATGCTTGCACATTACTTACATTCAATAAGCTATTTTAAAGTCATAGATAGATAGATAGATAGATAGATAGATAAACTGTAATACAGGATCTTTTCCACAAACCATATACTTTCACAAATTTTTGATCTGCAGTGGTCTATTTCATAAGTTATGTAACAGCGACGTTTACTGGCAGAGCAAGTAAATCCGAAAATCTAAATTATTGCCGCTGAAAAAGACTGCAGAGGGTACGTTTGAACGCCAGGGGGAGTGATGCTCCACTGCAGCTGTTCTATGAGAGTGGCATGATCCCTCTGAATTCCACAGTTTTTCTCTCTCATTTGAAACGGTTTAAATTAATATACCTGTATTCTTTTTTCTCTTTTTTTTTTTTTTTACACGTGTCCTGTCTAGCGGTGTGGAGCTCAGAATTGGTGTCTGAGTACTAAGCAGAAGCCCGACAGATTTACTATCACAAGAGGAAGACAACAGCTTTTACTATAGTACTCCGCTTGAAATTTATGTGTAAGAAATCTTTATTATTATTGTCTGTGATTCCTGCTCTCGCTTTAAAAAAATTGTAATTCTGAGGAGTAGATTATATCAATGCAGATGTTTCATTATTTGCATCTAGCAAGGTTTCTGATAAAAAAAAGAGTGTGTACATTATGTTCAGTGATGAAGTCATTGATTAGAAACGACTTCCCTGACAGACACCTGTCATTTAATAAAGCTAATTTATGTAGTTTGATGATGGGTAGCTGAACCTTCTGACAAGTGATCAATTGGTGATTTGGATTATTATGAGAGCGTTTGGTTTTCTGCTGCTTATAAGCACTGGAATACTACTCTCAGGGAGCCCGGGCAACTTCTAGGAGACGATGGGAGAATAATTACTCTCCGGTCCCCTTCTATATCAGATGTCTGTTATTTGCAGTTGGGGCATGGGTAGAGTACAGGGACCTGATGTAGAACAAGTTTCGGTGTTAGTTGTGTCCCAATTCTAATTTGTGCCTTCAGTCTATCTGAGAAATGTCTAAACCGAGAGTCGTTTGGTGTGAATGAGTGGGATGATGTTGGAATACTTGAAGAATGCTGTGGCGAGTGGTGTACATCTTTGCTCGCTGCGGTGTGGTCATAGAAAAAGTAGGATGTGTTTGGGGAAGTGTCTGTTCTCCGGTAGTATCCATGTGCCGTGCTTCGAGGTCAGCCCTCAGGTGCTTTATAAAGTGTTTAGCTTTCTGATTCAGATAAGAGAACACGTTTGAGGTCAGCAGTCTCACTCCAGCTTTCTTGAGATAATGTTGGTTTTCCTTGAACAAATGCTAGGCACATCTAAATATTTTAAAATGATTATTAAATTAGATACATTTTTCAACAGATTTTCTCTTCAAACATCTATGAAGCATGCAAAGTCTACTGTATCTTTCATCACTCCCTTCAGTGACTAGTCTGCTGAAAATATGTTTATGTTAGGTGCATCAAGTCTCTGTATCAGATCAGAGAAATCTCTTCAGAATTTCTCATTGTTTTTTGGCTACATCAGTTGAACCTATGTGGATAACAAGCTTTTCCAGTTTCAGTTGTTGATCTATGATTGTCTGGATTTTTTTCTGTGATTTCACCCACTGGATTTTTGGGGCAGCTGAAAACACTAGTGTTCTGGCCACAGAAGTCTTCAATCCCATTTATTGAACCATCATGAATTATCAGAAGTTTTGCTGGGGGGAGTTTTTTTTTTTACATGTGTCCGCTTCATGTGGCTGAATTTCTCCTGGTGACCTTGTCTGGTCCTGGGAGCTGGGTCGTATTTTGGGGAACTGAGGGCTGCGAATCTGTTTTTCAGTGGGATTCCAGTGGGAGACATGTTTCTTGTTTTGTGTTGGAATTTCTTTAGTTTTTTCTTCCTCAGAGCAGGTGTAGATGTTTCAGTCCGCTTTAAGGCTGGCCAGTGTTCAAACTGTGAATGGGGAGTTCTACCTGTTAAGCGCCTTTTGGCTGAGGGAGTAGTGTTGTTCTGTGGTTTCTGTGCGAGACTGTTAGTCCAAGTTAACACCGGGCTGTCAGGCTTTTGCTCCCTGCATGTACAGTAGTCATTGGTAAAGTTGTCTCTAAGTTCTCAGCTGAGCAAAACGCCATTTTGCTAATCCACAGTCCTTCAAAGATTCGGCCAAATTCCAAGAAAGAAGAGCTGCTCCATCCAATAAGACCAGGTTTTCCCCAAAATGTTTGCCAGTTATCAATGTAGCCCACATCGTTTGCAGGACACCACCCAGACAAACATTGGTGGAATGACAGCATGCGGCTAAACATGTCATCACTGGTCCGATAGGGCAGGGGAACAGAAAAGATTACTGTCTGACATTGTTTTGACAAACTTACACACCGAAGCAACACTAATTTTAGTGACCTCCGATTGGCGTAACTGGGTGTCATTACAGCCAGCGTGAATAACAACCTTACTGTATTAACACTTATCCTTAGCCAACAGTTTCAGGTAGGATTTAATTATCGCCCGTTCTGGCCCTTGCAAGCATTTGACAATGATCAGTGGTGTCTCCTGTGTCACGTTTCTGACTATGGAGCTGTCGATTACCAGGGTCGGCTTTTAAGCAGGTGTGTCGCTGAGCGGAGAAAATCTATTAGAAACATGGACAGGTTGGTGGTGACCCGTCGGCTGGGTTCTGAAACCATGCTTCATACATACTGTCACCCAGCCGGCCTGAGGTCCCGGCTGCGCAGGTTCTGTTGGAGGACGGCTAGGGGATTCTGTCCTTGTTGGGTCTGCACTGGCTAATGGCCCTCTGCTATCTGCTGATCTTTTAACAGCGCGGAGCCTGACCTCTAATTCCGATAAGCTACAAAAATGTTACATTTAATACAGTTACCATTATCTCTAAAGGAGGCAGGGAAGTAACATCTGACACAGAGAGCAAGAGAGAGGAGAAGATTTAGGCCGAGATTGAGAGACAGGAGAGAGGAGTAGCCATTGAAGCTAAGCTAACAAAGCTAGTGAGACCTTACCACGACAAGAAAAACCATGTTAAACACAAGGAGTTCCCAAAATGTAAAGTACACCAACAGAAAATAGTTGTTTTTAGTGGCCTTGTGTGTTAAAATAACTTAGAAAGGCATCAGCACAGAGAACACTAGATCAATTCAAGAGAGTCTGAACACCAAACAGCTCAACGGAGTACAACAGCGACAACAGGAAATGACGCAATAACGCTGGAAGTTCAATATAACTGTATCAATACAATATCTTGACTTAAAACTTTACGATATTTTAATTTTAAGTGGAGAATTACAATAAGCTACAAATCCTGAAGTATCTGTATTGAACTGGGTGTGAAGTGGTCGCACTCTGACAATGGTCTACAGTTGTTTTGCAACATTCTCAATGCGGTTTGTGAAACTTAGGCTTGAATCAAATATGACAATGTGGTTTTTTAACTGATCTGAGGATTCATTAGCAGGCTTTGAAGTTGGGCTCTGATTTTCTATGCCTACAACTAAAACTTCAGTCTTGTCCTAACTGAGCCGGTGGAAAGGACCAAAATGTGAAACTTGTGCAACACTGTAGTTTAAGATCATATCATTCGGATAAACAGCTTCCTGTATTTGTAAAAACATTCTATCGTTGTGAAATGAGCTGAGCCACTTCAGGAGAGTTACAGAAATTTATGGAGTGCGGTAAATGAGAGTTTAGTTGATTAGAACACAGATCTGGAACTTTACTGGCTTAGAAATGAGTCTAAAATTATTAAACATGGAGACATCACGGCTACTTCTCTTCAGATAAACCTTTACAGCAACAGTCTAAAATAACAGTAGGAAAATACCCATCTTAAGAGAAGAGTTTACATCAGATTGAAAACAGTTAAACACATTTCTTTAAAAAAAAATTCAGTTTTAATGGAGAAATAACCCAACGTAGCATTTCAGCATCAACGAGCACAAAACTTTACAGTGTTTAATCACCACCCAACAATGGCTCTGAGGTTGTCATGATTTCAGGTAGCTTACCTGTCCCATATGGAGAATTCAGACTTTGACCACAATGAGAATTTATTGACAAAAATGGATTTGGGGAAATCAGCGACTTCAGGAACAGTCTGGTATCTGAAGATTGAGGGGAGAGTTAATGACTTGAGTTTCTATGAGATGATTGATTGGCAGGTGAGTGCTGTCACTTACTGTCCATGTGAGTGGATCATGAATAGAGGAGGAGGTTAGGTCCAGAGGTGTGAGCAAGTGTGCAGGGAGATGGATCCAAGAAGCTTTGACCAAGTGAGCAGATAGTGTTGGAGAGCGGACAGGCTGATTGAATTCAGAGCAGGTGAGCAGCAGGTGAGCAGCAGATGACAGCCGTGGAAGTTGAATCCAGAACTCAAGTGAGTCTCTGGGAAGTCACAATAAACTGGTATAGAAATCATCACAACTGACCTAGGAAACACAAGAAGCCACAAAAGGGGGCAAAGAATCAAAGATACTCACAAAAACGTGAAGATAGGGCTTGGAGCTACCGTTGTGGTTTACAACCAGGAGTGACTGTCAGCTCCTTAAGAGGGCCCAGGAAACAAAAGGCTAGACAAGCCCCAGTGTCAGCCATCAGCCAGCTCAGCAACTCTCCAACAAAGCTCTTCTCCAAAAAGATGACTCACTCGGTGCAGAAAACAGGCACTCACACAGAACCTAACATTATTCCCCCCAAAGGCCGCCACCTGGCTTCTCGAAGGAACTTGTCGAACAAGAAGCCTCAAAGTCACTGATGAGGGTCTGGTCAACGATCAAGGACTTCAGGACTCAGGATTGATCTTCTGGTCCATAACCCTCCCATTCGTCCATTTCGTCGAACATCCAATATTTTGTTGACAGTGTATACCAGATGGCCATCCACACCATGTGCGGGAGAGGGTGGGAGGGGTTGCAAACACAAGGGACTCGAGAGGACATGTTTAAGCAAGGAGACATGGAACACCAAAGAATTCTAATACTGGCTGGAAGCTTCAGACGTGTGGAAGTTGCTGCCGGACCAGCAACTGAGCAGTCTCAAGGGGGCAGGGGAGGCGTCTCAGGGGAATCAGATGGCAGGCCTTGGAGAAACTATATATAATGGTCATAATGACTGAAAAGCCCTTGGACACAGGGAGCCCAGTAACAGAGTCCAATCCTACATGGACATGTCGGAATGGTTAGGGGTTGCAGAAGACTGTGGGGGGGCTGGGTGTGGGTCTTACTGCGGGCACAGGTGTGGCAGGCTGGGACCTACTCCCTCATGTCTTTGTAGAGGGAGAGCCACCAAAAGGTATGACGGAGATGGTTCTACCCACACCTGGGTGACATGAGAACTTGGCTGTATGGGCCCAATGGATGAGTCGGGCTTGTGCTGACGATGGCACGTAAGTGCGATTGGGGGGGGGGTCAGTGCTGGGGTGTGGTTCTGAACATTGTGCTTGGAGAATGGCGTTTTCAATATCCCGACTGACCAAGCCCACCACACAGGTGGTGGGAAGGATAGTACTGGGAATGGTGCCGTCATTTGAGGACTTGTCATAGTACTTATTTGTTTGTGTAGTCTTTATTGTGTTAATTTTATTGTGTTTCTGTTATGTCTCCCTCCTCTCTTATGTTCATTAGTGCTTCAACTTTCTCTTAGTCTTATTTTCTAGTTACCACTTTGTGTTTAGTCTTTCCTTATGCCTTCTTAGGTTAATCTGTCTAGTCATTTCTTATGTTTTGTTCTTTGCCACCCTCTCTGTTTCCTCCTTGCCATTTTCCTCTCTGACCCAGCTGCTGATTGCCACTTGTTCTCTCCCTCTCACCTGCAACTGCTTCCCACTAATTAGTCCTCAAATTTCTCTGCCATTTCCTCACTCCCTCCTCAGTATTTAAACAGTTCTTATTCAGTCACTACTCACTGGTTCCTCGTCAAAGCTTCCTGTTCCCTGGTCTTTGTGTGTTTTTCATGTCCTCCTGCAATACCCCGTAAGTTTCTTGTTCTTTTATTTTATTTTATTAAATCATTGTTTTCTAACTTAACTGCTTTTGGGTCCTTCATCCTCAAATCATGACACTGTCCCAACAGGGCGTCCGGTTTGGTGTTTTGTTAGCCAGGTCTGTATGAAATGATGTAGTTAAAGTGTGTGAAGAACAGACCACCTGGACTGACGAGGGTTTAGGCGTTTGGCTTCCTGAAGATAGGCAAGATTCTTATGGTCGGTCCAAATAATAATGGGTTGTTCAGCCCCCTCCAGCCAGTGGCACCACTCCTCGAAGGCTAGTATCTCTGCAAGCAGCTCCCGATCGCTTACACCATAGTTGGGTTCTGCAGAGGAAAGACTGCGAGAGTAAAAAAAGGCACAGGGGTCTAATTTATTATCTTTTTCACATACTTGCAATAAGACTGCTCCCACACTGGAATCGGAAGCGTCAACCTCCAGGATGAACTGCTTGGATGGATCGAGTTGAGTAAGGATGGGAGTGTGGGCAAACTCCTCCTTAAGTTCTGTAAATGCTCGGTCTGCTACGAATGATTCCTGCAGAAAGAGATTCATGAATGTATTTTTCCATACGCTCACGTTCGGATCGGGACAGATTGTAAAGGCGACTAGAGTGTAATGGAGCACCAGGAAACATATCTATGGAGCAGTCGTAGGGTCGTTGAGGAGGCAAGGACAGTGCTTTGGACTTACCAAAAACCTGTTGCAAATCATGGTATTCAGTGGGAACGTTAGAAAGATCTGGTGGTTCCTCTTTGTGGGTTGAAGAAGGAGCTGAGAAAGGTGCTAAAGCTGCGTGAGAAAGAAAAACACTAAACAATAGGTGACTCTGGGAAAGGAAAAACCAGGAATGTCATTTCCAGAGGAAATGAGTTCAATATTAGCCATTTGATGGGTGATAGTAGGTAATAGTTTTCCATCCAGGGCATTGACTCGGACTGGGGAAGGAAGAGGACTAAGCTGTATGTTGAGTTGTTTTGCCAGATTAACATCAATTAAATTCTGCTCACAGCCAGAATCAATTAAAGCCAAGGTTTGAAAGGAATCTTTGTTTGAACAGCAGAGTCACGGGCAGAATCAAACGGGATTGGTTAGAACTTGAACTGATCCCTAGTATTCCTGTAACGACTGGCGGGCACCCATTTTGGCCCAGATTGGGCATGAGGCAATGAAATGTCCAGTTTTACTGGCATTCTTTGGCGTCCATACAGCACTGGCGCTGCTCAGGTGTGAGCGTAGTTCGACCAATCTGCATTGGTTCTTCAGAGGAGGCATTATTCTTGAAAAAAACACGAGGAACATGAGGGGAAAACACTGGGGAATCTGGAGGAAAAAGTAACAGGAACGATCCCACCTTTCTTTCTCTGGTTCTTTCATTAATCCTGTTATCTATTCGAATCGCTAAGCCGATGAAGTCTTCGAGGGACTGAGGTTCATCTCTGTAGGCCAAATGCTCCCATAAACGTTCGTTAAGAGCATCAATAAATGCACCCTTAAGAGCTGGTGAATTCCAGCCTGAGGCTGCGGCGAGTGTGAAAATCAATTGCAAAATGACCCCGTTTTAAGCTCCTCAATCTTTTGGTTATTTCAGTCTCTCTGTTCTTATAACTGAAAGTTTGTTGAAAATCTTCAGTAAAGTTTTGGAAAGAGATCTGAGGATTATGGCATATTTATACTTTGAATCTGCCCACCTTAATGCTTTCCCTTTAAGCAGGCCGATAATGTAAATGTAAGTCTTCACACGTTCATTTTGTGAACATACTGGTGGACACTGGGTTTGGTCATTCTGTTGAAAACAGAGAAGAGGTTTCTTAGATTGTTTTTGTCACTTATCACTTTCGTATTGTTTGCTTGACTGCTTGATGTAGATGATGAGATTCTTACAGAAATGTAGCTAATTTATTGACAATTTATTTTTCTTCCATTTTCTTTTTGATTTTCAACTATTTATTTTTTATTGCTTGGTTCTTTTACAGTAGAGTCACATGAAGAAGTAAGAATATCTGCAGAAATATCATTTAGAACAACAATAAAGCCCTCAGCCACTTCAGAGGGAAGATTGTGCTTCCAAACAGTCTTTCAGGGATTTCTGCTGCTTATAATCATCAGCAGTAACATAGACACAGGCTTCTGAGAGGCAGGAATCTGAGAGCATTTCATATATATGCCATATTTCTTGTATCTGTTGATGCTTCCAAAATATACATCTCTAGTAAACCCTAAGATTACAGCTTTACAGCGTTATCCAGAATAATTTTGGTATGTGGGATTGCCAAAAATCCATCATATTTTACAAATAAAGCATTGATATTTTTTACAAGATAAACAGTCAGGTTAATATTGTAAATGAGCATAAGCATATTATGTAGGTAACTCAGGCAAACAAGTTGAAAAACACACCAGAACCTCTGATATTACAGAGTATCATGACTTTAGCACAGTTTACTCTAAAACTGCTTGGCTAAAAACAAGCTAATCTGGGATACCTTGCGAACTCAGTCTTGGGTCAAATATGGACCTGTCCATTATGGGTTGATTTGACACAACAGGATTGGTTTAGGTTTTAGCCAGCATACTGGGTTAGAGTTTAAACCCAAAAATGGGTTGCAGTCACTAGTTTCTAATGGGAGTGGTGGGTAGAGTGGTCAAAAATTGTACTCAAGAGTAGAACTACTTCAACATATTTTTACTCAAGTAAAAGTAAAAAGTAGCTATCCAAGAATTTATTCAAGTAAGCATAAAACATTATTTGAGTAACTATTGAATCATAATAATATTTTAAAAGGATGTCATCAGACTGACAAAATTGTTATATGCAAATTAACTATTAACTAAATTATTGCAAATGATGATTATATATTCACTCATCTCCAAATGGCACAACAGGCTCAGCAGATAGTGACGTATAAAATAACTTTAGAATAACAAAGCTTGTGTGAAAACAAGAGGTCTCACTTTAACAGAATGACCACAAAGCACTTTACACTACATTTATTCATTCACCCATACATTCAGACGCTAGTGGTGAGCTACATGAATAGGCTACATACACAGGTACCACCAGGCCCTCTGACCACCACCAGCAGGCAAGGAGGGTGAAGTGTCTTGCCGAAGGGCAAATCCTTTTATCCTGGGACAAACTCTGTTAGAGGTGGCTAAGGAATGTCCCTTCCAGCAGGAATGAACAATGAAAGGTTTTACATTAAAGTATATTCCTGTTTTATAATAGCCTAGTCAAAGTCCAGACCCAATGCTCTGAGAATCTGTTGAAAACTGATGTTCACAGCTGCTCTCCATCCAGTCTGAAGGGTCTTTTATTCGTAAAGACGAATGGGCAAAAATGTAGTTTCTAGATGTGCAAAGATGGTAGAGACAAGTCCTTTAAGATTGACAGCTTTAAGTGGAGTGAAAGTGTTGACTCAGAGTGGCTGAATGAAAATGCATGCCACAGGTTTCAGATTATTTGTAAATATTGAAACCTATTAATCATATCTTTCTGTTTAACTGCTATGCTGTACTTTGTGTTGGTCTGTCCCATAAAATCCCAATAAAAATATTCTTAAGTTGGGGAGTGTAATATAACATAATGTGAACAAGGCCAAGGAGTATGGATACCTTTGACAGGTACTGTATAATATTACCTGTTCATAGTGACTTGATGTTGAACATGTTTGCTCAAGCGTCTGTAAACTTCTGCTGTTACCAGGTTAAAATTATTATCTATGAAGAACCAGCTTGATTTCAAGTTTGTACAAAAGGGCAGAATTTAGAACCTTATTGATGGTCTATAAAGCACTGAGTCTGGGTTTGGGTTTGGGAATGTTTCAGTTTCTCATCAACAATGAACCATGTAGACCCCTCAGGTCATCAGCGAACTCATCATTCAGTGTTCCCAGGACACTGAATGATATCTATAATTAAACAAGAATTTAGTTTCTATGCTCCTAAGCTCTAGAACAAACTACCTATAAACGTGAGACGGGCAAAAACTATTGGTTCTTTAACTCAGGACTAGAACATTACTGTTTACTGCAGCTTTTCATACAAAAAATAATAATGTTATCCTTTTCATCTTGAATCAGCATTTTATTT
The DNA here is from genome assembly GCA_963556495.2 of Valencia hispanica. Taxonomy (NCBI): domain Eukaryota; kingdom Metazoa; phylum Chordata; class Actinopteri; order Cyprinodontiformes; family Valenciidae; genus Valencia; species Valencia hispanica. The sequence goes on from OY747711.1 coordinate 50,706,552, forward strand.
GCTTAAATTTAATGATTTGAACATTGTCCTTTATTTGTTATGTGATGCTTTTGAAAAATATGTATTTCCTGTTTTTTCTGTATTTGGAGGGTTGTTATTCGCTGTTTTTTTGTTTTCTCATAAAGCACTTTAAATTTACCAGTTTATACAAATAAACTTGCTTTTCCTTTCTTTGCCTAAAGTTTTCAACACATCCCACTGACGACTTTATGCAGTTTAATGTATCCTTGAAGCATTTCCTGTTTCATGCGGTTATTCATGTTTTTGTATATATGTGGATTAAAGTTTTGCTCTGTGAAGAACGATTAAGCTGCTGCTTTTCTCTGACCCAGAAAACTGGGTCTCTGTTTCTTAATCTTTGAGTGAAATTACAGCAATAAAGGTTTTTTCATGGGTAGAACCAATGGAAGCTTTTTATGATTTAGTTACTTAGTCTGTCTGTTACACTCTGAGGGACTGATGCTGCCTTTGTAATGGCCTGCATTTGTATAGCGCTTTTTCAAGTAAGATCACTAAGTTCTCCAGTTTTACTACATTCAGTCATTGTTCTGTGAAAAGCAAGAGGACTAATTAAACCATGTAATCTACATTACAGATATAGTTTGAAGGTTTCAGGGTTAAGAGTCATGCTGATGCCTCTCTGCTTATTTTGCAGACTCTCTAAATGAGGCGTTAAAGGCCATCAGTGTGAGCACAGAGCTGATTGAAGAAGAGCTGAAGCCTCATCTGGATACAGTGCTGACTGCACTTCTTGAGAAGAGTGAGTTATTGCAGCACACCTGCACACAGAGAACATTGTAGTTCAGAAGACATTTAGTGATTTTTGCTTCCAGACTTAGATTACCCCGCCCCCACCATTTTCCTATCTCAACATGCATATCCACACCTCACATAGAATTAAAAGTGGGCAAATCAAAAAGCATATCACTCAGGTGTTGCTATGGAACACCCTTATCCTGTAAGACCCAGTTTATTAAAACATCCCTATTTGTTTTATGACCTCCGCTAGGAGGAATATGTTTTTGTGCCTGTCTGTTTGTCTGTCTGTCTGTCTGTTAGCAACATAACTCAAAACTTTATGGACGGATTTCAATGGAATTTCCAGGAAATGTCCACAATGGGACCAGGAACAACTGATTAAATTTCAAGGTTAATTTGACATGAAGCGCATATCCACCCACCAACCAACGGTGCTGTCGTGGACTCCTCTCCCGTCTCAGAGAGGTCCCAGACGACTGAGCTTATGCAACAGCCCCACTTCGGTTGGAGCACATTAATCGCACATGTGCGAATCTCCCCTTTCTACTGGAAGAGCACAGTGACAACAGGAACACAGCCATGTATCTCATTAGCAAACATTTTATTGAAAAAGTACCCAAAGTTAGAATTAGGTAACAACATGGTTATTGGGGTCTGAATGCGTGGCCCTGGCGGAGGTTTGCACTCTCGGAGTGCTTTTCTAGTTTCTGCCAAGAGGTAATGTTTTCATGACCGTCTATCTGTTTGTCTGTTTGTCTCTTAGCAACATAACTCAAAAAGTTATGGACGGATTTCGATGAAATTTTCAGGAGATGTCTTGAAAAAGGTGGTGAGTGGTCCTGGTGGTGGTCTGCGGTCTCAGAGTGCTTTTCTAGTCACATGTTTTGTTTGTTTGTTTGCAAATATTAAAGTTTTTCAAATTTTGTTATTTTTAACCCAAACTTAGTGGCTGAACTCTGTTGTTCACTCTTTGATTCACTGTGCCAGATTAATCAAAAAGAAGTCAAATGTATTTTAGTTTTTTGGGGGTGATCATTACAATGTCTAGAACATGTGTACATATGTAATTTTGTGCAACACTGCATAATAGAGCATGTTTTATAATATATTTAATATTCATAAAGCCTTACAAAATCAAAACATTTGAAAACATATTTTCATTACCAAACTACTCCATCTAAAATGTTTTTCCACCTTTATATAAAGTAATTTGTGAAAGTCGCAGATTGATGGTGTCAGAAAAAAAGAAAAATGTTGTTGTACATTTGAAAAACTGGATTTGTGTGTCCACAGAGAAGGATGCAGCAGTTGAGATTGTCCAAAGTGGGATTCTACCCACACTGACTCAGGCCTTACAGAGCAGAAGCAGTCTGAGCCGCCAGGTGGCTCTGTTGGTGTCAGAAATGGCTCGAGAAGGTATACTTTTACAGTTGCTTTCACTTGTTTTGTTCTTCTCTGCTAAACATCAGTAATACAGACTTTATGATGAAAGTCTGCAACTGGATATGTTCTACTCAGGCTTCCTTTTTTCCCTGATACTGATCTGATTCATTTAAAAGAGAAATATTATGCAAATTAAACTATTTTTATCCTTTTGTTATGCCATTTGGGTCTCTGCTACCTCTATAAACACTCCAAACATGAATAAAAACCATCCATCCATTTCTTTTTCCAATTTTTGCTGTCAGAAATCTTGCGCTTCAACGAGCTGTTTGAAAAAGTGCCTTATTGTGACGTCACAATAAGAACCACCCCTCACCTGTCAGCCCTGCCCACCAACTCCAGTTCCATGTCATTCAAATGTGTGGCAAACCAGCAGCCTAGTAACAATATGGGTGGGCGCATAAAAGTGACTTAACCCTCTAAACAGCTCGTTATGAAAGACTGAAACTGTCAAGAAGTGAGCTGATGAAATCGCTTTACCTGAGAGTAATTTTGTGCAAAGAAGTTCATTAACAAGATTTGTACAGACCATAGACTTTTATTATAATGTGTTTAAAAATAAACATAATATATCCCCTTTAAGATAATTTGTTCCCAGAATAACAAATCATAAAAAAACAATGTTCGTGCTTGAAAACTGAAATAACTCGTTATTTGAAATTTTTTGAAAAACGAACTCATTAATAGCATTCATGATGCTGCTGTCTCCATTTTTCCTGACAGACAGAGATACTTGTCCCTACAGGAGTTTCTTCTGTAAAAGACGCTCTAGCCCAGGTTAACTGGGTAAAAAAGCTCCCAGAATGCTCTAGCAACATTCCACCCTGCATAGATTCATCAATTGTTTCTATACACATATCTAACTCAACATACAGCCACAAAATCAAAAATGTGCCAGCAGATGTTTTCATCCTTTGCTAAAGTACTGGGCTAACATTAGCATGTTTCATCAATGTTTTACTATGACTTGTTGATATTCTGGCTTCTAAAATATATTGGTGCTGTTCCAAATAACTGTGTGACACAAAACCAACAAAAAAGTTTTCTTTCTACTTCATAAACTTTGCTTTGAATGTCAGAAAGTGTGAGGAATAGTGTTGCTCTGCTCTGCAGACAGGGAAGAAACTGAAGCAGCCAATACAGTCTCAAGTTCACTGAATGTCAGTGTTTTATTTGTGATTAATTGTTTGGCAGGGCCAATGTGCAAAGAGTCACTAGAGAAAGCCATTTTCAAAGCTTCCTAACAAAGAAAAACGAGCAGGTCTTCCATGAATAACATGACATGGAGGAAATAACAGGATGGGAACCAGGCATAGAAAATGAACAGAATAATCCAATAGCAATGAAAAATCAGGAGCTTATCTTTAAGTATAGACCAGATGGATGTACAAAGGGAGAAGGGAGAAGCAGGAGAGTGACAGGGGAATTGATCCTTAGGGAGCATGCATGATGAAGACTGGTGGAGGTTTTACAGGTATGGAGATTATTTGTTTTGTTGTTGTCATTTCTTTATGTTCCTAATAAATAGTCAACTTAATTTTCTTCATTTGGCTGTTGGCTTATGAACAAACAAGATAAGTCTATAAAGATGTTGTCTAAGAATGAGTACATAAGCATATAGACAAAAATATATTTTATCAACAGTCATACATTTTGCAAATACAGGCCTACTAAACAATGCAATATAAAAGAATAATGAGTGAACTAAATATAGGCCCCCTCCCCAAAACAACATTCTGAAAAGTTATTAAATTAACATCAGGATCTTTAATAAGCCATATATGTTTTGCTTTTTTTACTTTGTGAAGGGTGAGGCAGAAGAAGAGACTGAGGAAGGAAAAGATCACCAGGCAAGCTATTCAAGTCAGAGAGACCAAGGCAGGCATGCCCAATCCTGGTTCTTGAGATCTACCATCCTACAAATGTTAGATGTATCCCAGCTCCAACACACCTAAATCAAATGGTTCAATTCTCTCATCAGCAGTCTGTCAGCTGTGCAGAGGAAAAGGACAATCAAATGAACTAATCAGCTGTGGTAGGGATAAAGCAGAAAAACTGAGGGATGGAGACATATTTACATAGAATGAGCTAAACTGGGACTCAGAGTATTTAGAAAACAAGAGGGAAAAGGCCTGACAATAATCTAAGAGAAATAATTACAAAGACATAAAGTATACAGAACATAAGAATAAATTAAGAAACTATAGATAAATGAACTAATTTGTCAACACCTTATAAACAATTAGAAACATAGAGAAATTAACAGAATATGGGAAGACCTGTAGAACATAACCCACAAGAAAATTATAAACCACAAATAAAACCCGAATACCCAAGGAATATGACCAGTATTGTATCAATAATCAAACAGTTTGATCATCAGTGCAAAACCCATACTCATTACTGCTGACATAGTCATAGACAGTAGACCAACAGCCGGAATTGAGTTGAGTTTCATCAGAGACTCCAAAACAAAACATCAGAGACTCAGAGGGTTTCCCTAAAGAAATTCAAAAACCAAATGTTAACCTTGACTAATTAAGTTGAAAAAAAATTCTTTGATTTTTACTTCTCTGTAAGGTACAAGGTGTCATTTTAAAACTGCAGAAGAAACCAAAATTAGACTGATTGATATTAGCAAGGTTTGTGGAAATATATTTGGGGTTTGATTAACTCCTTCTGTGTAAGTATTATGACCAACAAATATTCAAAAATCCTGAGAATTCATACACTTGAAAAAAGTCAAAAGTCTATGATTATAAATATTCAGATTAAGCATTTCGATTCAAATTCTTCATAGTTAATGGTTCTTTAGCCTTATCAGGCTTCATAAGGTCAAATTCTACACAGGGTGTACAACTATGTCAAACATAACAGTCATTTTACAGTGTGTAGATAGCTAAGAGATTATACTAAATGTCATTTAATTTTTGTCAAACACAATAAATCGTGGAAAACTGGCTAGACTGTTGAAAAACACAAGAAAGTCACAATAACACCACCATGTTAAGCACTGTAAAAGTATCAGAAATTTCATTGAAAACACAACCTGTGCAATTATTAACAGCCAGCAGTTCTCAGCATAATGTGTAGCTGAACCAGGCATGTAGTTTTCCACAGGGAGCAAAACACGGATTGGTTTATTGGTTTATTGGTAAAATGATCCCCATTAGCTGTCACCAAAGTGGGACGAGCTAGTCTTCCTGGGGTCCATACAAAATACAAGACAAAAGACAAATTTACAGTACACAAAATACAAGTCGAAATCTTACAATGGTCATCTAAAAGCCATTGCACACAGCATTATAAACATCTGAAATCAGTCAGAAAAAGTTATTACATCATGGGCAGAACATTCCTTATCACATAAGTGTGCTCGTTCATCCTCACAAATTTAAATAATGCATCCTCAGATGGTACTTGAAAGATACTTTACTATTCAATTTACGTATGTACAGTGGGCAATTATTTCAAAGATTGATAGCACGATAAATAACCGTTTTCTTTAAAGCGTTTGATTTTGGATGTGGTAACATCATGTGGCCATCTTCTGCTGACCTAGTAAAATGAAAGTGAACCTGACTACATCTGACAATTTGGTTATGTAACAAAACAGGTTGAGAAGAAAAGACAATGTTCCTGAAAAATGTAGTTGTACTGAGAACCAGCCTGTTCTCTACGGTTAACCATGAGAGCTGATAGTGTATACTTATAGTGTTAGCTCTCATGGTACAATGTAATACTAACCTGGCAGCTCTGTTCTGGGCAGTTTGTAATTTCTTTAGCTGACCTTTAGATGCAGAGGACCATACAGGTGCACAATAATCCAAGTGACATAAAATTAAAGATTTTGCCACCTGCCCCACAATGTGAGAAGGGACATAAAAAAGACATTTTCTTACCATTGAAGTACCACAACCCATCCTCTTCACTGTCATATCAATGTGTTTTAGCCATGACAGCTGACTATCAATTATTATGCCCAGTAGTTTTACTTTATCTACCTGTTCTATTGGTTCTCCAGACAAATTTAAACTAATCTTTGGTGTGAATGACAATGTCATGATTTGATTCCAAGATAATTGATTTGGTTTTTGAAATGTTCAACACCAACTTATTTAGTTTATCCAATCAAAGACGATATCTAACTCAGCCGATAAAACATTTTCCAGTTCACAGTTTTTGCAGCATAATACAATGTGGAGTCATCGGCATACATTTGCACAGTTGCTTTGCTCAAAACTAATGGTAAATCGTTCGTGAAGATGGCATATGAGTGGTCCCAGGCAGCTCCCTTTGGGGACCCCACAGTCCAATAACTTAGAGTCAGACCAGCTGCCACTGTAATAAACCTGTTATGTCCTTTTTGTGAGATAACGCTTCATAAATAATATGGCAGTAGGACTAAATCCATAGCATTCTTTTTTACCAATGAGCAGATTGTGATCTATGACATCAAATGCCACACTAAAATCAATTAATACTGCAAGATTCATCTTTGAGTTATCAATTCCCACGAGCCAGTTATCTGTCATTACTGTAAGGACGGAACAAGTTGAATGGTTCTGTCTATAAGCATGTTGAAATCCTGTGTTCAAGCCGTTACAGTCAAAGTACTCCTGTATTTGTGAATGAACTATTTTCTCCATCAGTTTACTGAGAACTGGGAAAATAGTGATAGGTCGACTGATGTTCCCAGTGAGCGCTAGTCTGCTATCTTTAGGTAAGGGAATAACCTTACCCTCTTTCCAGATTGTGGGATAAACACCCTTTATGAAGCATGCATTCAATATATGACATATTGGACTGTAAATGTAGTCAGCTGCCAGACCAAGTAATTTACTGTCCAGCATACCAGTACCCACTGAGCTATGTTCAGGCAGAGACTTCAACAACATCCATACTTTCCGCTCATCTATGCTATTAAAATTAAAAGTGCAACTCTTATCGAACATCACATTATTTTTTATGAGCTTTAAATAATCCGAATCATTATTGTTCATAGACTGCCTCAGTGTATTAACCTTATTTACAAAATAATTGTTAAAATAATTTGCAATATTAGATGGACGGATGCACTGAAGTAAAAAGTGGTATCTTAACTTAGGCAGGGTTACTATATCAGCCCAAACAAAAGCAAAGGATTCTGGGAACCGAATGAAAAAACAGAGCACCGGCTGCAGGAACATGCAGAGAAGGTTAGACACTGTGAAACACGGTTTAAACAGCAGAGAACGAGAACTGTGGACAAGAACGGCTGTGACAGCAAGGATTTCCTGTAAGGGTCTGTGTTGCAGCGAAACTGAGGAAGCCTCCGACTGAAAATACTCTGTTGTTTATGATAATCTCCTGAAAGGAATGCTCTAAAATGTCCATAATTATCTTGGTTATATGAAGAATCCTTCTTTGCAAATCTGAAAATGAAAGTTCCTATATGTTGCCAGAGTATCAGCAGAGTATGAATAGTTCATTGTTGTCTTTGTGTGTGTTGTAGCTACTGTGAGAGATTCATGCATTGAGGCAGGCCTGGTGAAGGCTCTGGTTCCTCATCTGAACAGCAGTGACCAGGAAATGCTGCTGAACACTGGCAGGGCCATTGGGCGCATCTGCTTTGACAACAGTGAGTAGATCTGACAGCACAGGCTCTTCTGGGTTTTCTGATTATATTTTCATGGTCAAATAGAGTCTGGGTTACTTTTAATGTTTAGAGAGTAAACTACTCCATTTTTAGTCTCTAATTTCAGAATTAGAATATTTTTTTCTTGTTTGTATAGTATGTTCTCAACAGTGCTGCATGGTTCTCTACAAAAAAGAGAAAATAGCATATAATACAAGGTACAAGAAATTTTAGAAAAATAATAAAGTGGCGATTGAGAGAATTGCTTTCAGAAAGAAGGATGTGGCATGATATTTAATTAATATAGTTAATACTTTCATTTCTAATGTGGAAAAATAAATGTACTTGTTATTCCATCCTTGAACAACTTTCTTGTCTGACTTTCTCCTCAGCACATCAACAGGACCAGTTAGTCCAGAGTGGAGTAATCCCCAGATTAGTCTCCATAATGAAGGAGTACCCTGACAATGACCCGCTCGTCAACGTCTGCCTGCTGGCTCTCTGTAATCTGGCTGATTTGGGTCATTATCTTCCACTGTTGTTTATTGTACTACCTAGCGACAGTTTGAATCAAAGCCCCTCATTATTTAAACCTGTATTTGGTCATTTATCAAAAACTTGAGATATGTCTGGTGTTGCCTTTGCTTGTTCCCCATCTCCTACCTCTCATTTCCATTACAATTTACAAACTAAATTCAACGAATTAAGCAAAGATAAGACCCTGTTCACGGAGAAACTGACTTCTTCGTTAATTCATGTTAATTCATGCTTTTATTCTTTTACCTATAAAAGCCGACATGACGTTTGAGGGTTTTGACTCTGAAAAACATTGGTGACCACTGTACACAGAAATCAAGAAAACATTCCAGCAAAACAAAATCATAAGAATCATACTAATCACTGGTTGGCCTTACAGCACAAGATTACAGCTAGGAGAGTCTAACTAATAGCTGAGTGTCTATTGGCTGTTTCTTATGACAATGCTGCCATCGGCATCAATACCGGTGTCAACAGGTGTCGTGCCAAGTTAGTTATCCCAGTCAGAATTTGTATCCCCCGATGTGGGAGCGGGCCCTCACTCACTACAGTGGTGTCTGTTTTCCTCCACTGTATTACACCAACGAAAAGAAAACAACTCACTGCTTTTGCGTTTAGCTCAGTGTGACATTATTTGTATCACAATGCATGCTTTGATTTGTAACTAAAATCAGGTTGACGTTGTTTGAACAATGTTTTAATGGGTTCGGGTCTTGATACGGCGTGAGACGTTTACATACGAACACTGCGCAGATAATCTGGAATCTTGATTGGGTACAAATTATTTGTGTTTTTAAATAAACCACTTTTTTCCGGAATATTGCCTTTTGGCTGCTTTCACAGAGCAAGAAATGTTCCGGAGGATCCTGATGAATGTCTGGGGGGTGCAGGGGAGTGGGGGGTTGTATGTGGAGATTACGTAAACCTAGTGTGGCGGGCGTACATGTCATTTCCCCAAACAAAGGGATTATTGCGAAGATGGTCGACGAAACAGCAGATCTACTCGCAGGGCTCGTCTTTGTGATGTGTGCAATTTTGCGCACATTGAAACGCTTAAGAGACATTGATGAAGAAGCAGAAAGGAAAATAGTGATATTTAAACGTCATCAATGTGTGCGCTCACAGCGTTCCCTGGCCCCCTTCCCTTTTCCGCACCACACCCCTCCAGCTTTCCCGGAACATTACCTGACAGTCTGAACGCAACCACCATACCTCGAAAAGTCCGCTCTTGTTACTAGGTCTTCATCTGTAAAATTACCAGTAAAGGGTATCTGGACAAAGTCCGGAAGATATCTTTCAGACTCAAAAGCAAATCAGACGTAGTCCGGAAAATTACCGTTTTTCATGGCCTGTGTCTTTGATTTGGACAGGGGAAACAAATTCTATCAGGTTCCCTCTGATAGATTGTGTTCCCCACTGTAAATTGACTTTATTAAGAGTTATAACCCCAAAAATTTCAGGAATAATTTGTCATTATAAGAGGTGTTTCTGTGCTAACAAGTAACAACATGGGTTACTCTGTCTTTGACCAACCAAAATAGGGGAAAGTTTTGGTCCAAACACTTTGTAACACCAGGTCAGAATGACTTAAAAAGACAAAGATCAAGAGCTGTAACTAATCATAATCTTAAGGATAAAGTAAATGGGGGATACCGACCAGCTCTTCCTTCTACCTGCGCGCTCCCGATGCAGGGGGTACAATTTCTAACGGGGAAACCGCGAATTGACTTCAGTGATCGGCTTCTGTTGTCTTCTTCAATAACTCTTTTGATCGCAGTTCAGCAGTTCAAAGATCACTCCTGGATGCATGCACATGAGGTTCAGAAGCTATTTCAGCTTCACTTCGAAAGTATTAAAGAGTTTTTATCCCTGTTCAGCAGGTTAGAAGGAAAGGATCCACACGTGAAGTGAGTCCAATACCAAGCAGCGATTGAATGGAAAGATCGTCAGCCATATTTCTAAGGTTTCGTGATGGCCTAGGAATGCTGGGAAATGCAGTCTGTTCAGTCCGTTTTGAGTAAAAATGAATCCCAACATTCCCCCTTTAGTTCCAAAGAGTGCAGCACTGTTCAGTCTTTGAAGCTATAACTGGGTTAATTTTTAATGCAGACTAATAAAAGTCACTGTCCACCTGCGGCAGAGAAAGTTCAACAATTCAGTCCATTTGAACAATTGAAAAAGTATGGGTCACAGCACATGATAGGATGCTACCTGTGCAACAAGATCAATCAGGAAACTTCCTCACTAAAACATATTCTACAGTCAGGTGTAGGCATGGGCCGGTTACCGGTTTCAAGGTATACCGCGGTATTAAAAAGTCAAGGTTTCAAAACCACTAAAATTTTCCATCATACCATCCCTGTGGTATAAGCGTTTTTTTTGGGTTTTTTTTATATGTGACGTCTCGTCAGGGACCAAGTTAAGGTCCCTCATGCTGTGTGAAGCTGCAGCTAAAGCGCCATTCCTGCCCGCGCAGTGACAAACGGGCAGCTCTGCAGGCTGTGTGATGGCTGAAGCCCCAAGAACTTTTTCCACCGTCTCTAAGCGGATGTTTGGGAATACTTCAGCTACCGTAAAAAGCCAGACGTTCACGGCTTGGAAGAAGAAGGTCTTGCGACATGCAAAACGTGCTTGAGAACAGTGGCAGCCAGAGGAGGCAATACATCGAATATGATAGCGCAAGTTCGGGAGCACAACCCATCGTTGTATGCTAAATTCAAGGTAAAGTTAATGCTGTCTTGAAATGAACGAGCATATTAGCGTCTGAAATTAGTGAAATGAGCTTGTTACCTTGGCAGATATTGGTAACTACCTTATCTTTTCTTCATCTCTATCCTTAGTAACTTTTTTTAAACTGAGGCATATATGGTAACTAGCATGCTAATGTTGATTTATCTTAGCATTCTAGTTAGTTACCATATCTGCGTCAGCAAAAAGTTTTTTTTCCTTTAAAAAAAATAAAAAATACAGACATTCAAAATACACATTTTAGAGCTGTAATCATAATACCGTGAAACCATGATATTTTTGACTAAGATTATCATACCGTCAGAATCTCATACCGGCCAATGCCTAGTCAGCTGATTATAACACAGTGGAAGTGATTGAGAACAACAGCAACTCAACCAGTAAGTGGTAGGCCATGTGAAATTACAGAAAGGGGTCAGAGGATGCTGAGGACCAGAGAGCACAGAGGTCACCAACTGTCTGCAGAGTCAATAGCTAAAGACCTCCAAACTTCATGTGGCCTTCAGATTAGGTCAAGAACAATGCATAGAGAGCTTCATGGAATGGGTTTCCATGGCCAAGCTGCCTTATATTACTAATACTAATATTATTAATGCAAAGGATAGGAGTGGTGTAAAATACACTACCCCCAGGCTCCAAAGCCGAAAAGATATGACCTCTAAAGTGATTAATCATGTTTCTCTGTCTGGCAATCCAATGGATGAGTTTAACGCTTACCAGGAAAACAGTAGGCCTACTTACCTGACTGAATTGTGTCAAGTGTAAAGTTTGGGAGAGGTAGGATTAAAGTGGGGAGTTTCTCTCAGGGTTTGGTCTTGACCTCTTAATTCAAGCGTATTTAGGACAATTGATGTTCCCAATTAGAATTATATCCAGAGCGAGATTTTCAACGCTCACCTGCACGTATTTAACAAGGTAGGCGCATAATCACTCATGCATATTCAACAACACGTGTAGAATTCATTTCACGAGTATCCCAACAACCCGCACGTGTGGATTTCACCTCCCACGCGCTCTACTTTTACTTCAGACTTCTGAAGTAAAGACCCCCCCCCCACAATTTAACAATACAAGAAAATGGCATTTGTCAAACAAAGAAAACAGGACTTTGTTGATGCCAGACAGCCAGGAAAATAGCAAAAGTGCGTTGGTGTAGCATTCAAGCAGTGAAAAAAGACAAACCAAAAACATAACTAAATTAAATGAAAAACAACAGAATAAATTGTGACATTCAATATGAGTTTTAAGAATTTGACAGGTGTGCACACAACTTTGATACCAATAAGACAGAACACCTCTGGGATGAACTAGAGCAGAAACTGTGAGCCAGGCCTTCCCGCCCAACATCAGAGTCTGACCTCACAGAGGCACTTCTGGAGAATTGGTCAATAACTCCCCAAAATACTCCTAAACCTTGTTCAGAATCTTCTCAGAAGAGTTGAAGCTGGTGTAGCTGGAAAGAGTAGACCAATTCTATGTTCAAACCTATGTATATAGCCTATCACATTTCTAAATGGGATGTCATGTTTGTAAAGGCAAGCATCTCAGGAGTTTTGGTATATATTTTTGGCTTGTGCTCTTTTATATTCACATTTATATGCCTGTGATAAGGGAAAGTTTGTATCCAGGGAAAATCTTGTATTCAGCCATATTTGCCTAAACCCAGAATTTTATTCTGGTTTCTCCTCGGTCCAGAAAATGTATCATATGGTGAGGAAAACTTTAACAGCCCACTCTGTCAGTAGTTATAGAGCCTTGTGTTTGCAGACTGTGCACGGGAGGCCCTAGTGGAGCAAGACGTGGCAGATACACTGATTCTTCAGCTGAAACGGGCTCCTGATGCTGAGCGGCGGCATGTCATCTTGGAAATTCTGGGCTCACTGGGTGAAAGTGGTAAGACACGAGAGGGTGGGTGCAACACAAAAGTTAGGGAAAAGCTGGCATGCATTTGAATTTTAACAGGATCCACACTCCTTGAGATATTGTCAAGTTATTGTGGTGTAACAAAATTGGGATATGATAAATTATTTTTCTCGACTATATGTTTCTGTATATAAACTGGATCTGGATAGTGCCTTGAGACAATTTTTTTTGTCAATTTCTGCTATATCAAAAAACTAACAAAAACGTAATTTAATAAAATTAAATTAACAATGCAGATATTTCTATGCTGCTCCAAAATAACCAAAGACTGGAAGTCATATTAACCAATCTTGAAGCTGATCGATCAAAAGGTCTAGAAGGAGTTTGCTCAAATACAGAGGCAAATGGGCAAATTAGGGCCAAGATCGCATGTTCAAACCAAGATGGCCTACTTCCTGTTTAATTTTTTGGAGGTCTTGGGAACTTGTACAAGTGTACCAATTTCCACGTCATGTATAAAGTAGGCTAATGGAGCAGTGTGTTTTTAAAGTTGACTTGGGGCGCTGTTGAGCCATTTCTGTCGCTACTTTTGTGACACCCCAAAAATATGACATTTTCACGCACAAATGTGCGCGTGCGAAATTTGGTAATTTTTTTGCATATGTTAAGGCCTCCAATTAACAATCTTAATCAGAAGCAAACAATGGGTTACAGAGCCATTACATATATGGTGTATATTGCACACACTGCCAAGCTTTTCGGTCTTTCCCCAGATGGACTGAAGCTGCAGTTTGCAGAGTCAGGAGTACCAGAGGCTCTATCACTGATGATTCGAGATCTACAAGGACATTCAGACCCCCATGACCTTTGCAGCATAAAGATCGCTTCCAACCTGATAGTGTCCCTGCTTTTAGGAGGTGAGTGGTGAGGGGAGTAAGTTGAGTAGAATTACTGTAACCAGTTTATGTAAAACTTTCAAAATTTGCACAATATCTGCCGTGTTTTACTTAGAGGATTTAAGTTGTGGGCTGCACTCATCATAGCTCAGTCTGCTTTTTATTCTATTTTATTCTATTTAGTTATTAATGTTTTTGTTGTTGTTGTTTTTTTACCTTACTGGGAAGCATCGTTTCATTCCTAGAAGGATCTATGCTACTCATTGGACAAACTCATAAATGTGTGTAGTGTAAAATTATATGTTGAACAGTTTTTGTTTGTGTTTGGGGGTGTTCCAGATGAATCTATGCAGAAGTGTTTTGGAGAGGGATCAGGCATTGTTTACCAGGATATTCTGTCATGGCTGCAGAGCTCCAACACTCAGCTCCAACTGTCAGGAGCCCTTGCCATTGCCAACTTTGCCAGAAATGGTAAGATTGTTGTGAAAATAAATGGTCCTTAACAACTGCAATATTTTAGAAAGTACTAATTCTTTAATTCTTTTCATTCAAATCAAATCAAACTTTATTTATAAAGCGCTTTTCATACAAGAAGTTGCATCACAAAGTGCTTTACAGATTAAAATGACCCAACATAAAACCACCTTCCCTTCCCTCCCCCACAGATTTAAAAGCATGGTCACAGTTATACCCCCTTCCCCCCAACCCAACTCCCATGCACACGCACAGTTAAAAGTAAAAGTAAAAAAGGACATTGGGGCGAGTGTAGATGAACCATGCAAGGACACGCCATCAGAGGAGCCATCTGCCCCGGCAGCGGTAGACTAACAGCAGCAGCCGAGGCACCGACACAGGGCACCCAGTGGAAGCAAGGCCAAGACCCCCACCTCCACCCAAGCTCCACCTGGAGAGCACCCTGGGAGCCACAGCCGACCACCGCTCCCGGGGCAGAGGGCTCCCACAGAGGAAACACTGGAACGGGGATTAAGATAAATTAAAGTATAAAAATAAACAGTAAATTAATGTGCTAAGATTAAATAGTAAAACTGATAAAAATATAATCATATAAAACATGCAGAGCAATTAAACAAACAGTAATAAATAATAATTGAATCCCCAATAAATTATACTTTGATTTACTCTCAAAGGCCTCAGGTTACTAACTCCAGCACATGCTCAGCATAAAGCATATTGAAACATTTGGGCCAATCTTGTAAATAAACAGCTGTAATTAGCAGCTAAAAGCATATTAGCAGACGCTAATTCACTACATCTTTTTTCAACTCCAATTTTTTTTAATACTTTGCATTCTATATCAACGTCATGTCATAATCTGATTCACAAAGCAAATAGCTTTAATGATTTACCAGTGCTACAATCGTATCAACTTCACCATTTGGGAGGAATCTGCACTCTTTTTGCATCAGGTTGCTGTTGTTGTTAGTATGCAATCTAGATATGAACTTCCGTCCCAATCTCAGCAGTCAGAAAAAAAAGCGCAGAAAAAGCAAAAATCCTCATCCTCATCATTTTTTCTTGAATAAGGAAATACAACGACACTCCTCATAAAGCATTGAGCATCAGATTGCATCAAAACTCCATATGCTTCAAAATATACATACATCTCCATTATAATTTGTCAAAAGTACCTGAGAAAGTTGCGCTCCAACCACACACTTTTTAGAGGCATAAACAAGCTTCTCCCACAATTCTGGCTAGACGTTTGACCACTCTTCTTACCAGAATTCATAGAGCTCATTTAAACTGAGTGGATTCCTGGCACAGACCCAACTTTTATGCATACAAATGTTGCCACAAATGTTGAACAGACTTGAGGTCAGGGCCTTTCCTAAAGTTTGATGTTAGATTGCTTCATCTATTTTAACATCAGTTTGGATGTGTGCTTCATTGTCCTACTGGAACACCCAGTTGTGTACAAGTTTTAACAATTTTACTCATAACTGATACCCTGAGATGAATCAAAATGGTTTACAAATTAATAAGTATAATCAGGTTATAAGTTAATAGTAGTTAATAACAGTTTTTAAATAATGATTTCATATTCTTAATCGAACCCAACCTTGTGGGAAAAGGTACCTGTCCCCTTATTAATTTATGAACTACCTGCCAAACCTGTAGTTTAAAGAAATCACTAAAATAGAACACGTCTGACAACAGGAAGTAGGCTGAAAGATGTTTAAGAACAACACTCTCCTCATAAAGTGTCTCAGGACTCCCTTCACCACAACAGGTAGAACTGTCCTCATGGCATCACAGCCCTGTTGCCCAATGATAACAGGTTATTACAGATTTATTATTCGAGTATACTTTTTTTGAGTTATGGTTAACCTGTCTGGTGAAACAAGAGTCAGACCTAATTACTTCTGTTATCAGAAGTTATTTTCCCTGTGACAGTTTTACCAAGGTAACAATTCCATCCCATGAGCTACAGTTAGTACCTGGTTCTATGAGACAAATGGCTTCATGTTGTTTGAATGTCACAATCAATGAAGGTCTATTACAATCTTCTGCTTTTACATAGAATTTAAAAATTAGATATGGATGGCTACTCTTTGAATGCATGCCTGTGGTTTTATATAAATTTTTTAAACCTCCTTAAAGGAGGCTTTGTAAAATAGAAATGTGGTGACTCTGGTTTGCTACTCTTCATTTTGCACAAATAATTTCAGCATGTGCAGTTGTTTCCTGAGTCAGGGCTTTTTTGAAAGTCTGATAACTCTTTATAATGAAACCTTGTTTAAAGCATTACAGTAAAATATTTCAAACTGACACATTGGTTAACCGTGCATGGCTAAAATATTGTTAAACTGAGGTGTTTGTGGGAGATGTAGGATTACTGTAACTAAGTTTTGAACTTGCTTTGTTCTTGCCAGACAGTAACTGTGTGAAGATGCTGGATCTCGGTGTGGTTCCACACATCCTAACATTGTTGGAGAAGCATGTAGAAGAAGGGGACGTCTCTGTTCAGCATGCTGGGCTGAGCGCACTTAGGAACCTGGCTATCCCTGGTACGCCTCAAAGCAAAACAGTAACATTGCGTTTCAAGCTAACACTTTTGTATGTCATTTCTATTCTGTTTCAATTATTATATGCTAGCATATCACTCATCTAAACATTTTGATTTAAATGATAAAGCAGCAACATGCATTGTGGATAACAAAACCAAACACTATTCAGCCACCGATTCTTCCTCCATAATTTGTATAACTAGATTAAACTGGTCAGTTCTGCTAAGTGTTTAACTTCATGTATGAACATTGAAATTGGTTTCATTATTGGATGCATCCAGTCGCTGCTGAAGTTCTGAATATCATTTTGTAATCAGATGCTTTATACCTTGTCCACACGTAGCCGGGTATCTCACAAAACAATTGCTGCTGTATGTAGAAGTTAGAAAGTAGAAAGTTACTCTTGTAATGATAGTTGTTAGTTAAGAAGCTACCTGCATGGGGCGCCAAAAGAAAGGGAACTGTAATAATATAAGACAGCAGTCTCTGAAATAAAACATAGTTGAAGCTAGGATAAAAGAGTAACTCTCGATGTCTTATTGATAAAACATAAGAACATTACAACTCTCAGTGGATAGGATCTGGGTGAACTACTGCCCCCCTACAGGTTTGGCATCTCTGGGAATATGCTTAAAGAGTAACTAAACCCCAAAACAACTTTTTTTTGCTTCTAAACTTTATAAATGGGTCTTTACCAATGCAATCTTTCAGTTTCTGGGGATTTTTTTACATTTTCGTGTAAACTTGTTTAATTCTACACTTTTTGGTCTAAAAACGTCTTAGTCATGGTGTCACAGACACGCCCCGTGGGTTTGGGTATAAAACTATCAGACATACCGGCTAGTGATGGGAATTCCAGCTCTTTTTGGAGAGCCATTTCTTTTGGCTTCGCTCACCATAAAGAGCTGGCTCTTTTGGCGGTGACACAGTCAATGCCTGTGACGTAAAGATGCACCGCTCTCCACCAATCACAAAATTTGAATGCAGTAGCCACCTTTCAACCCTAAGAGGGCAGCACTAAGACATTTTTTGACCAAAAAGTGTAGAATTAAACAAGTTTACACGAAAATGTAAAAAAATCCCCAGAAACTGAAAGATTGCATTGGTAAAGACCCATTTATACAGTTTAGAAGCAAAAAAAAAGTTGTTTTGGGGTTTAGTTACTCTTTAACAATGAACTTATGCGTTTAGGTGTGAACAGTTCTTTCTTTTAAATGAGGTGGTGAGAATATTCGTTAAAAGAAAATCCTAACTACATGTGTACATGGCATTAATGAAAACAGATAAAAAGTAGAACTAATGGTTGTCGTGTGGTGTAGCAGTAGAGCAGATGCCTCATATACAGAGGCTATGACCCTTCATGCAGACATCCTGGGTTCCATTACTGACCTTGAGACCTTTGCTCCATTTCTTCCCATCTTCATTCTCTTCCTGTTTCCTGTCTGGTAGCTGTTAATATAGGCCACGAGCACCAAAAAAAGAGAAGTAGAGCTAATAAAAAACACAAGCAGGACTTTAAGAGCGGCAGACCTTCTACTTCAACGAGCTTATGTTATGATATTCTAAGAAAAAAGTTATCTATGTTGTGAGCTTCTGCCAATGTGGCTTCTTTTGCAAACTTTCAAAATGAAACATCTCTATTGCACAAGGACTGCATAACAAACTATGAGGATAAACAGCAGATGGAAAATGTTGCTTTCTGTCCGAACTATCAGATATGTCTCAAATGTGGAAATGCTCTAATTTACAGAACAGACTGAAATAATGAGAAAGTTTTACAACATCCAATGCAGTTGTAAAGAAGAAACGGCAAATTATTGCCGTTATAGGTCACATTTAACTGGTGGATGACATAGTTTAGGTCGGGAACAGATAATTATTTTCCCAGATGGCTACATAACTGAAAAATACAGGTTTTGTTATGTTTTGAATACAGTAAACATCGCATCTTAATAGAATGTGACCCCATTCCCCGCACTGATCATTATAATTTAATATCTGTAACATGACCATTGGGGCTTCCTTTATTCTGTGCCTCTGCTTTGGTCCCTTAGAAATAAATAAATAAAAAGCTTTTGTCTAACCACTTAGGTGCCAATCTTAGCAGCTAAATTAAGCTTGTTTTTTTTAGAAAAAAACCCTCAAAAGATTATTGATTTTACCAATCTCAGATCATTTTCAATCTTTTTTCTAAAAGTTAAACGGTAGTACAAACATATCTCCAAACAGTGGAAAATCATACATTATGACCGTTTTAATAGAATAAAATATTAATCAATATAAATAGTAATTAAATTCTAGTGATAAAAAATGCATTTTGAATAGGGACAATGACACAAAAAATGCCGAAGACACAGATATTGCTGTGTTGCTTTAAAAAAGCAAACAAAGATCCCCAAGCAAAAAAATCCCCAAACTAAAATCTAATTAACTAATTGTAAAACTACAAAATAACATCAGGGTGCCTGGGCATGTTTTACAAAAGTTATTGGCAAAATTCATACAGAAACACCACTTGTTGAATAATAGCTGCATCACACAGAACAGAATGTATAAACCAATATGAATGCCAGCAAGAAACAGACAGAATCCAAAACATGTGGAGGTTCTGAAGCAGGCTGAGGGAAAGCTGAAGCAGTGTCCAAAATATTTTCACCAGGGAAACTAACACATGTTCACGTGGCTCATTAAGACTCACTGATCTGAGAAACAGCAGTTAGAATCAGTTGTTGTTTTCATCAGCTAAAGAACAGTTCCCCGCAAGGCCCAGATGAGGGCTCAACAGAAACCCACAATGTCTGCACTGAATAAACAGCTACACACACCTTTTTCTGTTTTTCAGCAACAAACAAAGTGAGGATGCTGGAGGATGGAGTCACTGAGAGGATCAAGACCCTGCTGCGCACTGACATGCCACCGGTTCAGTTCAAACTGCTGGGCACACTACGCATGATGGTGGATGGGCAAGGTAAAAAAAACTGTTGCAAAGATTTCAAATATTTTTGCAATTTGCAACATTGTTTTAATAAGAGCATATACTTTCTAGTACTAACAGCAGTTTTAGCCAAGAGAATTACCCTTCCTCTATATAGAGTATACACCAAGGCTGCAACACAAGCTTTACCATGTAGATGAATGCATATTGTCAAACCCTCTAACCCAAATTACAGCTGCATTTATACTCTGCATGAAAATCATTGTAAAATATCATCATCTGCAGCAAGTAATCATCTTTGCTGTGTATGGTTTCTCTTGAAGATCATCCTTTCCATTTTGAGATAGAGAAAGGAAGAAATCAAAATGGTTTATTCATTGCAGGGCTCACAAATAACTTGAAAGAATGATCAGTGGTGAGAAAACTTTGCAATACTAAGAGCGATTCTGCCTTGGTCCAGCTAAATTAGCACCACAAATGTTAGAAGACTTTTTGAAAAAAAAAAAGTTAAACACCCCAGGATTGAGACAGTATTCTATTCAGTTTATTTATATAGCGCCAATTCACAACAGATGTCATCTCAAGGCACTTAACAAGAAGTCATTTCAATACATTTATACAAACATTCCAATCAGTTAAAAAAGTTTCCTATTTAAGGAGTCCCAGCAGATTGCGTCAGTCATTGGCGTGAGGTTGGGCTCTGTTGATGCAGACTTGCCAACCACGGCAATCCTTCAGCAATCCCTCATACTGAGCAAGCATGTAGCGACAGTGGAGAGGAAAAACTCCCCTTTAACAGGAAAAAACCTCCAACAGAACCAGGCTCAGTAGGAGCGGCCATCTGCCACGACCGTCTGGGGGTTTGAGAAGACAGAGTAGAGACACAGAAGGAACAGAAGATCTGATATAAGACTACTTTCTATGTTACAGAAAGTAAAAAGTTGATAACATGACATGGTGGATGTTCAGCTACTGGGAGCATCATCCCAGTCGATGAGCCCCGTCCAACAGGGCATTGCAGCAAGCAGGATACCAGATCAGGAATATCTTCTATGGAGAAAGAAACACTGAGTGAAAACAAAGCAGTCGAAATAACAGAATGTACTGTAATACAACTGGAGAGTAGTAGTAGAAAAGGAAGTAGCAGAGTGAAGAAAATTGGTCAGTCTGTCCTCCAGCAGTCTAAGCCTATAGCAGCATAACTACAGAGATAGCTCAGGATGACCTTAGCCACTCTAACTATAAGCTTTAACAAAAAGGAAAGTTTTAAGCATGGCCTTAAAAGTAAACAGAGTGTCTGCCTCACGGACTAAAACAGGGAGCTGGTACCACAGGAGAGGAGCCGGATAACTAAAAGATCTGCCTCCCATTCTACTATTAGAAATACTAGGAACTACAAGTAAACCTGTAGTCTGAGAGCGAAATGCTCTATTAGGAACATATGGAACAATCAGATCTCTGATCTATGATAGAGCTGATTATTAAGGGCTTTGTATGTAAGAAGGAGGATCTTAAGTTCTATTCTGGATTTAACAGGGAGCCAATGAAGGGAAGCTAAAACAGGAGAAATGTGATCTCTCTTTTTAATATTCATCAGAACTCTTGCTGCTGCATTTTGGATCAACTGAAGGCTTTTAATGGCATTTTGTGGACTACCTGATAGTAAAGAATTACAGTAGTCCAGCCTTGAGGTAACAAATGCATGGACTAGTTTCTCAGCATCACACCTGGACAGGATGTTTCTAATTTTAGCAATATTCCGGAGGTGAAAGAAAGAAATCCTAGAAACCCGTTTAATATGGGATTTAAATGTCAAGTATTGGTCAAAAAAAACGCCGAGGTTCTTTACGTTATTACTAGGGGCCAATTTAATGCCATCCAGATGAAGTGATTGACTAAGCAGTTTCTTTTTTAGAACTTCTGGTCCAAAGACAGGAACTTCTGTCTTGTCATAATTTAAGAGCAAAAAGTTTAGATTCATCCATGTTTTTATGACTTCCAGACATGCCTATAATCTACCTAACTGACTGGGTTCATCAGGATTTATGGATAAATATAGTTGTGTATCATAGGCATAGCTGTGGAAATGTATCCCATGCTGTCTAATGATTCTACCAATTGGGAGCATTTATATGGTGAAAAAAATTGGTCCCAGCACAGAACCCTGTGGAACTCCACAAGTAACCCTTGAGTGTGAATAAGATTTATCATTTAGATGAACAAACTGGAATCTATCAGACAAATATGATTTAAACCTTCCTAGTGCTGTTCCTTTGATCCTTGCAACATGTTTAGCCTTTATAAGAGAATATTGTTATTGACTGTGTCAAAAGCAGCACTAAGATCTAACAAGACCCGAAAAAACAAGTCCATTATCTGAGGCCATTAGAATATCATTAGTAACCTTCACCAGTGCTTTGTCAGTGCTATGATGAGCTCTAAAACCTGACTGAAACTCTTCAAACAGGTTGTTACTGTTTAGATGCCCACAGACTTGATTAGCAACAATTTTCTCAAAGACTTTGGATAAGAAAGGAAGGTTAGACATAGGTCTGTAATTCACTAAGTCGTCTTGATCAAGGGAAGGTTTCTTGAGTAAAGCTATTTTAAATTCTTATGGTACGTATCTATTTACTAAGGATAGACTCATCATATCCAAAATGGGGCCAGGAAGCAAAGGGAACACTTCCTTAAATAATCTGGTTGGGATTGGGTCCAACATACAAATTGATGGTTTACATGAGGGTATATTTGATCATTCCGAAAGCTTGACTGAATCAAAACAGTCCAAACACAAATGAGGTTCTACAGTTCTCTCCAATGCTGCGTCATTTACTGAGGAAGAAGTAATCATGTTTGGGAGGATGCCAATGATTTTTATTTTTAATAGAATTAATTTTATTTATGAAGAATCCCATAAAGTCATCACTGCTAAGAGCTGGGGGAATAGTTGGCTCAACAGAGCCATGACTCTGTGTAACCACTTCTTGATAACTTTTGAATTTACTTTAACTGACCATCTTAAATCTGAAAGAAAATTTCATTATAGTAGAGCTTTATCAGAAAATGCTGTAACAATTTATAAATAATCTGTTCCATTCTTTCCTCAGTGTCTCAGAGTAACACAGTGGATGGGAGCAATTTGATCTCTAACCCTTCAGAAATTGATGGTCTGGTTCGCAGCGTTGCTTCCTCATTGCGTTTGGCATTAGATAGTGCAGCCCCCTTAAAATAGAAAGTGGCTAGCCATAGGAGGCTGACTCCCTGGTTTAATGCAGAGTTGCGTACTTTAAAGCAGAATACTAGGAAGTTGGAGACAAAATGGCGCTCTACACACCTAGAGGATTCCTATTTAACCTGGAATAACAGTCTACAGCTGTATAAAAAGACCCTTCGACAAGCTAGAACAGCATATTTTTCATCATTAATAGAGGCGAATAAAAACAATCCTAGGTTTCTTTTTAGTACAGTTGCCAAACTCCACTATAAGGATTTTTGGTCAATTTTAAGGAACCACTGATTTATTAGAAAATCAAAACTTTGCAAAAAACAGTGTGGATACATTTTCTCCTGTGGGACTGGAAATACTTGTGGAAAACAATGTAAAAAAAATAGATCTAAAAATATTACTTGCATTTTTATGTTATTTTGTTGAGGAAATTTAATGCAATTATTCCATAAAAAACGGAAAACTGCTAAAAGTTGCATTCATTATGTCTATCTATAGAAAACCTTTAAACAGATTGGAATAATGAACTGAAGGTTTAATTGGAATGCATGTATGATTGAATTGAAATGACTTATAAAGTGCCTTGAGATGACATGTGTTGTGAATTGGTGCTATATCAATAAAGAGAATTGTATTGAATATCTATATTTAAACATTAGTTGGCTCTCCTCATTTTTAGCCAAAGTTTTTAAGAGCCATTCTGAAAGGTCCAAAGCGCCAGTTGCAGCTCCAGCGAAGCAGCTTGTGGCTCCAGAGCCACAGGTTGCAGACCCTTATTACTGGATGGCACAGGGCAACATGGTGTGGCGCAGCGCATCGCTTCGCAGCACTGACCACTGTCTGTTCTGAATATCTAAAACATGCAGGGCAGTCTGCCTCGAGGACAAGGGTTGAGAAACCCTGTTGTAGCATAAACAAAACACAGTGCTTTACCTTCTTGGGTTTTTGTAGGATAAATCATTGTTTTCCATAAACTTTAAGGTCTGATTTCTAGTTTCTAGAGCCAAAACTCTAGTCTTCAACTGTAACCCTTGAAAAAGGTCATTGGTAAGACACTTATTTGAAAGGTTAAAAAATGAAGACAAATTCTGAAATTAGAGATTTGTGTGTAGCCACTCTCCTCTGAATGTTCTGTTGATTAGCAATAAAACATGCATTTCAATACATTTTTAGAAAACTGTGTACAAAAAGTAAGAAAGTTTGAGTTTGATTCGTTATTTTCATAGTTGTAACAATGCTTTTTGGTATTAAAGATATACAGTGGCTTGCAAAAGTATTCGTTCCCCTTGAACTTTTCCACATTTTGTCACATTACAGCCACAAACATGAATCAATTTTATTGGAATTCCATGTGAAAGACCAATACAAAGTGGTGTACATGTGAGAAGTGGAGCGAAAATCATACATGATTCCAAACATTTTTTACAAATAAGTAACTGAAAAGTGGGATTATTCACCCCCCCGAGTTAATACTTTGTAGAACCACCGTCTGCTGCAATTACAGCTGCCAGTCTTTTAGGATATGTCTCTACCAGCTTTGCACATCTAGAGACTGAAATTCTTGCCCATTCTTCTTTGCAAAACAGCTCCAGCTCAGTCAGATTAGATGGACAGCGTTTGTGAACAGCAGCTTTCAGATCTTGCCACAGATTCTCGATTGGATTTAGATCTGGACTTTGACTGGGCCATTCTAACACATGGATATGTTTTGTTTTAAACCATTCCATTGTTGCCCTGGCTTTGTGTTTAGGGTCGTTGTCCTGCTGGAAGGCGAACCTCTGCCCCAGTCTCAAGTCTTTTGCAGACTCCAAGAGGTTTTCTTCCAAGATTGCCCTGTATTTGGCTCCATCCATCTTCCCATCAACTCTGACCATCTTCCCTGTCCCTGCTGAAGAGAAGCACCCCCAGAGCATGATTCTGCCACCACCATATTTGACAGTGGGGATGGTGTGTTCAGAGTGATGTGCAGTGTTAGTTTTCCGCCACACATAGCGTTTTGCATTTTGGCCAAAAAGTTCCATTTTGGTCTCATCTGACCAGAGCACCTTCTTCCACATGTTTGCTGTGTCCCCCACATGGCTTGTGGCAAACTGCAAACAAGACTTCTTATGGTTTTCTTTTAACAATGGCTTTCTTCTTGCCACTCTTCCATAAAGGCCAACTTTGTGCAGTGCCCGACTAATAGTTGTCCTATGGACAGATTCCCCCACCTGAGCTGTAGATCTCTGCAGCTCATCCAGAGTCACCATGGGCCTCTTGGCTGCATTTCTGATCAGCGCTCTCCTTGTTCGGCCTGTGAGTTTAGGTGGACGGCCTTGTCTCGGTAGGTTTACAGTTGTGCCATACTCCTTCCATTTCTGATTGATCGCTTGAACAGCGCTCCGTGGGATGTTCAAGGCTTGGGAAATCTTTTTGTAGCCTAAGCCGGCTTTAAATTTCTCAATAACTTTATCCCTGACCTGTTTGGTGTGTTCTTTAGACTTCATTGTGTTGTTGCTCCCAACATTCTCTTAGACAACCTCTGAGGCCGTCACAGGGCAGCTGTATTTGTACTGACATTAGATTACACACAGGTGCACTCTATTTAGTCATTAGCACTCTGTCATGTGGTGTGTGGAGAATGGACCCAAACGCACTCGCTGAAGGAAGGTGCAGGATGTTTATTATAGTGAGGAGATCGTGATGATGGTGGTGAACGGAGACACTGGACATCGGGCAGGGAAGGAAGACAGCAGGAAGAACGACACACCATGGGGATTGACAATTACTAATGATCCGGCCGGGAGTGAAAGGAAGTGAGGGGTCTTAAAGGCAGGAGGTGATTGGGATCAGGTGTAGTTGATGAGACAGACAGGTGAAGACAATGAGGCAAGAATAGGGCAGCGTGACACACTCATCAGGCAATGTCTATGGGCAACTGACTGCACTCAGACCAAAGGGGGCTGAATAATTACGCACACCCCACTTTTCAGTTATCTATTTGTAAAAAATGTTTGGAATCATGTATGATTTTCGTTCCACTTCTCACGTGTACACCACTTTGTATTGGTCTTTCACATGGAATTCCAATAAAATTGATTCATGTTTGTGGCTGTAATGTGACAAAATGTGGAAAAGTTAAATGGGGCCGAATACTTTTGCAAGCCACTGTATAATTGGTAGGTCTAGTTATTTACCCTTTAATGGTACCACATTTAGTAACACTGTTGCCTTGCAGCAAGAAGGTCCTGGGTTCGAATCCCAGCCTGGGGTCTTTCTGCATGGAGTTTGCATGTTCTCCCTGTGCATGCGTGGGTTCTCACCGGGTACTCCTGCTTCCTCCCACAGTCCAAAAACATGACTTTTAGGTTAATTGGTTTCTCTAAAATTACCCTTAGGTATGAGTGTGTGTGTACGGTTGTTTGTCCTGTATGTCTCTGTGTTGCCCTGCAATGGATTGGCTACCTGTCCAGGGTGTACCCTGCCTCTCGTCCCTTGACCGCTGGAGATAGGCGCCATCCCCCCCGCAACCCTGCATTAGGATAAACAGGTATAGAAAATGGATGGATGGATGGTGCCACATTTGAAAATGTATTTGTGGGTTGAAGAAAATAGCTGACTGAGGTTTGTGCCTGAGAAAAAAAACTTGCCAAGCCTCTCTTCAAATAGACCAGAACAGAATACGCCTTTATTGTGGCGACAGAATACGCCTTTATAGGGGCGACTGTGGCTCAGTGGTAGAGTAGAGTTGGCTTGCAATCGGAGGGTCGTAGGTTCGATTCCAGCTTCCTCCAGTCACATGTCGATGTGCCCCTGGGCAAGGCACTTAACCCCCCAAAAAAACATCGTCCTACCGAGCCATGTTGGGTGTCAGTGTATGAATGCAAGTGTGAGTGGGTGAATGTGGCTTCAATGTAAAGTGCTTTGAGTGGTCAGTATGACTAGAAAAGCGCTATATAAGTTCAGTCCATTTACCATTTACTTTATTGTCCATCAAAGGGGAATTCAGCTGTAACAGCAGAAAAATGATTCCAAACAGCTTTGGTGGAGACAGTGTGATGGTATGGGGGGGCATCTCTCCCACTGGAAAAATAAAGATTGTGATGACTGATGCAAAGAGATATCAAGGTGACAGAGTGGGGTTTATCAGAGACTAGCTCCAGAATCTGGAACAGAGAATGGAATGGTCTTCCTGCAGACCTGACCTCAACCCCTCCGAGCATTTGTGGTATCAGCTGAGCCGTTGAAAGCTTCTCACCAAAATCTAATATGGCTACCATCCATATAAAAGGTAGTGAAAGTCACATAGAAAGTTTTTTGCAATTACACTTGTATTTTAATTTAGAATGCACTCATAGTAGCCTACTGTACAACCCTGAGAGGCAACATGTTTCCTCACACTGTCAATAATATGCGAAGAAACATACATTGTCATTGGTTTGTAGTGCTAAATCCCCTAAAACTTCAGAGCGGCCATAAAGGAACCTTGTTGCATCTCTGAGCCTTTCTCCTCATCTTTGTCTAGCAGATGTGTATCTTTTTGAAACAATCCAACACAGAAATGTTTTTGAACCTCTTTCTATTGTTAATCAAAAGGGTTGAAGTCAGTTTCCTCATTATAACATAGTTATCATAAACCATGTCTATCTTAGATACTTTAATCCTATTTTGCTAATCTGCATAGTAGAAAATGGTTTGCAAAGCCATTTCTGTATGTTATATTTTTTATTTTATTAAATGTTGTATTTATTATTATTATTATTATTATTATTATTATTATTATTATTATTATTATTATTATTATTATTATTATTATTATGTGTTACTTTAAGTGAAAGGTTTGTTGTTTACATAAGAATTGAAATATTATTTTATTTAATCTGTTATCTTTGCAGATTGTTTCATACACTGTTTCGGACATTGGATGGTTGTGTTTTGAATGTTGCTAAAATAACTGGACGTGTGTGGGCGGAAAAATTGTGGGGTGGTGGCAAAAAACGAGTTGTAAATCACAGGTTATCAAATGTTCCCTCTAAAACACATTAGAGGCTGTTTGCTGCAGGGATCTGCCTCTGTTTCTGGGCAAATTTGAGAGCACAGTTAGTCATAATAGGGCAGGAGATTTTAGCTCTGAAGATAAAAAAGAAGAGAAGAGAACTACAGAAAGAGCGAAAGCAGTGGAGCCAGAGGAGAAAGCAAGATGAAGAGAATCAGCAACTCCATCCATCCATCCATTATGCATACCGTCTATCCTATGTAGGGCTGTGGGGGGGGTGTGCCTATCTCCATCAATCATCAGGCGAGAGGCGGTCAGAATCAGCAACTCTTACTTGATAAAAAGGCAGCAATTGGACGAAGAAACTGTCTCAGCCTCAGATTCTGATATTATGATTATCTAACCTATTTTTTTCCACTGTTAACAGCGATTTTTCCAAATGCCACGCCTAGTGACCAGCTGCTAATCAGTGGTCCTGACATTATCTCAGAGCTGAAGAAGCAGGAAGAATTCCTTAACATTGTGAAGATACGGATCTCGGACACTCAAAGCCCACACTACTGAAGCCACCTGAGATCTGATGTCATGCTCCAAGAGCTGATTTTTCCTATGAGCAGTGTTTGAGGCAGACAGGAAATTCTGATGAGACTCACAACAAGAGCAGAAACTTTCAGGAAAATCCACCTGGAAGTTCCAGAGACCTTGAGGGTGGGGCTCATCCAGCTTTTTAATTCAGATGACTGGCAGCGAAGGCCAGACCCAGGAAGTAGCATGAAATGTTTTAGTCTGCTTTTACGTTCTCTGACTTCTGGAGGCAGGGGGTTTCAGAGCACAGGACTGCTAAAAGAATGGGCCAACTTTAAATTCATCCTTCTTTTTTTAGGTCTCAGTTTTTAAATTATTTTTAACATCACTCCCTCCTGTGCTGTGTGTTTCAGAGGGGGCAGCCTTAAAGCTGGGTAGAGATGCTGTGCTACTGGCACGAATCATGGAGTGGTGTGAAGCCAAAGACCACGCAGGCGTTCGGGGAGAAGCCAGTCGCCTGTTGGCAGCCCTGATCAGACACAGTCGCAGTCCTGTGAGCTTCCTTATTCTGACCAGGACATTGGATCTGGCCGGACTTTGTCCTGTTGAATATACTGAGCTTTTCTAAGATGAAATCTGTCTCTGAATGATGGGGTCATTTCCTTTTTCTAACAGGAAGTTGTCCGTGCAGTGGCTAGAGCAGATGGGGTTCGACACCTTATCTCTATGGCAACCAGTGAGCATGTCATCATGCAGAATGAAGCCTTGGTGTCCCTAGCAATAGCATCTGCTATTGACCTTGGTAAAGTTATTTCAGAGTTTATGTAATGCCTACAAATAAGTACCCCAAAGTTTCCATTAACACAATAAGTGATATTTGAGACTAGCTGTAAACAGATGAAACCGTCCTTCTTGGCCAATAGTGCCAAAAATAAAAATAAAATAGAATGATGCAACTACCACAATGATTGACAGGTGAGACACCTTGACTCTTCTGAAAATACTTCTTTTAGTTGCAGCCAAATAGATCAGTCTTTTTCTCGTCTGACCATAACATATTTTTATAGAAAACATTTGGCTTATCCACGTGGGCAGCTGTATATTTTTCCATTATGTCTAGAGGTGGTAAGATTGGAGATGTAAACTGCAATGTAATACTTGCATCACTATGGACAGTGATGCTGCTATTCCAACATGATCCAGTTTGTTATAGGCTTAATCCTTCTGGTTTCTAAGTTATTCCAGTTTTACTCACCTGTGTTTGTTTGGGTTCTTGAATACCAGAATCTATGATTGAGCCATTTAGCGAGGCCGAGCTTTTACCGACGCTGAAGAATATGTTGGACGATCCAGTGGGGGCAGTTGAGGTCAAGTTCAGCACTTTGGGTCTCATCTGCACCTTGGCTAACTCCGGTACATGTTTGCTTTTACAACACTTTTCATTTTCCAAAATGCCAAATTTCAACCTGTTACCAAACAGGAACATTACCTTATTATTATGTTCTGCATAATGAAGTCATGAGTGTCAGTACGTACTTACATAATGCATTTTCAGATAAAACATTTTTAATAACAAGCCATCTCCTAATAATTATAGACTTCTATGTAAAACACAATGTGATTAAAAGTTTATTTAGGTCAGAGTTGTTCTAAGATAGGAGAAATCTGCTTTGGACCTGGACAATGTTGACTAGCCGTTAGCTTTCCCATATGGTCTGAACCTGAACTCCCCTATGCAGATAAGTAGCTAAGGTAGTGTATATTTTAAAACATCCTCAGACAGACCAAACACCCTGACATCAGACCACAGAAAAAAAGCATCACTTTTTATCCAAAAAGTTGTCATACCTCTGACTGAAAGGCATCAGACTAAAAGGTCTCAGTAAAAAACACACTGCTAGACTAAACATCATCAGAATACAAGGTTTCAGAATATCAAATCTCAGCTAAATTGTTTTGCAATACATAGGCTACATCTGTTAATTATAAACACTTCACCTGCTGTGGCCTGAATGCTCCCTATAGAGCAGAACTGTGCACCCGCCTGTGCGTAATAGATGCTGAATCCGTACTCTGCAGTCACACTGAAGACTGAAGAGCCACTTCAGCCAAAGTGTGAAAATCAGGGAATATTTATCCAATAAAATGATCATAATCCAGAAAGACTCTCTCAACAACTGCTTTTCTGATTGCTTCAGCGGGAGGAAATCCTGCAGCGTGGGCTCTTTTTGCATCAGTGGTTAATCTGCACTGATCTATCACCTCCAGTCTGTGTTCAGTGCAGTCACAGATGCGCTCCATTCCTCCGTAACTCTTCAACACGCTGTCAGCTCCTGGGTAGTGAGATGCATTGGGTCCAGGTCTGAGATGAGGCTCAGATGCTTTCATAGGAATCTTTGAATGATTAAGTTACCTGTACTCGCTGCATAAAGTTGAAAATGTCAGCGCATTTGCACCAAGTGGTCAGGGGTGTGAATTGCAATCTGTCAAAATGATCGATTGCTTTCAGATTTTTCCATCACAGTTTGAAAAAAACGGTAAAATACGGAAAATATTTGGTTAACACAACTTCTGGTCTGACACTGTTTTTTCAGATACTTTTTATTCGGAAACTTTTTATTCTGATGCCGTCTGACGGCATTTTTTCTGAGAAATTTTATTCTGATGCTGTTTAGTCTGACAGCGTTAGTTTTGAGACCTTTTAGTCTGATGGCTTTCAGTCAGAGGTATGACAACTTTTTAAATGAAAAGTGATACTTTTTTTCTATTGACTGATGTCTGAGGCCATTTGTTCTGATGTCTGTGGATGTTTGGTCTGATGATCTCCTAAAATGTACACTGTACTAATGACTCATAACCGCTCAACAAAACCCTAGCTCAAAAAATTCAGAACTATTTTTTACAAATTTTAGTTTAGCATGTTGGGCATCATAAAGAAATGCTGCTGCAGTATTACCAGTATAAGGGTTTTCTTAGTTTTTTATATGCCATTACAGTTGGTCCTGTGCTTTTTTTGTCTTTCTGTATCATCTTCTGCTATAGGTGCGATGAAAGATGAGCTCAACACCGTGAATATTAAAGACAGTCTGAACAAACTGACGGCCCACAGCAGCAGCAAACTGGCTACACAGGCCAGCTCCATACTGACCCTTCTTAGCGACACCAGCTAAACCAGTAGCAGCAAGGGGTTTCATATGCTCTATGAATGTGTGTAGATTTTTGTTAAGTCATCTAGACAGCACAGATATTACTAAATATGAAACTGCACTCTAAATTGTCACCTATTTTGTAATAAGTAATAGATTTTAAGTGTTAGTATGAAGTATGTTGTATAGGTGAGAGACAAGGACCAACTGTTATGCACCTTTTAGCTTCCTGTTTTTCCAGGAATCGTCTGTTAGGTTCTTGAGATATTTTCTGATGCTGATGTTGACTTATTTTCTGACGAGTTGGAACCTTTTGAGATTAGAGAAAGTGAATGGCTGAAAGGATGTGATAATTTAATGAACTTCATGAACAGATGATAATTTCTGTTGTATTTTGCTTTGTCTGTTTATCAGTAAAACTCTAAAATCAAGTTTATGATACCTGCTAGTGAAGTATATGGAAAGCTATTCATCTACATGACCATTAAATTAACATGTAAATAGTAAAATAAGAAATAAAAATGTGAGTGTGTGAAATAAAATAAATTTTTATATATATATATATATATATATATATATATATATATATATATATACACTTTACATTATGCAGATTGGCTATACTTTTTAAAAAAAATTCTTAAAAGGCATGCATTCTCATATTGTACTTGTCAATTCTATTCAGGGTTGTTGCTCATGAGAGTTATATAGAGAAATATCAAAATAAGACAAAAGCATAAGGCAGGTGAAAGTTGACCAAGAGTGATGACGTTGGAACGCAGATTTCTTGCATCTGTGTAAAACATAATGTCCATCCAAAGTGGTGATTACTAAATCTTCAGCTGTAATGAGTTCATGAAATTAAGATTTATATCATAACTTATCCAGTGAGGAGGTAGAAGTCAGGAGAGATTTTGTCTGAGGGCAGTGGCTTGGAGATCTAACAAACTGGCCCCTGTGGAGGGATTTTAAAGCACTCTGTAGTAAGCCTATTCTGCGTGTAATTCACCAAAGTGGCAAATGGCTGTATGAATGAACTGTAATTTAACACTAAAATTCTGAATTCATTCATATAGATGTTGTAATCTCTGCTCCAGCCTGACCAGCAATACTACTTTCATGTGCACAAGGCATGTATGCTAGGAAAGTCTTGGGGGGGTGGGGTCTTGTATAGGTCTCACTTTTCTATCAATTTAACCATACTATACTAACACAGCAGTTCCTGAGATCAGAAACACATTTCTTTCATAGAAGGTCTCTGTAGCAAAAGTCCTCACTCCATCCTTTTTCTGCATCACCAAAGGTGGCCACACATCAGACATATTCTCACTAGAAAGGTATTTTTTTAAATCTAGCAAAAAATTTGTTCTCTGTTTACAGCCATAGAGAGAGAGAGAGAGAGAGAGAGAGGTTTTAGGGTACTGCACCAGTCACAACATCGTCCATGTATGGTAGTAACTTCCTATTTTAATAGGCATGACCAAAATGCCAATATTTTTATTTGAAAGGTGGGTTTTGAAGTGACTAGACCCCTGAAAATGCTCATTACGATTTATGTATTAGAAATGCCAGAACAATGAGGATAAATGCACTTTATATAGACCCTAATGTGTTTCCGATCATATTTTTTTCATGACAGCTCAGTTCTGAATTTTAGGGGAATTGTTTTCTTCTCATTCCTTAACAAAGCAATGGATTATTATTTGTGGTTTATTTATGTAATGCTGTATCATAGGAATAATTGTTTCATTGAGGTAAACGTGTGTTGAAGATTCTTTGTTCAGCATTGATTGAAACTGCATTCCAAAAATTCAGAGCACAAACAGGAATCTATGAAATGTTGGTTTGAACTCAGTAGCCAAACATCTGTTGTCTGACCACCCTGTAACCAACCTAAATAAAACAGTTAGTCCCATTGCCTTTTAGTTATTTGCATGGTTTGTCTACACCATCACTCTGCACAATCAAATCAAATCAAACTTTATTTATAAAGCGCTTTTCATACAAGAAGTTGCATCACAAAGTGCTTTACAGATTAAAATGACCCAACATAAAACCACCTTCCCTTCCCTCCCCCACAGATTTAAAAGCATGGTCACAGTTATACCCCCCTCCCCCCAACCCATCTCCCATGCACACACACAGTTAAAAGAAAAAGTAAAAAAAGGACATTGGGCCGAGTGTCGATGAACCATGCAAGGAAACGCCATCAGAGGAGCCATCTGCCCCGGCAGCGGTAGACTAACAGCAGCAGCCGAGGCACCGACACAGGGCACCCAGTGGAGGCAAGGCCAAGACCCCAAGCTCCACCTGGAGAGCACCCAGGCAGCCACAGCTGACCACCGCTCCCGGGGCAGAGGGCTCCCACAGAGGAAACACTGGAACGGGGATTAAGATAAATTGAAGTATAAAAATAAACAGTAAATTAATATGCTAAGATTAAATAGTAAAACTGATAAAAATATAATCATATAAAACATGCAGAGCAATTAAACAAACAGTAATAAATAATAATCAGTTAAAAGCTAAGCTAAAAAGGTGAGTCTTGAGCCTGCTCTTAAAAACATGAACGTTCTCTGCAGCCCCGAGGTCCTCTTGCAGCCTGTTCCAGAGGTGAGGGCCATAAAACTGGAAAGACACCTCGCCATGCGTGTGTGTCCTGACTTTTGGGGTGACAAGGAGACAGCTGCCAGAGGAGCGCCGAGACCGCGAAGGTTTATATGGTAAAAGCAGTTCAGAGAGATAAGAAGGCCCAAGACCATTAAGACACTTAAAAACCATTAAAAGAACCTTAATGTCGATCCTGAAATGTACGGGGAGCCAATGCAATGATTTTAAGACCGGTTTAATGTGCTCCCGCCTCCTGGTCTTCGTCAGGACACGTGCTGCTGAATTTTGTAGTAGTTGTAAACCTGATATACTCTTTTTGGGAAGACCAGAAAGCAGGGCATTACAGTAATCAATTCTACTGGAGATAAAAGCATGCATCAGTGTCTCCGTATTGGCCCGAGAGAGAATGGGGTGGACTCTGGCGATGTTCTTTAGTTGATAAAAACCTATTTTAGTAATATTTTTTATGTGAGGAATAAAAGTCAGGGCGGATAGTCGAACCTCGGATCCAGGAGGAACAATGCGGTTTTCGTCCTGGCCGTGGAACACTGGACCAGCTCTACACCCTCAGCAGGGTCCTGGAGGGTGCGTGGGAGTTCGCCCAACCGGTCTACATGTGTTTTGTGGACTTGGAGAAGGCGTTCGACCGTGTCCCTCGGGGGGCCCTGTGGGGGGTGCTCCGGGAGTATGGGGTACCGGGCCCCTTGATACGGGGTGTTAGGTCCCTGTACGACCGGTGCCAGAGTTTGGTTCGCATTGCCGGCAGTAAGTCGGGCTTGTTTCCGGTGAGAGTTGGACTCCGCCAAGGTTGCCCTTTGTCACCGATCCTGTTCCTAACTTTTATGGACAGGATTTCTAGGCGCAGCCAAGGCGTTGCGGGGATCCGTTTTGGTGGCCTCAGGATCGGGTCTCTGCTTTTTGCAGATGATGTGGTCCTGTTGGCTTCATCGGAGCGTGATCTACAGCTTTCGCTGGAGCGGTTCGCAGCCGAGTGTGAAGCGGCTGGGATGAGAATCAGCACCTCCAAATCCGAGGCCATGGTCTTGAGCCGGAAAAGGGTGGGGTGCCTCCTCCGGGTCAGGGATGGGGTCCTTCCCCAAGTGGAGGAGTTTAAGTATCTGGGGGTCTTGTTCACGAATGAGGGAAAAATGGAGCGGGAGATCGATAGACGGATTGGTGGGGCATCTGCAGTTATGCGGGCGCTCTACCGGTCTGTCGTGGTGAAGAGAGAGCTGAGCCAAAAGGCGAAGCTCTCGATTTACCGGTCGATCTACGTTCCTACCCTCATCTATGGTTACGAACTCTGGGTGGTGACCGAAAGAACGAGATCACGGATACAAGTGGCTGAAATGAGTTTCCTCCGCAGAGTGTCTGGGCTCTCCCTTAGAGATAGGGTGAGAAGCTCAGTCATCCGGAGGGGGCTCAGAGTAGAGCCGCTGCTTCTCCACATCGAGAGGAGTCAGTTGAGGTGGCTCGGGCATCTAGTCAGGATGCCTCGTGGACGCCTCCCTGGTGAGGTGTTTCAGGCACGTCCCACCGGGAGGAGGCCCAGGGGAAGGCCCAGGACACGCTGGAGGGACTATGTTTCTCGGCTGGCCTGGGAGCGCCTTGGGGTTCCTCCCGAGGAGCTGGAACAAGTGGCTGGGGAGAGGGAAGTCTGG
This sequence comes from Valencia hispanica, assembly GCA_963556495.2. NCBI lineage: Eukaryota > Metazoa > Chordata > Actinopteri > Cyprinodontiformes > Valenciidae > Valencia > Valencia hispanica. Next base: position 50,742,525 of record OY747711.1, read on the forward strand.
GTCTCTTTGCTTAGGCTGCTGCCCCCGCGACCCGACCCCGGATAAGCGGAAGAAAATGGATGGATGGATGGAATAAAAGTCAGCTCAGAGTCAAAAATCACGCCCAGGTTCTTCACTTGTAAAGAGGGATTAAAAGACAGTGATTGTAGTTTTGGTAAAAGTTTCTCTCTCTGAGCCTCAGGACCGATGACTAAAACTTCAGTTTTGTCCTGGTTGAGCTGGAGAAAGTTTTCTGCCATCCAGGATTTAATGTCTAAAATGCAGTTAAAAAGTGCATCCATTGGCCGTGTGTCATCGGGAGACATGGAGATGTACAGCTGTGTATCATCAGCATAACTGTGAAAGTTGACTCCATGTCTTCTGATGACACTGCCAAGAGGGAGCATATACAGGTTAAAAAGCACTGGGCCTAAAATCGAACCCTGGGGCACACCACATGTAATCCTATGGACCCTAGAGGAGCAGGTATCTAAACTTACCATAAAAGTCCTGTCTGTGAGATAGGATGTGAACCATTTGTGAACAGCACCAGAGAGGCCAATCTGTTTTAAACGAGTTAAAAGAATAGTGTGGTCTACTGTATTGAAGGCAGCGCTTAGATCCAGTAGAACCAACACTGTCACCCTCTGTGCATCATAGTTTAATCTAAAATCATTTAAAATCTTTAGAAGGGCCGTCTCTGTGCTGTGGTTCACCCTAAAACCAGACTGAAATTTAATCCAGGACATTGTGCTCATTAATAAAATCATTAAGTTGAATTAAAACAATGTTTTCTAAAAATTTGCTTAAAAAAGGTAAGTTAGATACTGGTCTAAAATTGTTAAAATCATTAAAATCTAAATTGCTCTTCTTCAACAGGGGCCTAACTACCGGTCCTTTAAAGGCGGCTGGAAAGACCCCTGGAGCGATTCATCATGGTTAAAATCTCATCTCTAAAAGATCCATAAAATTGCTTAAAAAAGGAAGTGGGTATCGGGTCCAAAACACATGTGGTGGGCCTCACTGAGGAGAAAACTTTATCAAGAGTCCCAGCTTCTACCAGGACAAAACTGTCCAGCGTTTCCTCTGGTAAAGACACACACTCAGATTTGTCTAAAACCATGTTACTCTGAGAAGATAAAATCTTACATCTGATGGTGTCTACCTTCCCTCTGAAGTGGTCTGCGAACTCCTCACAAAGAGTGTTTGAGGGGGTTTTAGGAAATACAGTAGTAGCTCTGTTAAAAAGTTTATCAATGGTGGAAAAAAGGATTTTGGAATTATTTTTATGTTCCGAGATGATTTTGGAGAAGTATGAATTTCTTGAATTTCTTACTGCATTGTTGTATAATTTGAGAAGATCTGTGTATATTTGATGGTTTATTGTGGTTTTACTTTTCCTCCATTTTCTCTCTGCCACCCTACAATTTCTCTTCATTTTTCTGAGGTTTTCATTTTTCCACGGAGTTGCAGCTTTAGATTTTAAACTTTTAACTTGTAGTGGAGCAAGCCGGTCAAGAGTGGACTGAAGCCTTCTGTTAAAATCCTTGACAATAAAATCACAGGGGGCAGGTAAGACAATAGGAGGATTCTTTTTAAAAATGTCCAGAAAACCTACAGCCACTTCAGGGGTTAGATGGCACTTCCTGACAGTTCTCACAGAGGTCTCCTGCTGAATAAAAGTGGTGTTGTTAAAAAACACACAGTAGTGGTCAGAGACAGCCAAGTCAACAACAGAGGACACACGGGTGGACAGGCCATGCGTGATGACCAAGTCCAGGGTGTGTCCTTTGTTGTGAGTCGGCTAAAATCCATATAAGTCAGGATGTTTAAAAAATCTGTTGATAAAGGATCTAAAAGGTTATCTATATGTAGATTAAAATCACCAGCTAAAATGATCCTTTCAAAGGAGTTGTGCAAAATTGATAAAAACTCTGAAAATTCTTGAATAAAAAGTGCACTCTTTTTAGGAGGCCTATAAATTGTGACACATAAAATCTGAGGAGTGCTAAAAACATTAGCATTATATTCAAAAGTAAAATAGTTATAAAATAAAACAGGTTTGGCGGATGTCGATGAACTTATAAAAGCAGTTCCGCCTCCCCTTTTGCTACTCCTCGTAGAATAAGTGGAGTTAAAATTAGGTGGGGAGGCCTCTGTAAGAACAACAGGGGCATCTGCACTCAGCCAATTTTCTGTTGAAAATAAACAATGAAGATTATGGTCTAAAATCAGATCATTTATTATAAAAGTTTTGTTCAGCAGAGAGCGAACATTAAAAAGTGCCATATTAATAGTGATTGGAGATGGAGGGACTGTATGATTTACTGAAAGTGGGGCTTTTGGCAACTTTTTGAGATTATTTAGATTCCATTTGTTCGGTTTATGATTTTTAGTCCGCTCTCTGCTGATAACAGGTATGAATGAGGTAGAACAAGGTCCAAGTCCAGTATGTGAGTTACTGTTAAAATCAGGGGTGAGTTCATAGGAGCAGGGACCATTTGCACATCAGGATGTGGCGGAGGAATCAGAGAGGGCAGGGACAGCTGTTTAAGCTGTTTAAACATAGTTTAAGCTACTGTATTATATTATTGGAATGCATTTTGAGTTTCCAGTCATTTAATATACTTTTAAAAACCTTGTGTTTACACTCACTGAGAAAAAACAGGCAAGCAGAAATTTTATAAAATTTGGTCCACATGCACCACCAGCTGTGGCCATAGTTCAATATGTAAGGAGCTTGCGCATCTGGAAGTGGCACCAGAAGCCTTGGAGATAGCCTCGTTACAGGGATGATAGAGTTACAGGTGCTGGAGTATTTGACAAACCAGGAAGTGAAGGTAGATTACAGGCATGTCTGGAAGACATAAAAACATGGATGAATCTAAACTTTTTGCTTTTAAATTCTGACAAGACAGAAGTTGCTGTCTTTGGACCAGAAGTTCTAAAAAAGAAACTGATTAGTCAATCACTTCATCTGGATGGCATTAAATTGGCCCCCAGTAATAACGTAAAGAACCTCGGCGTTATTTTTGACCAAGACTTGACATTTAAATCCCATATTAAACAGGTTTCTAGGATTTCCTTCTCACACTGCCGGGATATTGCTAAAATTAGAAACATCCTGTCCAGGAGTGATGCTGAGAAACTAGTCCATGCATTTGTTACCTCAAGGCTGGACTACTGTAATTCTTTACTATCAGGAAGTCCACAAAATGCCATTAAAAGCCTTCAGTTGATCCAAAATGCAGCAGCAAGAGTTCTGATGAATATTAAAAAGAGAGATCACATTTCTCCTGCTTTAGCTTCCCTTCATTGGCTCCCTGTTAAAATCCAGAATAGAATTTAAGATCCTTCTTCTTACATACAAAGCCCTTAATAATCAAGCTCCATCACACATCAGAGATCTAATTATTCCATATTTTCCCAACAGAGCACTTCGCTCTCAGACTGCAGGTTTACTTGTAGCTCCTAGGATTTCTAAAAGTAGAATGGGAGGCAGATCTTTTAGTTATCAGGCTCCTCTCCTGTGGAACCAGCTCCCAGCTTTAGTCCGTGAGGCAGAGGCTCTGTTTACTTTTAAGGCCAGGCTTAAAACTTTCCTTTTTGATAAAGCTTATAGTTAGAGTGGCTTAGGTCATCCTGAGCTAGCTCTGTAGTTATGCTGCTATAGGCTTAGACTGCTGGAGGACAGACTGACCACTTTTCTTCACTCTGCTACTTCCTTTTCTCGTACGACTCTCCAGTTGTATTACAGTATATTCTGTTATTTCGACTGTTAACTTAGTTTTCGCTCAGTGTTTTTCTCTCCATAGAAGATAATACCTGGTCTGGTATCCTGCTTGGCTGCAATGCCCTGTTGGACGGGGGGCATCGACTGGGATGATGCTCCCAGTGGCTGAACATCCACTGTGTCCTTTTATCAACTTTTTACTTTCTGTAACATAGAAAGTACTCTTATATCAAGTCTTCTGTTCTGTTCTGTCTTCTCAAACCCCCAGACGGTCGTGGCAGATGGCCGCTCCTACTGAGCCTGGTTCTGTTGGAGGTTTCTTCCTGTTAAAGGGGAGTTTTTCCTCTCCACTGTCGCTACATGCTTGCTCAGTATGAGGGATTGCTGAAGGATTGCTGTGGTTGGATAGTCTGCCCAACTTCACGCCAATGACTGATGCAATCTGCTGGGATTCCTTAAATAGGAAACTTTTTAACTGATTGGAATGTTTGTATAAATGTTTTGAAATTACTTCTTGTTAAGTGCCTTGAGATGACATCTGTTGTGAATTGGCACTATATAAATAAACTGAATTGAATTGAATTGAAGGCCAACAAAAGTTATTAGAAGTCCTTCAAAGTTTGAGAGGTGTGGAAAAACTAGTGTGTGATGTTGGAACACAGCCATGGTTACTGGCCCAAAACACAGGCCTCCCTCCAGTAGGAGGGCCACTCAATGCTCTTAGTTTCAACAGGAAGGGGGAGTTGTGAACACCCCTAACCCCAAATAAGCTACCTGCTGCCTGGAACTCTTTTTGCCCGTGAGTCTGTTGGGCTTGTATCGGGAGAGAAGTTGGCACTTTGGGCCTCCATCTTTGCTGGCGAGGGGAGAGGAGCGGATCCAAGCTCATTGGATCCAAAAGACACAACAGCCTGCTGATCGTTGATCAGGTGAACTGTATCCAGCCGATGGGACAAACCCTGAACCTGACTTGTTTAAGCCTGCAGAAAGAATCTTTGAATTACAGATTTTACCAGAGAAGGAGAGGGAGTCAATCAGGGGCGTTTACTGGACCTGGAAACATTGGGGGGTGAGCCCACACTCTTAGAGAAATCTGGGGAAACCTACGCAGTAAAAAGGCTTTTTATTATAGCTTTCTTGAGCGTTGTGGCACCTTGTTTAAAGCCAAATACAGCAAAATGTACTTCAAAATGTATTTATTTTCAAACTTAAATGTGACAATGTAAAGAAGATCTTTAAGATCAGTATTAATATTAAGTAAAACAGGATTATATAATTAGTCAAAAGGTAACGATTATTTGCATTTTTTTCTTTCCTTGACAAGCACAAAAGTTAGTTCTGTGTCAGATAGCATGGTGGCCCTCTGTGTCTGCTGCTCTTTTTTCATTCTCTGTCCTGTCTAGGTCATCTGTAAATCAAGTATAGCATCAGATTTCTTTTATCTTAATAGATGTTATCAAAAGGTAATCATAAAAGGAATTGACCTTTGCAACATGATTAGCATTCAAGTGGTATTTTTGGGGAAAATTATATAGTTTTAATTAAAAAAGCACTCAGAGAGCGCAGACCACTTGTTCAGAGGCAACCTGTGACAAAACGAACTGTGAGAAAATGGTCACAGGAAGCTGAAGAAGCCCTGCAGGGTTGTTTTGCAACCACATACTGGATGACTCTTTGCCAAGCACATGGAGAGGACATCAATGCCATGACTGAGTGTGTGACTGACTATCTAAACTTCTGTGTGGACAACATCATCCCCACCAGAACAATGAGATGCTTTCCTAGTAATAAACCCTGGATCACCAGTGACCTGAAGGAACTGCTAAACAAGGAAAAAAAGAGCCTTCAGGGAGGGAGACAGGGAATTACTGAGGAGTATACAGAAGCAACTTAAGGTCAAGATCAGAGACAGCAAGGAGGCATACAGGAAGAAGCTGGAGAACAAACTACAGAGGAACAATATCAGAGATGTCTGGTCAGAAATGAGAAAGATCACAGGTTTTAAGGACAGGAAGGATTGGATAGATGGAAGTCTGGACAGAGCCAATGAACTGAACATATTCTTCAACAGGTTCAGCTCAGGAACTAGCTCAGCATCCCCCTCTCCTGTTCCCAGCCAAACAGACATCCCACTTTCCTCTGATCAACAGCTTTCCTGTAACACCTCGGATGTTTTATCCTTCACCTCAGCCATGGACTCTTCTAATTCCACAAGTTTGACTTCAACCAAGTCAGGAAATGCTGCTACCCCCTTTGCCTCTCCCTCCCACTTGTCTGTCTCCAAAAGTCAAGTGAAGAGGCAGCTGGAGAAACTGATCCGGAACAAGGCTGCAGTTCCAGATGGTGTCAGCCCCAGAGTCCTGAAGGCCTGTGCTGCAGCTCTGTGGGATTCTGCAGCACCTCTTCAACCTTAGCCTAACTCAGGAGAAGGTTCCAGTGTTGTGGAAGACATCATGCCTTGTTCCAGTACCCAAAAGAACTCACCCATCAGTCATCAATGACTATAGACCCGTTGCCCTGACATCCCACATCATGAAGGTCCTGGAGAGACTCCTGTTGGCACCCCTGAGTAAGCAAACAAGAACGTATCAGGACCCACTGCAGTTTGCTTATCGCTGTGGAGTTGGAGTTGAAGATGCCATCATCCACCTACTTCAACCAACCCACTGTCATCTGGACAAAGCAGGCAGTACTGTGAGGATCATGTTCTTTGATTTCTCCAGTGCATTTAACACAATTCAGCCTGATTTGCATTGTCAGAAACTCCTGAAGACACAGGTGGAGCCCTCAACAATCGCCTGGATCAATGACTACCTGACAAACAGACCACAATTTGTGAGACTGAAGAATTGTGTGTCAAACCAGGTGTTCAGCAGCACAGGAGCACCACAAGGGACCGTACTCTCACCATTCCTTTTCACTCTGTACACCTCAGACTTCCAGTACAAATCAGAGACCTGTCATCTGCAGAAATACTCAGATTACTCTGCAATTGTCGGGTGTATCAGAGATGGACAAGAAGCTGAATACAGAGAGCTGGTGGACCGCTTTGTGAGATGGTGTGGAAACAATCGTCTCACCTTGAATGTGAACAAAACAAAGGAGATGATTGTAGATTTCAGAAGAAACAGGGATAAGTCAAAAACTGTTTCCATCATGGGAGAAGAAGTGGAGGTGGTTGAGGAGTATAAATACCTCGGACTTCACCTTGACAACAGACTGGACTGGAGGCGCAACAGTGAAGCCGTCGACAAGAAGGGACAGAGCAGAATGTACTTCTTGAGGAAGCTTAGGTCCTTCAAGGTTTGCAGCAAGATGCTGAAGATCTTCTACAAGTCTGTTGTGGAGAGTCTAATCTCTTCAGCCGTCATCTGTTGGGGTAGCAGCATCAGAGCCAGGGATTTAAATAGGCTAAACAACCAGATAAAGAAGGCTGGTTCTGTTATTGGGACAACTGTGGAAAATCTGGAGATGATAATGCAAAGAAGGATTCTTCATAAAATCAAAAAAATTATGGACAACCCTGAGCATCCTCTTCATGAGACAGTCATACAACAACAGAGCGTCTTCAGTCGGAGGCTTCTTCAGTTTCGCTGCAATACAGACCGCTACAGGAAATCCTTCCTGCCCACAGCCATCATCATCTACAACAACTCCTTAAAGAATTAATCATATGAGCTATACCAACACTTAATTTCCCTCTGGGATCAAAAAAGCATTTTTGAATTTGAATTGAATTTGAATTTGAACAAGCAATTATTATTCAAGCATTATTACCTATAATCATTTTGAATAAGACGTACGGAATTAGACTTACTTTAGGGTTAAACACAGCGGGTCTGACCCACAATAATAAATATTGTTATTAATTCAACCTCTTAGAAAAGTCTCTGTTTCGGAGCTTTGTGCAGAAACAGTGTTTCCCACAGATTTGAAAGCAATGTGTGGTGGTGGGGTGGAGGAAGAGGTTTGGCCTGTGGGGGGGGGGGGGGGGATTTAGGAACCTTTAGGAATTTCCTAATTCCTAAAGGTTAATAATAATAAAAAAAAGTTAATTGGTTTCACAGATTTTATTACAAATTAATACTAAATTAATAACATAACTAATTACACTGGTCGGACTGTTAAGCTCTGTTTCAGACTGAAACCTCATCCTAAACACGTGCCTTTTTGAGTTGCGGAAAATACTTCTCATTACTCATCTGGATTGAAGCAGCAAACATTCAGTAAAGAAACGACATAACATTATTTATATTACGTTTATTTGATTCACAGCTGCTACATATAGTGTTTTGACCTCGACAACCCAACTAGGCTAGCCTACATTTTACCGCAAACTTGCGACTATAGTTAACTTCCTAAAGAAGGTGCAATCGCTTATTTGCTAAGGGTTGGGACCTACTGTAACATCAACGCACTGAAACTATTGTATTCAGAATATAAAATATTCTATAGCACTTTTTAATCTGTGATTGTGTGTAAAAAGTGTTCACGAGATACCAACCTTTCGCCAGCCGTCTTCTCTGCACCAAATAGACCACGTCTTCCACAATTGATACTGACAGAGGTGCTGTGCACGGAGGGGAGGGGCTGTGTGTGTGTGTGTGTGTGTGTGTGTGTGTGTGTGTGTGTGTGTGTGTGTGTGTGTGTGTGTGTGTGAGAGAGAGAGATGAGTAAGTGACAGAGAGACGAAGAGAGAGCAGGGAAAGGAAATGCAGCTGAATACGCTGCATGCTTTATATAGCGTAAAAAAGAAAAACGAAACGCAATATGTGACGGTCGGTGTCGAATTATTATTTTTTTGGTCGGAGTTTAATCTGTGGCGCACCGCCACAGATTCGGCTTTGAGTGGGAAACACTGAGAAATTTCTGGTGCTGCTAAAAGCAAGCGGCACGTTACGGGCCGGGAGAAAGCTTGAAATGAGCAGGACTGTAGGGCGATGATGAGCCCTAGCGAGACAAAGATCAAAGGGGAGACGCAGACCAACGCACGCCGGTCCAAAACGTCAGAAGATTTTGTCCGACTGATGTGTTTTCGCAAGCACTGCTGTGAATCTGCTTAATGTTCATATAATTTGAAGATATAAAGGATATAAATTGTTTATTTACCTGTTTTATGTGTTGGCCCAGAGTTTTGCTGCCCAATGCCAGCTGTCGCAACTAAAGAATTGTCCCTCTTATGTCAGGCAAAAATCATCTGTTGTGCATTTTCTGTCAGGACCATTCTAGAGGTTATATTAAACACCGGGCTGTCAGCCAATAAGACACGGAAGATTCCCTGCACAACTCCTCTCTGATCGGGCATACTGTCGTGCCTCTGTTGCATTCACCGAAGCCAGGAAATTACAAAACTGCCTTCTTAGTTAATGTCATAGGGCGGTTCAGTTACAGTTTTTCTCCATTGGTTTGGCTCATTTCTTGACACAGAAATTACATTCTCAAAAAACATGGACAAGTCTGTTCACAACAGAATTGAATTTCTCATTAATTTCATCAAATTGCAAATGGTTAAGTACATGTCTCAATGTCTCAGTACATCTTGCAAATGGTTAAGTACATGTCTCAATGGCTTAGTACATCTTGCAAATGGTTAAGTACATGTAGCCTGCAATTAGCACAATTTCCAAGTGAATAGATCTTGTTGATCTAAACTGATTGTTGATTCTCAGTCTAATGGTTGTTCGCTCCAAAACGTGTCAGCGTCATTTCATTGTATTAGTCATCACAATAGTCTGTTCAATTGTCAAAATTAGTCAAGAGCACAATACCATGAATGCCATAAATGAATCCCTTGGAACATTTGATAAATTTTTAACAGCAATTAACAGTCAGGTGAAACTAGAACTTGACTAACGAAGGAGGAGTGTCACACATCTCAGATGACCAATCAAACAGTATGTTTAGTTATCTGACAGGTGCTGCGCATGACTGTGAATGCTGCCAAACATGTATATAAAGAGCTTGACCATACAGGACCAGTACAGTTTCTGAAAATGGAGGCACCTGGCCAAATAAATGAACAAGGGCAACTGCCTGCTCGAGGAGGAGGAGTAAGGGTGCGTGGTGGTGGAATAAGGGGAAGAGGCAGAGGAGCATGAAGACACCATGCTGCCCTGGAAGAAATTCGGGCCACAATTGTAGACCATGTCCTCAACCATGGCCTCACAATGGCAGGTCGACGAGTGCAGCCTAATGTGCCTCGCTCTACAGTCTCCTCCATCATCCATACCTTTCGCAGGGAAAACAGGTATGTAGCCAGTCGATGATGGAATCATATGTTGTCTAGGACAAGACACTGCATACAGCAAGAAATATATAATATAATTATATGTCTAGGATTGGACGACAACCTCGCAGGGGGTGGCAGAGGAAAACTTCTCAATGAACACCAAGAACAAGAGATCTGTTACATGGTGAAGGCAAATAATGCCATCACATTAAGACAGATCCACGCTGCAATCCTACAAGACAATGCCATATTCCAAAACGTCAACTCTATAAGCATCTCCACAATAGAGCGGATATTGAAGAAGCATCACATGACAATGAAGCAGATCTACAGAGTACCATTTGACAGGAACTCTGATAGAGTGAAAGAGCTGCGGTACCAGTATGTACAGGTAAGTCAGTTATTGGTTGTCCATAATTATAACCTTTTTACATTTAAGCAGTGAGTCCCAAACTTTTTGGCTTCAGTACCCATCTTATCTGATTTGTGTATCCAGGTAATCCAGGTATGAAAGTATTTGACTTTTCGCCTACAACTGCAGCTTACTGTATGATGCAATAATTATTATTATAATCCGTATTTTGAAGACTATAACAGACCATAAGAAAAAGGGTCAAAGAGTTGCAATTAGTGCCTCCCATGTAAATCTATCTACAACTGTGGGTTTAATTGTAACATTTCAGTAAGTCTAGTCATTGATGATTTTCCCCCTCCCCTCTCTGTCAAATACCCCCTGTAGTACCTCTGCATGGTCCTCTGCAATAGTGACAAAACATCTCAACATTTAGACTTGCAGTGTTTGCAGAATGCCAAAGGGACAAAGCATTTTGGGGGCTCTGACTGTTTAAATGAGAAGGAAATTTCATTTTGACACATAAGTGAACTGTTTTGGGAGAGGTATGAGCTTTTAATAATAATGGCTTGCATTTATATAGCGCTTTTCAAGACTCTCAAAGTGCTTTACAACTCCATTATTCATTCACTCTCACATTCACACACTGGTGGAAGCAAGCTATGATTATAGCTGACAGAAGCGAGGCTGCCATTTCGCGCCATCGGCCCTTCTGGCCAACACCAGTAGGCCGGTAGGTGAAGTGTCTTGCCCAAGGACACAACGACATGTAGCAGGTGGAAGCTGGAATTGAACCCACAATTTCAGGGTTGCAGGCTGACATCTCTACCACTGAGCTACAGCCACCCCTTTTGCAGGTGACCCATGGTGTTTTGCCGAACCATCCACGTTATTTTGCAAAAGCACCAAGAGTGTTGAGAACGTTCCAAAGCAATTAAGAAGGATCTTTGCCATTTTGGGGGCATTGACTATTTTCATGAAAAGGAAATTTAGTTTTGAAGCATGAGTGAACTGTTTTGGGAGAGATATGACATTTTGCTAAGTGAACTATAGTGTTGTGCTGAACTTACGAATGTTTTGCAAATTGATCTTAGAGTTTTGAGAATGTAATTTTTGTGTCAAGAAATGAGCCAAACCAATGGAGGAAAACTGTAATGTAAACTTATTCCTTCTGCGGTGAAAAAAACATTCTGGGCTTGAGGAGAAATGTTTGGGGCTAGAGAATGTCCAGGCCAGGCGACACCACTGGAGTTGATAACACGCTACCCTGCTGCGTGCTACAGGAGACGAGAGCTACTCACCCAACAGTCTTCAGACAACGGAACCACCCTTCAAAGGAGATTTATAAATTACTCAAGTAAGGTTGTGTCTGGGCAGAGACAAATTAGCTTAAAGTGCAACTCACCCCCAAATCAACTTTTTTTTGCTGATAAACTGTTTAAATGAGTGTCTAATATTGCTGTCTACATGTCTGGGTATTATTTTTGGTATTTTAGTCTCAAACTAATTCCAATTAGTTTAAGACTAACTTAGCTTCACTTCCCAAACCTTTTCAATACAAGCTTAGGTCTTTAAACACACGTATTCATGTTGGACTGTGACATCACCATCAATTTATTGGTTATTGTTTCCACTTCTTTGCATATTTGTTCATTTTACTGTTTTGCTTTTGGTAGTTAGTTTAATTATTCATTGATCTTTTACTAAGTAGTTTAGTTGTCTGTTACTGTCTTAGTGAGTATATTGATTTAAGTATTTTGACAAAAAGTTGAACTATTTTTGTAATAAACTCTTGTATTTTGGAAGTCGATAATTATTACTCCACATAAATGTGTAGTAACTTGCTTTTCAAAGTATGCCAAGAACTTATTCCTTTATAGATCGTTTAATTATCTCAGCCTTATCAGGTAGGTAATCATAAACATTAACAGAGACTGAACTATTTGGCTATTTTTTTTTTCTGGATCCCAGGATGGTGCCCCAAACTTGGCAATTTTGACATAAAATTATTAAACTTATTAATAATTGCCCTATGCCATTATTTATAATTATTCATAGCCAAAACCTACCTATCTGTGTCACAACTGAGAACAAGTGCTGGCATCATGTTTTCCACCTGGCATGAGAACCCACCATCTGGACACAGGTTGTGGAGTTTTCACATCCTGCTCCACATCTCCACATCTGGTCTCAGCCCGCCTACAGGTTCAACATCCAACGCAGACATACCTGACCCCTTCTGAGTCAGGATACTGGAACAGTTACAACTACGGACATGAGAGGATGCTTTATTTGTCTCATTGTGAAGATCAATGATGGTTATCTGATCTTGGGGAAGAAAGGAAAGCAGCTTAATAAACTGTCCAGGAGATAAGAAGTAAGATATTAAATTAACAGAGTGTGTTTTACTTGGTACCTTAAGGAGTGGGTATAGTATATCTGTCAGGATCTGATGCTGGCAAAATTCAGCTGGTTAAGGCTGTGTGACCTTTGTGTACTTAGGATTAGTGATGATGCAGGCACAGGACAGACAGGCAGGTGAGTGTTTCCAAAGAGACAGGAGAGCTCCAACAGACAAGTTAAGGAGAAAAGAGCAACAAGTTGGAACTCGTAGTGAGGAGGAAACCTCAGCAACTAGGGAGCAAGTTTACAGCTGTGCCTGCAATGGGAAAGCTACACCCTACTGCACACAGACACACCTGTTCTGTACTCAGTCCCTCAGATATGACACTGTATGTCTGTGAAGCACTCTCAGTTGCCTTAAACTCGGTCGTGGCAAATGGCCGGTCGTACTGAGCCAGGTTCTGCTGGAGGTTTCCTCCTGTTAAAGGGGAGCTTTTCCTCTCCACTGTCGCTACATGCATGCTCAGTATGAGGAATTGCTGTGAAGTCAATGGCACAACACAAGCGACTATCTGCAGTTGCTACACACTCGTCCAGGAGGAGTGAATGATGCAAGTCAATGACTCGATGCAATCGTCTAGGTTTCCTAAGATAGACAACTTTTAAACTGATTGGAATATTGAACTGAGGGATTAATTGGAATGTCTGTAAGATTGAATTGAAATGATTTTTCTTATGAAGTGCCTTGAGATGACACATGTTGTGAATTGGCACTATATGAATAAACTGAATTGAAAGTGCTATACAAATAAAAACTGTGTGTGCTGTGTTCATGTGAAGTACTGGTGGAAAAGTGAAGCTGTGATGCTTAGTTGCTGATTCCATGGGTGCTTTTGTATGGGGTGCTGTATAGGACATGATGTATGTTTCTCTCTCACTTACACCGATAAAAGCATGCATACACCACTAGTGTATGTGCAGCATTCGATCACATACTCAAAATTAATAAAATCCCACATATATACAACTAACATTTCACTCACACATACCAAAAAGGATGCATACACACACTCTTGCGGTTCATACATGTATGTACGTGGGGTAATACTAGTGCAAATGAGAGACAAATTACTTGTTTATGCATGAAACTATACTAAGATGAATAAGAGGCTAATACTTGTTCATGTGTGAGATTATATGAGTAAGAATTCTGCTATTAGTGTAGAATATTCTAACCCATGTTTGAAGAATCTAAGTATTTTAGTTTTTAAACTAGAGCAGATTAAAACAGCTCAATTTAGTGAAACATTAGGTGGAATCGCTTTGTAGTCATTTCCCGAGTCGGACTACAAACAGAAGCCAACTTTAAGCTTGGTATCACCCTCTTCTGAGAGGCTTCACTGTTCTATTAAATAGACAGCAAATAAATACTTATCACAGACTGCTTTAATGTTATGTGTCTTGAGGAGTTTGTAGAAATGTTTTAGTGATTTTATCTGCTCTGAATGTGCAACGTTTTACCCAGTTTTGCCAACTGTCTCTGACAGAACATAGCTGAAGCTGACACAGAGAGTACCTACATGTCGCAGGATGACATTGTTGGGATCCATTTTCCACAAATGAACTGAACAGACTATATTTCTCAGCATTCCTAGCTATGACCCCAACACATTTCCATTGGTTCGTGGCCAATGATGACATCACAAAGTTTTTAAAAGGGGCAGCAACAGGTGCCAAGATTGGTACTCCGCCATTGCTCTGCAATGGATGGAGACACGCTCCCCACCAGTGAATTGCCTTAATTCTGACCTACTGGGCGGGAAAGAAATACCCTTTTAAAATCTTTGATGTGCAACTGTCTAGCCAGCGACTGTCGTGCATCCAGCCCTGGGTGACATTAGAACTGGTCCAAAACAGTTCTTTAAGATGGCCCCGCCTTCTGCGAAGTCAACCCGCACCCGTCCGGCCTGCAACTGGGACCGAGGTTCCGAAGAACCCTGTGCAAGGTTCTGTTTCTCTCTTTTGCTCAAGTACGGACACATTTTGCTCCCCTCTTTGTGGGCTGGACCTTATTCTAACCTTGTGTCTGGGCAGATAAATAGGGAAAATATAGGTCAGAATGAGTTAGACCTCGTTCATTATTAGTTGAAGTGTTTTAAGTGCTACAACTGTTTGCTCATTAGCATCGCCACATGCATAAGTTTGTAAGTCGTTTTATTTGTTGTGTTTTTAAACTAGTTTTTATCCTGAGCGGATCCCATTGTTTCTTTCTCCCTCACTCATCTCTCTCTCTCACACACACTGATTATATTTTGCGCAGCATCTCAGGTTCTGTCTGGCCTGTTGGGCCTGTTAGCCAGAGCTAACTCCATTGTCCCTTGTTCTGTGTTAAAGCCGTGGCCTAACCACATGGAGGAGCCAGCACATTCCCTGTTGCTCAGCTCCATTGTTAGCCAAAGCTAATCTCATTGTTCTTTGTTCCTCGTGTGCCTCAAGGGCGTAGAATTAGCATGGACGGAGGGACATGTCCCCACCAATATCCAGCGATTATTGAATTGTCCCTACCAATAATTTAATCTCTTTGAGAAAAACAAACCCAATAGAAAGCAAAAAAGAGAAAGAAAAAAACCGTCCTGTCAACGTCTCATTCTAGAGGTGCAGAAAGAGTTTAATTATGTTCTATATGGCCAATATGACACACACAGGTGAGACTCTGCCACTATGTTTGGTTGTTAGCAGCGCCAAAACTGCAAGGAGAATTTTCCAGTCTGCGAGAGGATTCAGGTGCAACGTGGGTGACACATGAGTGTCAAAAGCAAGTAAGGATGGCAGCAAAAAAAGAAGAATTTGGACATGAGGAACTGTTTTTCAAAGAAACCTGTAAGTCACTTAAAGTCAAGTTCGCTAATGAAATGTGTCCGTCATAAAAACGTTAGTGGCAATGCTACGCTTTGGCGCACATCACACAGTCTCAAATTGTATGTGACCATGGGCGGTTGTAGACAGGGGCCAACAGGGGCCAGTGCCTCTGTAGAACTGGTCTTGGCCCCTGTACTAATGAGATAATACTAAATCACCTTCTTATCATGAAATGCACTGGAACAAAAACCATAGCTAATCGGTCCCTTGGACCAATTAAATTTTTCACCTTCACAGTTTTCATTTATCAATTAATTAAAAATGCAAGTTGCCGTATTGAGATAGTATTGCTGTTTTCATCTGGTAGATTAGGGGTCTGCAACCTGCAACTTTGGAACCGTATATGGCTTTCTGGCACACTTAATAAATTAAATGGTGAAATATTGCCCTGTTGTTTTGTTTGTTTTGTTTTTTGTTCTATGCCCCTGTGAAAAAAACACTGGCCCCACCCTGGCCCCCCTGGTGAATTTGGTCTAGAACCGCCACTGTATGTGACTATGAATTACGTGTTTTGGAAACTAACTGCACAACAAGCTGCCCACTATTAGTTATATTACACCATGCATCTAAGGATGGCGCAGGTCTGTGCGCGCTTCCCCCAGGGACCAAGGTGGGCATGCACTGTGTGATTTCTGTCGTATTTTTAAGCCCATTTTCCAGTCATGCAACAATTTTTGCGATCGGTTCGTCTTCAAAGCTGCATAAAAATAAATATTGTTTCCCCTATAGTTTCTGCTTGCATATCTAATTTCCCTCACATATATTTTAAATAGGCTACAAATTAATTGCAGTAAAAGTATACATTTAACTGTTGCAGAGTCCTGCACTGGTCCAATTTTACCAACCCCTATGCATTAAGATGATTTTTTAACCCGACCCTTAACCCACTGTTATCTCCAGATTAAATCCCGACCCAACACCGCTTGTTGCTTTAAAACCGCCATCGATCTGTGTCCGCCGCGGCTACGCGCTCCAATCCCTCCGTAACTCTCCATGGTGCTGCCAGCTGAGCTCTCAGATAGCGATGCTTTGAATAGGTGTCCAGGTATGAGATGATAATCAGTCAGATGCTCCCATAGGAATCTTTTTTTGATTGATTCAGTTACCTGTAATCTGTGCGTAAAGTTGAAAATGTCTGCGGGTCTGCAACAAGTGGTCAGCTATGTGAATTGTGAACTGCTTGTGTTAAAAAAACAACAACAACAACAAAAAAAAACGGAAAATAATGTGACCCCATATTACAATAAATTAATTCCCTTTTTATTTCTCTGGAATGTTACACAGCTGATACTTATTTTATGTAGAACTGTAATGAAGTTACAGTTGAAGTTTCTGCGCACAGAACGGCGAGGGTTGCAAGGGAAATGCGTTGGTTTTGTTTGTTGTGCATTCTTCTTCTGGGGCGAGCATATTATTAATGGAGCCAACACTATTCTTTGTGCTACCATGTTGAAAAACATGATCTTTCCCAGACAACAGTCTAATGATGGTTTTCATCGCCGTTTGAAAAACAAAATAAAACACAACTGGCTTTCAATTTTTACACCCATTATTACAACACAGTGAATATTATAATAAAACGTCAGAAGGATAAATACCTACATATGAATGATTATTTATTGTCCCCACCAATCTTCAAACCACACTCATGTTTATGGTTATTGTAGTAGCTACACTACTATGCTTCTACATAGTGTAGCTAACCCTAACACCTAAGCAGATAACTGCGTTGGATCTAAAAAACATTTTTCGATTGGTACAATTATTTGACTTACATGTAAAATTGAAATCCGCTCCCGAAGTAGCTGCTGCCAGCTCCTGATCCGCCATCTAAAATACCGTGCTGTATTCTGGGAAATTTTTGACCAAGGGATGGCATTAAGGAAACTCCCACGCATCCTTAGCCAGTTAGCTAAACGGCAGACAAATGGAGGACAGACGCCTCGGTAGTACATGAACATTGGAACACGCCTTGGCGGTCCCTGATGACGTATCTCCTAGGCAACTGGGGTGGGACCAAGGCATCAAGGTGAGGTTCCTTGGCCTGTTGCTAGTTGTTTAGAACATGGCAGATCATGGAGAGAGTGGCTTGGCTTTATTTAATTAATAAAGCCAGATAACGTCGTCGTCGGGCGCATTTGCAACGTGTGTGGATATATCCCATTCTTCGACAGTGACGATTAGTTGATCCTCCATTTTGAATGAATGACTTGCCAATCCTTGCATGGAAGGCATAAGGACGTCAGTACAAAGAGTCCTTACGATTGGTTTAAGCTCCGCGTTTGCTGCCCCCAAATTTCAGTTTTCCCAACTTCATGCAGCAGCTACTCGTACGGTCCATCAACGCGTCCGAGGAGCAGCTGCATAGATGCGCTGATGCCACCTGCGCTGAAGCGCACGACTTGCTGCGGGGCAGCTTGACGACGACTTAAAGCGTAGGTACCATAGACTTTGCATGTAATCTAGCTGCTCTGCTGCCTGGACGCACTGACCGGTGTGAACGCCCCTAGATTCTCTCATTGATTACATGTTCACCATTTATGCTTTGATTTCAGACAATGCATTATGACCTGGTAAAAGGAAAAATACATTCCAACAGAATGTACCCTGTGGCAGAACCCATGTTCCTCTTTGTCTCTGAAACACCACTTAAAGCTTAGGACGCTAAATTTAAGTGACTAGTGGGTATATAAAAATATAATCATTTATGTATGTGTGTATGTTTATACATCAGTTGTTCTGATTTTTACCTATTTCATCGGATCTTTCAGCTAATGAGGGCCATTGAGGAGGCCACAGGAGCCGTAGCCAGGTTAAGGAAAGGGGAGATACGACTTTTGGATTTCGTTTTTGATGTTATGCTCTCAGAGGTAAGATGGTCTATCTATCTGGTTTGTGAAATTGGAGTAATGTTTTTGGTGATTGTGGTCAACATTTCCTTCCTTTGGAATGTAGAAAACACAGTAGTGCATTCTTTAAAGCACCACAAGGTATAAGTGGATAATTTCTCTGTTTTTCAGATCCTAAGCATCCTGGAGAACAAAGGAGTGACAAGACTACAGCCTGAGATACTGATGACCAGGGGCAACATTTTGTAATTCTACCATTCCATTTTGTTTATTTATTGTTCCTTTTTTTTTACTGTTAATTTTTAAGCTTTAGTTTTACTTGTTCATCATTGTTGTACAAGCTTTCCTCTTGTTTTTATGCTGTTTTTAGGTGAATTGGGAATTTAAAAAATAAAGTTTACTGTAAAAATTAGATCTCTTGTCAAGTTCTTAATGTATGCAGGATGGTGTCATGAAGAAAACTTGGTTAGTCTCAGAAGCTAATTTCAATGTTGTAGCAGGGTGGCTCTTGAATTTTATTTAAGGAATATATTATTAATTTATGACCAGTCAATGACATGTTTCAGAGAGGGATGGGTAATGACTGGAATGATCTCCTGAAACTTTCTGTTTTACAGCAGATCCAAAGAAGACTATGATTGAACACAGTCTGTTGTGAACCTCTCTGTCTTCTGTCCAGGATGTGAAGGGCCGTCCACTACGCTCAGCTGCTTTGACACCATTGTTTGTACAACCAGCTTCAGGATCCATGAAACTATACTCTTTTTGTACAGTTTCTTTTAGTCTCTGGTTCTGATGATGCTGTTCCAGCAGATGGATACAAAGTGGATTGCAGTTTATACAACAAACTTCCAGAAGATATGTAAAATATTGCTGCAAACATTGAAGGATCTCAGTTTCTACCAGAAGAATCGTTTCTGATCTTCTAGATGCTTCTGTAGCATTTCCAGTCTTGTCTGTTGTTCAGCTGAACCTCCAGGTAGTTGTAGACCTCCATTCCCATGTAAGCAGTACTTTGTTTACTCTTGTTTCTCCTTAAGTCACCTGGGAGGACTCTTAAGTTATATCAGAAGTCTGAGGTTTATAGTGTGAAGCGTAATGGCGAGAATGCAGTCCCTTTTGGTATTCCTGTGCTGCTGACCACCATCTCAGACATACAACCTTGCAGTCTCATAGTAGTTATAACTAGATGGTTGTGGAGGTATCCACCTGGAAATTATGGAGCTTCACACATAACAGAACAACTGAATATTGTTAAGGGTGATTGAAAAATAAAAGTACATGATGGTTGTCTTATTAGAAAGCAGGACATTCTCATCATTGCAGTTTATAGTGCATTGTAGGTGCATCATACAAAAGCCAAATATCCATTACTTCTTGTGTGTTTGTAATATTTTAACTATGTGAATATTAAAGTTATGTAAATATTGGAATGCTTTGAGCACTTTAATTTGCACATTGGAAATCAATAAAGATGTACACGTGTTGAATGTCAATTCTGAACTCTTTCACAGCAATGTCACTCGACTGCTTATTATTCACTGTTTGACTGACATTGAAATAAATCCACTTATGGGTACACACTGGTGTATTACGTGTTAGGCTTTACGTGTTAGGCATCTCTCTGTCTCTGTCATCTCCCGCTAAACAAAATATAAAGAAGAACTTCTTTTCTACCCCAGGAAGAAGAACAGCTTTCGCCTGGAAGAAGAACAACTTCCGTTTGGGACCTGTCGGTAGAGACTGGACATTTGTCTGCCATCTTGTATGCAGCTGGGTACTCTTGCTAATTTTCGCTCAAGAGGCAATGTACTAAATTTAGACTTCATCAAAAATGTGCTTCGTTCATTTTTTATACATTTTTTTTGTCTTGGTACCTAGCAAGGATATTAGATGGCTGCACACTTCAATCCAACAGAACGTAAACGTGACATGTGACATTCCAATATTTTTATATGAGTTATGCTGCACAACCAACTTTTGGATTTGGCATAACGGGGCGCATCACTTCCTGCTGTGTTATTAAGATCATTAAGATCAATTAAGAATCAAAGATACATGACTCGAATGTCACACAGGCACTTTTATTGACATACAGCTGTAGATGTACATTAGAAACAGTGTAAAAAATATTCGATTCACAATAGATGTCATCTCAAGGCACTTTACAAGAAAAGTCTTTTGAAAAAGATATTTTGCATAGGCATTATCCATTCAGAGATATTTTGCATAGGCCTATACCTTGGGTGTTTATATATATATATATATATATATATATATATATATATATATATATAGGACCAGGACCTTCTTGCTGCAAGGCAACAGTGCTACCAACTGCGCCACTGTGCAGCATATATATATTCAAATCCCAGCCTGGGGTCTTTCTGCATGGAGTTTGCATGTTCTCCCTGTGCATGCGTGGGTTCTCTCCGGGTACTCCGGCTTCCTCCCACAGTCCAAAAACATGACTGTTAGGTGAATTGGTTGCTCTAAATTGCCCTTAGGTATGAGTGTGTGCGTACATGGTTGTTTGTCCTGTATGTCTCTGTGTTGCCCTGCGATGGACTGGCGACCTGTCCAGGGTGTACCCTGCCTCTCGCCCCTTGACTGCTGGAGATAGGCACCAGCCGCCCCGCAACCCTACATAGGATGGACGGGTATGGAAAATGGATGGATGGATGGATATATATATATATATATATATATATATATATATATATATATATATATATATATATATATATATATATATATATATATATATATATATATACATATATATATATATATCAGGGCAGCCCATCTCTCACCCAGAAGAACCAACACCTATTATAAGTTGATTAAACCTCCTTTCTCGTCTGTTCTGTTTAGTTTGGTCTTCACTAGGTCTTTTTCACAAAGTCTAAATACATAAATGCATAGTGTTGCCGGCAGGTGATTGGCTAATAATTCACTATTTGTGCTGCCTTCCCTTCTAAGTGTTGAGTTTGTTAAAAGAAAAATGCAGCAAAAACTTAATATTCTGAAGCAGTTTGTTATATTGATAACTTTGCTGGTTACTGCAGATGTCAGAGTTGTACCTCTGTTTGCGCTGGCGTCTGTTAACTCTGGTTTAGTACTCAGTCAGACTGAAGAGATGAGAACGAGCTCTGGGCTGGTTTGGAGCACGCCCCCTGAGTGACGTGACTTCCGCGTTCATCTGACGTTCTATGGGCCGTTTCTCAATATCCTAGTATGCTTATTAAAAAACGGCCATGCATTTTGTTCTCGCCCGGGCCTGATGACGTGTATGTAGGTAAGTGACTGGAAAAGACAAACAGTGTTTTCACCTGGAGAGCTTGACTTTAGAGATCGACAGAGAACCTGCTCTGTGTTTCACTGGCAGCATTGAGTTCTGATGAGAAAAGCGTTCATTGAGATGTTCTACCGAACTTTGTTTCTCCGTCCCGGGTGCCGTCCAGTGACACCACTAGACTGCAGGTTTTTAATTCAGAAATCATTTCGGTGTTTCTGTGGATGTTCGACACAAAGCGATACACACCTGGCCAATTCTTTACACAGTGACAGTTCTTCTGCACAGGAGCAGATTTGGTGACAACCAGCAGACATGACCTTAAGTTAAAATATTTAAATAAACAGCTCAGTGAACATGGAATAGAACATGGACCGCTGGACAACATCATTAACTAGAAAAGCACTCGGAGAGCGCACCCCAGACAAAATCTAATCACATGTTCCTGGTCCCACTTCAGACTGAAAATTTTCATCAAAATGCGTCTATAGCCTACTTATACTATAACTTTTTGCCATGTTGCTACGAAACAAACCCTGGCAAAAAAACATAACCTCCCTATCGAAATCAAAATTAGGTCGTTGTAGGCCTATCCCAAAATTAATCTTCTGCCATCTTAGTTGGAGTTTGCAGACATTCCCAGTAAAGACGCCCAGAGTTTTGGGTAGAACCACAGAGAGAATTTTTAGATCACTGTTATTACTGATCTTCAATGAGAAGTCAATATATGTAGCTCCAATTCAGAACTAAGGTCACCCTAAAGCACAAATAGTTACAACTCATATCCAAATGTATGGGTGAAGGGAAATATTTATGAAATGTGACACCAAGGAGGGTTTTTCTGGTTGATTCAGATTTCTTAACCCTTCTCCTCTTTGAGGTCAAACCTGTCACCTCAGACTTTTTTCCAGAATTTCAGCACATAAAAATATCTCTTTCAGGTTTCTGAAAGAAGATATAGAAATAGCTTGAGTCCGAATTGTTATACATTAGGAAATATGAGAAAACCGTAACATGTAACAACATCGTAGCAACTTGAACACGTGTGTAATGTCTCATTACTTTCATTTTTTAAATGTCCCTGGAACACTCTGCTTGTGAACTGGAAATCACAGTGAAAGTGTTTTTTTTTCAAACTAATGATTATTATGTCTCACCTGCTGACTGACATCTCCAGACATGTTGTTGGGATCTTATTGGTCTTTCAAGGTAACCTGGCAGGGATATATAGGAGCATCAACTCCACAAAGCTAGGAGCCAGTTAAATGCAAGCTATTTATGAAAACCCTAAACACCAGTGGGCTAGGGCTGGGCAATATGGCCTTAAATCTATATTGTGATATCATCTAAAGCATGTGCAGTAACGATATTTATATTGTTTTATTCTGGTCATATATGTCGAAATGATTGTTTTTGAAAATTCTCACATACCAGATACATTGCAGCAGAACGACTTAAAAAAAGTATAGAATGCCATTTAAGAACATTTATTGTGCAAAATGTTTTTATTTTTTAAATACAAAACCTTTCAAGTAATCTTTAATATGTGTTACAAATCTTTTTCCAAACAATGGAACACAAAAATTCTCATAATATGAATATATATTAAGATATTTTAAATAAATTACAAGCTAAATATTATGAAAGCACAAAATTCATTTTGCACAAAAAAAGCACAAAATGTAAAAATGCTGTCCTGATTCCCTATTTTTATGAATTTAGTATTGCACAAAAATAAAGCTGCCCTTATTTGGACTAATAGCCTAATACTTCAATAAGACATTCAAGTTCAACAGGTTTCTTTTCCCTTAAAGGGGCTATATGCAACTTTTTCCCCAAAATAAACGTAAAAATAGCCTTTTTATTTGACCATTTATGACTCAAACATCTCCTGATGAGCATACTGACACCTTGTCAGCTCACAGTGGGTGCACCTATAAGCCTGTATCCAATTTTTTCCATTTTCTGTCGGGTCGGATTTTCCCGCGCTGTGACGTCAAGCGCGGCAAAATCATGTTAAATGTTTCAGATCACTCTGCCACCACCGCTAGTCAGCACTAGCAAGCAGTTCAATGGATTTGGCAAATCTCACAGAAGAGACCAAGGACAACTCTGACACCAACAGTAACTCCACATAAGGCTAAAAAAGTTAAACCCCTGACAAGTGCCCGAAAAAGATCGAAGATTGAGAGTGACCGGCGTACGTGCGCGCACTGCGAGAGCGAGCAGAAAGGACGAGCAGTTCCGTTTTTAAATTTCAGAAAATTCCATATAGCCCCTTTAATTAGAAAACAACACATTTTAAACTTACAATATCTAGTGTAAATATGAACACAAAGCAGCTTGCACAACCGTGGTCGGCCGGTATGGGGAGCATAAGGCCTGTTCTCAATTATCAAGTATGTTCTTGTGTGCTTGGCAAGTACAGTTGTAAGTCCGTTCTTGCCAAGAACACAAGGACGCAGTACGGTAGTTCTGCAATTGGAACAGACCGTACTTGGTTGATGTCGCTGCTCAGGTACGATCTTTCCAGAGTTTCAATAAATGGTCCAGGTTTACTAGGGAATGGGATTATTTTCATATTTATAATAGATAGTAAAATAAAAAGAAGTATTTTTTGACAGATATCAAATAAAAAAATTAGGAAGAACTGTTGATACAGAACAAAAAACCTGTAAAATAATGAGCTAAAGTTTTCGTTATTGATTATAAAAGGCGCTGCTAATTAAATGGTGGTTTAGCATTTTCTACTGTGACTATCTAATCATAAGCAAATGTTAATAAAAAAATTAAAACAGATGAGGAGACTGTGAAGAAGATGATGGCAGGAGACTGCGGTGAAAAGGATCACTGGGAGCTTGAAGCTGCATCCAAACCTGGAACTGTGGTCTATATTCCTGCAGAGTCGTCTGTATAAAACAAAGAAAAATAGAAGAGTTCATACTCCACAAAGCCAATCTTAGGAAAATGTGTGCAGCGCTATGTTTGATCATTAAGGGTACTGTGTTAAAATATTTTTCTTTCTATGAATTTATCTATACTTTCTTGTCCAAAAGCATCTTAACAGAGTGGTATAAAAGTGATACATTTCTACTCTGTGGAGACTGCATGTGGGGTAAAAGATTTCCAGACAATACTTTTTTTAAAGTGATTAATTTTCAGCTGGACTTTCTCTAATATGCTGAATATAACATTACATTGAATTATTTCCATTTCATTTCCAACTGCTGCCATTTATTTGATCCAGAGATTGCTGTACAAAAACAAAATATGGTCCACAGTCCCCGTGCTAACATGTTTTCTCCATTCTTGAATCATCAAATACACCACAGAAAAGTCTCTCTGACTGCGCTTGATTCCACATAAATATAATTACAAAATAAATGTAAAGCAGAAAACCCACTTTTTCAAATCAAAGCTTTTCAACATAAACTGTATTAAATTAATACTTACAATAAGTAATGTTTCTGTGTTAGAACAAGGTTCCACTGACAAAATAAAGTGTTTACCATATATTTAATTGATCTGCAAATCGCTCATCAGCTTGAAAATAACATTAGGACAACAAAGCTTGTGTACAAACAAGAGGTATATCACTTTATTATAAACTGTAGATTTGTGACCTTGTCTGGTACAGTTTTGGTTAAAATATGTTTGTTTTGATTCAGTGAAATTACTTGGTAGGTAGAGAAACCAGAAATTTAACTTAAGAAAGAGTAGGGATACTTCATAATAATTTTACTCACGCTGAAGTCAGAAGTGTTGTGCAATAAAACCACTTCTAAAAGTATTTTTCCCCCAAAAAAACTGCTAAAGTAAATGTAACTAGATACCCACCTCTGGTTGTGACGGCATAAAACATCATTAGCCTTTTATTACCTTCAACATGCTATTAATATTATAACTCTGGTTCTCTGGAGTCCCAAAGCCTTAGAAATGGCCTTGTAACCCCTTCCAAACTGATAGATGCCAATGACTTGGTTCCTCATGTGTTTTTGAATGTCTTATTCTCGGGGTACGATGTGTTACTTTTTGAGATCTTTTAGTATACTTCAAGTTGTCAGACATGGTCCAATTAAGGCATTTCTATATTGTGCAACTCTGGCAGTAATCAGCCCTGGTTTTGGCTTGTGTAACTAAATTAGACTTTTCAAAAAGATTTGATAAATCACAGATTATTAAAAAGAAACAGATTTTTAATGAGATGCACTTTTTTTTCTTCCCCACCATGTTGACTATAAGACTTAGGATGACTCAGGTAAGCCATCAGCAGTGGGGACAAGTTCCTGGCCTCGGCAGCGTGGAGATGTGGATCCTCCAGTCCTGCCAGCTGCGGGTCGAGGTCCTGACCCTTGGTGCCATTATAAGGTCTGTGTGCTGCATAGGGAAACATGAGCAGATGGAGGATGTAGTACTAGGCTATGACGACCTGGAAGGTAAGACAAAAAATATTTAACATTTTAAAAGAAAGAACTGACAAATTATGATTTTTTTTCAGAAAATGTTGAGGATTTGAACAGATTCTTTTTTTTTAACATAGATGGAAACTGAAACATGAGATATTTTTCATACTATGCATCTCTTCTGTTTTGTTTGATCTAATTATTTTATAGTTAGTTTTCCAGGAATGAGTATTCAATTTAAATTCAAAAATACTTTATTGATCCCAGAGTGTACTTAAGTAATTAACTATCTGAATTGAATCTGTTTTTAGAAAGCTTATACACAAACGAAAGACCAAAACCGACCATAACCTCAATAAGAAATAAGAAATTAATCTGAATAACAACATTGAAAAAAGGTCTTGGGAGAAACTTAGCAACTTCTTCAGGGCCTGGAATTCCTTATGGAGGACTTCTACATTGTCCAGTTTGATGTTAAGTAAGCCTCTAGTCAATAGAGGTGTAGCTCTTGTCTGGTGAGGTGGTACTAGTGGAGGGTTCAGACTGGGTTGTCTTTCATGATGGAGTGCCTCTTGACTTCTGAAATCTCTCCATGGCGAGACACAGGAAGCACTCTCTAACATTTCTCTAACAGTTTCCCTGTCCACGTTGTCCGGATCAGAACTTTCTCCAGCCTAATGGAGATAAGATAGATAGCCAGTCCCTCCAGGACTTTGGAGGGACAAATCACTTGAAAATTTTCAAAAATCTGTTCAAAATGTTAAATTCTAAAATTCAAAATTTTATATTGTAATAAGTGCACTGGAAGAACACTTGACCATCCAGAAGAACACTCTTCAAGTTGTATCTTATTGCTTGAACACAAAAAGAAAAGAACAATTATCAGTTAAAGTTGCAATGATTGGATAAAATTATACGACTTGCAGAAGTCGCAGGGATTGACTAAATTTGTGTTAATAGTCGTGATTGCAACATTGCGTAGTCCTGGAGGGACTGGATAGCATGCAAATGGATCATAGCAAACCAGTTCTTAACTGGCTGCCTGTTGGCCAAAGGGTAGTTTAAAGAACTTACTTATTTGTCTATAAAACATTAAATCATCTTGGGCCAAATCAGACTTCTGAGTTACTTGTCAAGGACAAACCATGTAGACCCCTCTGGTCTTTAGAGAACAGCTTACTCTGTGTTTCCAGGACCAGAGCTAAACAAGGTGAGGAAGCATTTAGTTTCTATGATCTTCATCTCTGAAACAAACTTCCTGAAGATCTGAGATGTGGGAAACTGATGGTTGTTTTAAATTGGGACTGGAAAGATTTTTGTCTGATGAACTGTTTCGTTGATCACCCATCAAGCACTTTGGATTGCCTTGTGTGAATGGTGCTTAAAAAATAAACCTCCCTTGCCTTCAGTGTGTGTGTATGTATGGTCATCTGTCCTGTGTGTGTCTGTATTGCCCTGTGATGGACTGGCGACCTGTCCAGGGTGTACCCTGGTTAAAGTTTTTTTTTGTTTTTTGGGGTTTTTGTTTTGCATTTGTAAGGCATGTTCCTGTAATTAAAGTTAAATTGTGTAATCAGTATTTCTCACTCTGAAACAACAGTTGAGTTTGGGCCAATAGACAACCTGTGCTTAAAAGTTAACTGTTGTCATATTTATAGTTTCTTGTACCAAAGAAAATGGTATGTTTCATGACAAGCCCAGGCCTGAGTCAATGATCTATTTTTGCTTCAGAATTAGAGTGAACATTTGTCTGGGTGGATGTGAATATGGGGCATGTTACTCAGTTCTTCTGTTCAGTCCTATTCCTCTGTGACTTTTACAGGCCTTCAGTAATAGACTCATTCCACCTCTTTGTTATACAGAACAACACGGGAAATCCTTCCTTCCTGTGGCCATCACACTTTACAACTCCACACTAAACAGAATGTTTAAGACATAACTCTGTAACCTCTGGTGATGTCTTATTTATTATTATATCTATATTTTATATTTAGATTCATATTGTTCTATTTTTATTTCTCTTGCTTTTGATGTTTTTCTTGATCACTTTGTCTTTTTTCTGTTTCTCACTTTCACTATATGTCATTGTTTTTAAGAGCCCTGCAATGCAGGATTTTCCTTTCGAGATTAATAAAGTATATCTGTATCTGTATATGAACCAATGGAAGCCTGATTCATATCTCGGTATAACTTTTAATTCTTTAACATTTTTGGTCAACATTTAGAAGATGTAGACACAAAAAATGTGTTTCTGTCTCAAATGGCTGTGTGTTCTATGAGCTCAGGGGTAACCAATAAAAAAAGAACACTGCTTGAGAGAAAGTGACGGGGAGGGGGGTGCACAGATCACCACAATATTCACATGTGTGGCCAGTGTTATTGGAGACTCTGCTTTGCATCAGTATGCATGGAGACAGCGACAGCCTGCTTCACCGACAAGCAGGACCATCCAGTTTCCACAGTAAATTGTGTTTTATTTATAAGTGTAACAGCATCCTTTTAAGCTGAAGTGCTTGATGTGACAAGTAAAAAAAAAGCATGGAGAGCGCAGACCTCCATGAAGCACCTCACACACCCCGCACCCCCAGATTGCGATTCACAGGATCTCAATAAATGCATGATCACCCCCAAAATTGTATTATTCATTTCTTGGCAAACTTTTAAAGTTTCCTGAAAGTTTAATTCAAATCCGTCCATAATTTTTTTTAGTTCTTTTGCTAAAAGACAAATAGACGCCAACATGAGCTCCTTGGCAGAGGTGATGAACCGATTAGATACATTTTCCGTCAAAGTAAAACTGTTTCAGTGTTGGAGTTCCCCTATCACTAGTTATCACTAGATGCTGGTCAAGGTCAATTTTATTTATATAGCACATTTACAGCAGCATGAGCTGCCCCAAAGGCCTGCTGAACAAGACTTAGAACACTAAAAGTAACAAACAATCAATAAAGAAAAAAATAAAATGAAGATACAAGCACAGTAATAGATAAAACAAGATAAGTTAAGAAACAATCACAATAATTACTAATAATTAAAAGAACTATTAAGATGCTCGAGTCAACCTGCATTAAAAGCCAGATCAAATAGGCGTGTCTTAAGTAGGGATTTGAAATGCTCTAAACTATGTTGTCCTTATGTGAGGCGTTAGTCTATTCCATAACCTAGGACCAGCCACCAAAAAAGCTCTGTCATTGTGGGTTTTTAAACAAGTTTTAGGGACTGTTAAAAAAAGACTGAGAGCTGGACCTCATGTTTCTGGCAGGAGCATAAACAGTCAACAGCTCAGAAATATAAAATGGGGCCAGGCCATGAAGAGACTTATCTCATGTGTTGTGTTGGATAGTATTAAAGTATTTACCATAATTTTTAATGGTTATGTGAACCAAACATTATTGCACTTGCTGTTGCACAAAACAGTCATATTCAGAAAATTTGAAATAAAAGTTCTGAGACTCGTTTATCAGATTGAAAGTACCTTTAGAAAATAATAACCTTTAAGCAGGTATTAAACACACTTTCCATTAAGCCCACACTTCTGTATTAAAATAGTTTTTTTCCTTGATGTTATGTAATATTCTAATTTTAGATGTTATCTTTTCATCAGTGTAAGCACAGAATTATAATTAATTAATTCTAATTAATATAATTAATAAATTGTTATTGATTCTAATTCATTAGTAATAAATTAATTCTAATTAATAGAAATTACCGCATGGCAAGCTGGATCCCATATGCCTTCACACGGGCCTGCGAGCTTCTGGACTCAGCTCATCTCCAGGTCGTGTATTACATCTGGCCACAGACACTGGGATTGAATTGAGGGGGAGTTCAGTTAGAATTACTTCCAAATATATAAACACATAAAATTTTTCTTTTATGTATTGAGGTGGGTTTTTTAGCACCTAAGCTGTGTCCTCCTGTAAGGGGCAGGGCATTTTTTCTTCCTCCCCTCCTCCCTTACCCCACCTCTTGTAACCATTTCTCATCTGTACATGGAGCGCCACGCAAAAGCTGGCTGCAATCCACAGTACACCTGGTCCTGTTGTGTACATGTGTGTGTTGTGTGTGTGTTCTTGGATGGGTTGTTCTGGAAACAGAATTTCCCCATTGTGGGACTAATAAAGGCATCATTCATTCATTTGTTCATTCATTCATTGCTAATGCATAATTCTCTGTTTAGAATTAATCCAATGAATTAATCCAATGGATTAATTCTAATGGATTTTTCTGACTAGGAACTCAGTAGCTAACTGTGGAGTTAAAAAATGGTACATCTTACTTTGTATCAGTTGAATATGCAGATATGCTCCAGCCTCCAACAACACTAATAGAAAGGGAAGTAACTGTATACTTTGCTTTGATAGAGGTATGCATGTGTGTTGTGTTTTGTCAGGTTATGTGTCAGATAAACGGTATCTGGGTGCCTTGGTGGGCCGTGTGGCAAACAGGATTGCGAAAGGCCGCTTTGTGGTGGAAGGAAAAGAGTACCAACTAGACACCAACAACGGACCAAATGCTCTGCATGGAGGCCTGCGGGGCTTCAATAAGGTAAGATGAGTTTTATTTGTGAGTATGTTCGTGCAACCTGAAAAGTAGACTTTAGCATCTTTCGCAAAACACTTCATTGCAGGTTTAATGTATCTTCCATTTTCCATGTGTTTTGTGAAAGGACCTATGTGGTGAGGGGTGTAGAGGTTTGCGCACCTCTGTTACACACCTGACTCACCAAGCGAGGTATTCACAAGATTTTCTGGGTAGTTCTGATGTTGATGCCACTCCTCCTGTTATCCACCACAGCCTATGTAGCTTTTGAACACTCACAGCTGTACAAGACACATTATTGCCATCATCTCAGATTCAGCTTGTCTTCGCAGGAATATGATTGAAATGTCTTGTGAGAGACTGGAGCAATTTATTGTCCAGCAAAATTTGTTATTGTGACAGGCCTACCGACAGAGAAGTGCAAAGATATTTAAAGGGAAAATGTATTTTAAATATTGGGCCTTGAATAAGACTTAAAGCATTTAGCACAGGAAGGCTAAATGGAATACACCAAAGTATCCCGGTTTTAGGATATCCTTTTAGAGCTTTTAACCTCTCTCTAACATGGAAATGCTGGCTGTTTTTTGGGAATCATAGTGCAGTTGAATAAAGTTTGAAATGTAAATTCCCTAATAATTTTCTCTTTGTTCATCATGTTAACAAAAGCCTGTTTTACAGCAGTTGCTTTCTAAAACACATGGTGTTACATCACCCTTGCTACTAATAGAAATAGCAAATAGCCGCTTTTGGCAGCAGAGTTAATTCAGTTCAATTCAGTTTATTTATAAAGCGCCAATTCACAACAGATGTCATCTCAAGGCACTTTACAGGAAAAGTCATTTCAATACAGTCATACAAACATTTCAGTTAGTTTAAAGTTTTAGTTAGCTTCCTATTGAAGGAATCCTAGCAGTTGGCATTGAGTCATTGACTTGAGGTTGCATCCCGTTGATGCAGACTTCCCACCACAGCAATCCCTCATACTGAACAAGCATGTAGCTACAGAGGAGAGGAAAAACTCCCCTTTAACAGGAAGAAACCTCCAGCAGAACCAGGCTCAGTACGAGCGGCCAACTGCCACGACCATCTGGGGGTATGAGAAGACAGAGCAGAGACACAGAAAGAACAGAGGATCTGATATAAGAGAACTTTCAATGTTAAAGAAAGTGAAAAGTTTATAACAGGATACGGGGAATGTTCAGCCGCCGAGACCATCATCCCAGTTGATGCACCCCGTCCAAACGGCATTGTAGCTAAGCAGGATACCAGACCAGGTGTACCTTCAACGGGGAGAAAAACACTAAGGGAAAACAAAGTTAACAGTCGAAATAACAGGGGTGCATGGTGGCGCAGCTGGTAGAGCAGCTCACCTCACAGCTAGAAGGTCCCGGGTTCAATTACCGCCGGGGACGCTGTGGGTGCTGAGGGTGTGTTTGTTCCCTCGCATCATCGGCACCCACACCCTGGGTGGGGTTGGCGAAAGGGCCTTTCTGTGTGGAGTTTGCATGTTCTCCCCATGTTCCCTTTAGCAGCTGATGTGAGCTACTCCCACAAAAACATGCACTAGTCCTGGGGCTCCTCCTGACCGGCCGGGGCGCCTGAAGGTATGGGGAGGATCTGGCTGGAATAAGGTGATCCTTCCACGCGCTACGTCCAGCCGGGGAAACCCCACCCCATCAGGTGAAAAGAAGAGCGTGGGTTTTCAGCGCAGGGCCCTCCCGGGGCTGGCAGAGGGAGAGCAGAACCCCAGGACTGGAACTAGGTTGGAGCACTGGGTGATAAATAATGGGAAAAAACCGTGGGATAAAAAAATCTTGAAAAAAAACACAAAAAAACAATCGAAATAACAGCAAATAATACAACTGGAGAGTAGTAGCAAAGAAAGTAGCAGAGTGAAGAAAAGTGGTCAGTCTGTCCTCCAGCAGTCTAAGCCTATAGCAGCATAACTACAGAGCTAGCTCAGGATGACCTAAGCCACTCTAACTTTAAGCTTTATCAAAAAGTAAAGTTTTAAGCCTGGCCTTAAAAGTAAACAGAGTGTCTGCCTCACAGACTAAAGCTGGGAGCTGGTTCCACAGGAGAGGAGCCTGATAACTAAAAGATCTGCCTCCCATTCTACTTTTAGAAATCCTAGGAACTTCAGTCTGAGAGCGAAGTGCTCTGTTGTTAACATATGGAACAATAGGATCTCTGATGTATGATGGAGCTTGATTATTAAGGGCTTTAAGGGTGCACCGATCCCACTTTTTCAGTCCCGATACCGATGCCTGGGCTGAGGTGCAGAAATTCAGCGTGCTCCTTAGCATAGTGTTTCTGGATGTGCTTGATTAAAGTGGTAGTGTTGTACTTTGGAGTAGTACCACCTCCCCTCGAAACATTTACTTTGCAGACATTGCAAACAGCCGACCAACTAGTTGGAGTGGCAAGCGTGAAATATCTCCACACAGCCGATCCTCTGGCTCGCTCCATGTTGCTTCTAGCATGCGACACACGAGAAGCTGACGCATGAAATACGTTCTGCTGCCACGGAAAAAAAAAAACCAACCTGGATTGGCCAGTGGATCTGTTCATTTTTCCGATCCCCAATCCAGCTATTTTGTCAGTATCGCGGTCGATATCCGATCCTAATATCGGATTGGTGCACCCCTAAAGGGCTTTATATGTAAGAAGGAGGATCTTAAATTCTATTCTGGATTTAACAGGGTGCCATTGAAAGTGAGCTAAAACAGGATAAATGTGCTCTCTCTTTTTAATATTCATCAGAACTCTTGCTGCTGCATTTTGGATCAACTGAAGGTTTTTAGTTACATTTTTGTGGACTTCCTGATAGTAAAGAATTACAGTAGTCCAGCCTTAAGGTAACATATGCATGGACTAGTCTTTCAGCATCCCTCCTGGACAGGATGTTTCTAATTTTAGCAATATTCCGAAGGTGAAAGAAGGAAATCCTTAAAATCATTTGGTGGCTTTAGGTCTTCTTATATCAATGTTAACTTCTAGAAGTTAAAACTGGCCAAAATCGGTATGAGCAGGTCAAAGCTTTGCAAAAATCAGAAATCGTAAAAAAATTCTGTCTGTAATATTTGATTTCCTATGACCAAAAGTTAAAGCTAAAAGCCTTTTTTAACTAACAACTGATTATGTAATTACAGTTATTAGTAATAGTTGTGGTCAAGTTATGACTCATAATAAACAGCTGGTTCAAAAAATGATTCTTCATTGTTTTTATAGAATGTCAGTCAGACCCAGAACCCGTACCCTACACTGTGAGACAGCAGCATAAAACAAATGATTTTATACCTGACAGTTACCTTGTTACCAACA
This sequence comes from Valencia hispanica, assembly GCA_963556495.2. Lineage (NCBI taxonomy): Eukaryota > Metazoa > Chordata > Actinopteri > Cyprinodontiformes > Valenciidae > Valencia > Valencia hispanica. The sequence goes on from OY747711.1 coordinate 50,776,493, forward strand.
TATCACAAATTGCACAAGATTTTAATGAAAATGGGATTAGGATAGTTATATAGATATTAAAATAACCAAAATGCTCCTCCTTTTTTAAATAGGAACTATTTATTTTAATGTAGGATTCAGAATAATATTGCCATATTACTTAATTGCTTTTTTATTTAAAAGATGGTTTTGATACCTTAACAGCCCAACTGTGTTGATAAATGATTGAAGCAACAACATGTCAGTAATCTTTTCTGAGCCTGCCTTTCGAGCTCCAGGAACTTTTAAGAACCTGCAGGTGACGATTCTTACTCCTCCAGGAGATGGAAATATTAAGGACTAGATACAAGCCAACTGTGCATATACGCTTATGGGGTGAGGATGTTTCACCTGTCACCTGGAAGCCATCTTCAAGTCAGCTCTTATATGGGGTTTTCTCTTCAGGCAATCTGGCTTGCTGCAGAAGTGGAAGGTGGTGTGATCCTCAGTCTCACGAGTCCAGATGGAGACCAGGGATATCCTGGTGAAGTTCAGGTCTCTGTGTCCTACACACTACAGGTAAACATGTTCATGTGTGAGCATCAGAGCTATGTATCCTAACATCACCTCGTTTTATTTCTGTTTTATGTATTTCTTAGGGACAGATGGAATATATAGATAAGATTTGTCATCTTATCTATATATAGCTTTCCATTTCAAGTATGTTGGAATTGGCCACAACACAATTTTATAAGAGGAAGAAGGATTTTTAGAAGACAGAATAAAGCCAAATGTAAGCAAAGTAATAGCAGAAAATGCTAAAACTAGGTTTATTTAACAAAAATCTAAGATAAAAATCCACATATGAAAACAAGGTAATTGAAAAATAGATCTGAGTAAAGGCTTGTTGTCCGACTGTTCCAAGACTTTGCTCCTTCAGACGAAAAGGCTCTAACACATTTTCTAGGAGGCAGACAGGTTGGGATGGGAAATGTCTCAGACTGAACAGCTGTTCAGTAATATGGATTGTTTCCTATGCTTTATTTGTCACAGTCTGTCTTTCAAAATATTTCTTTCAGGTTCCCTCAATGTTTTGCTTACTTGAATTTGCATCTGTGTTAGTAAAGTGTGCATTTTTTTGGTCAGGGGGAAACACTAACGGCTGACTACCGAGCCCGCTCCACCAAAACCACCCCCATCAATCTCACCAACCACTCTTACTTCAACTTAGCTGGGCAGGTAAGAGCTCATGATCTGGCATAGTATACAGTTCCTTGCAAAAGTAAATGTATTATGTTGGGCTTTTATGTGACAGACCAACATTGTGTTGTGTTGTAATACAATTAACACAAAGTTAAATGTGAAAGAAAACTTCACAATTATAGTTTTATTTCACTTTCAACTGTGAAGTTGAAAGAAAAGATAGCTTTGCAACCCCAGAGGCTAAGATTTTTACTCATTTTGCCACATGAATATACATTGATCTAAGCTATTCCATTGTAGGTCTGACTGTAAATTTAGGGTCTGCACTTAATCCCCACAGCATGACACAGCCAACTACATGTTTGATGGTGTGTTCAGGGTGATCTGCAGTGTTAGTTTTTGCCAGACCATTTGCATATAAACCAACATACTTAATGTAGGTCTCATCTGACCAGAGCGTCTTCTTCCAGATGTTTGCTATATCCTCTGTCCTCATGGTTTGTTTCAACCTTTAAATACTACCTGCTCACTAATGTATTCTAGCAAACCTCTGAGACTTCACAGAACAGATGGATTAAGACTAAGATCAAATGCCACACAGATGTAATCCTTTTGGTAATGTAAGGCAAGTCGCTCGACTAGATTTTAACATGGCATCAATTAAATGGGGTAACAGAGGCAAGCCTCTGCAGGGTTAGAGGAGACCTGATGGTTGAGTCCTGGTTCCTCGTTCTTGCCCAAGACCCCCTCCACATAGACCCACCACCTTTGTGGAGGAACGTCAGGTTGAATATGCAATACTAGCTGGGTGGCAAGTACGACATGAGTGTGGTTTGTCCCAGACCACCCTGGCCCTAAGGTCGAGGATCAATTTTGTATTGCTGTCATTAGACTGGTCAAGAGAGGTGGAAGATAACCACCTGGTAGTTGTTGAATCTAGTGGGTAGTAGTTGAATCTGGTGGGTTTTGAAGCTACCAGACCAGGAACACTGCACACCCAGACAGAGGATATTCCATCCGTAGTCAAGGGTGTTGAATACGGGTGGAATAACGGGGGTGACAGAGTTTGTCCCATAACCTCTGGGTTGCAGGTTTCAGTGGTTGTGTCCTTGGGCAAGATGTTTCCCCCGGTTTCCCTGCTGGTGATTGTCAGAGGACCCAGTGGCTGCCATACAGCCTCCCTTCTGTCGGTGCAGCTGTGGCTACAAGTATGGGTGAATGTAGTGTGGGCTAGAATAAAGTGCTTTACAAGAACAGGCC